>OW121727.1:7800000-8244307 GCA_933228805.2 Hipparchia semele
CGGATTTTCCGTCCCATTGGACTGTGAGAGTGAGGGAATAGAGAGTACATCTGTGTTTGCGCACACACTTGTGCATTATAATATCTCCCGTGCAGATGGCTAATCTCTGGAGATTGGCCGCTGTGGCCGGATTCGGTCGAGAGGACATTATTATTACCTTAAGCATAATCGCATTTTCGACGCACAATTCATCGGTAGGTAGTGCGTTGGCCTGCCAACGTAGGCGCTCGTCGGGGTTACTCAGGTATTCCGTGCGGGCTATGTCAGCGCGGAACTTGATGTTAGCTGCTGCTAAATGGCTTGTCCATGTCGAGAACAGATTTTGACGATACTGTAAAAATTATGAGGTGGTTTTGAGACTGTAAAAGTTATAAAGGTTTTGAAGACACTGCAAAAGTTGTAAAGATTTTGATGATACCGTGCAAGGTATAAGTGTTATATACAAAATTATGTTGCTTTAAATCCATAACGAGATTGATGGGTCTAAGAGAACTGTAACTCATTCTTGAAAGAAGCAATAAGGATAGCACATCTTTTATACGTTTTGTTGGGTTGAAATTCAATTACAACTGTACATTAAATACATTTTGAAAATACATAGAGCTTAAACAATAATTTCTAAAAAAAAATTCATAATTGATATTAATAATAAACTGGCAAATTAAAATAAACAGTGTTTACTTACATGCTGGTCAAAGTATCCACCATAGGCTATAAAGGCGGCAGAAAGTAAAACGTCCCCGACTATTGTACTCATTTGAGAGCGGAATGCCTCCGAACTCGTTTCCCATCTTTCACGTTCAATCACCAAACTTTTCAACAGCGCTATAGATCTATCCACCTACAATTATTATTCATGAGAAATAAATAAATAATTTATAAATCAACATACTATTCACCAATACTTAGTGTCTAAAACGAAATATTATGTACCTTAGCTTGTACATTCTCCAGATCAGTCTTGATAGCTTGAGCTTGGCTAATAAGCTGTGCGTACTCCTCTTTGTATGAAGCGATAGACTTCTCCAACTGAGCTATCAGATCTCGCACTTCATTTCCGGCTGTTACATTACTTTGCGCCTGATCTTCCAAAGCCTTGAGCTCATTCCGAAGGGGTTCCACACGTTTTAACATGTCTGCGTATTCAATCTGTAAATGTTACCAACGTTATACCTACTGTAATTTCCTGGACGAAACAGTTACTGTGTCTGAAATAGAGAAGGAGTTGTTTACCTGAGCTATTGCCCATTTCACCATAGGACCACAGGCCATACTAGCCCTATTTACTTTCTCAAAATTGTAATCCGGGTTACTAAGGTAACGGGTCTTCATCTTTTCTCGAACATCGTCACTGACACATAAAAAAGTGGTTAATACATATTCTAAAACCTCGTCATCACCAATGATGCAATAGGTGTGCTTTATGTGAAACCAATGTACCAAACCATGTCAGACTGAATAAAATTTTGACCTTTATGATTCATGCACATTCGTTTCCCATCAACCTCTTATTTCCTGGCCTGGATGATATGAAATGAACATCACTTGATCACAAGCAAACAAAAAGAAAACTATGCCTCTCAGCACTGTTGAAAAACATCAGCAAACAAACGAAAACAAAAATGATACAAAACCATAGAGAAAAGCAAGTTCACTGCCTTTAGTGATTTTCAACAGCTCACTCGGAGACCAATTCCGGACGGACAATTATTTATTGGCAAATACATTCATGCAAGTCGAAGATGTGTTTTATTTTGTGCCTGCACATTCTGAAATATGAGTATAGATGACGAATTTTTCTCTAAGAAATATTTGCAAACCCTTAAAGTACCTGGATCAAACTCTCGCACATTTCCAATGAAATGGCAAATATAGATGTACCATGTACCAGTTAATCTGATGTTTGTGTACCTAATGAAAGTATGTATAATGCAACTGATGAAGACGATGACCATGTTTCCTATGACAACCTCTATAACCACATTCACCCACAACGAAAAGATACATGCCATTATGAGATGCATAACGAACTTTTTTTGAAATAACCATAAACACATAATAATTGATACACAATTGTCAATTACATAAAGTACATATTCGTATTACTGCAACATTATTTTCTACAAAATATACTGGTCTATTAATGTGTTTTAAGTGTAGGATTGGTTGAGAATACTATTATATAAATCTACCATAGGTGTGGAAATTCGTAGTGCAGTACATACATATTATACAAATACAAATGCACACATTCACCATGCAAAAGCAAGCCCGAAGCGACTAATATTTAATGCCTTAAATTATAAACCAAAATAGATGTTATTTCGACCAGTAAATAGATACCACTCATCATGTTCGTAAATTAGACATGACGCAATCATAATTTATATCTGTGAATATATTAATTTAAGAGTATAAAATGGTCTGCATTCGGTTGTATACAATTTCTAAACTTTGTAAATTGACATCTCTAAATGTAAGGCTATCCTTTTCTATAAGTAAAATTGTGAAAAGCATAGCACTACACACACACACACGTTTTAGACTTGTCAATTTAGTATTAAGATTGTATACACCCGAACTAGGACTATTATTTCGTCAAAATATTCACGCAGTTACCACTTTTAACTTTAAAACCAGATTCTGTTACGAGCGATCGTTTGAAAGTTTTGGCTATGGTTTGAACAGAGGAGTGATATCGCTATCACTGAACCATCACCGCAGTGTCTCGGGACCGGAGCGGGAGTGGACTGGTGGTGAACTGGGGTCGGTGGTGGTGGGGCCGGTGGGGGCGGTGGCGCGGGTGCTCACGTGATGTCCTCGGTGGAGAAGTTGGCCACGATGCTGTTGATGAAGTTCTCGCGCATGATGACGGCGCGGATGGCCTTCCAGTCGGTCGCGTTCTCGCCGAGCAGCAGGCAGATGGACTCGAGCGCCACCTTGACGATGGCGGGCGGATTGCCCATGGAGCGCACCTC
The DNA here is from genome assembly GCA_933228805.2 of Hipparchia semele. Lineage (NCBI taxonomy): Eukaryota > Metazoa > Arthropoda > Insecta > Lepidoptera > Nymphalidae > Hipparchia > Hipparchia semele. The sequence goes on from OW121727.1 coordinate 7,802,979, forward strand.
CACCAGGTGCTGCTTCTTAATGGATTTGACCGCTGTGAGCCGCCAGCGCGCGCGACCGCCACCCGCCAAGCGAGAGCGACAGAGTACGAGAGAGAGAAACAAAAAAGGCCTTTTAGCTGAGGTGCCACATGCGGCTGGCGAGGTCGTCGGCGACGGAGCGGCGACCGGTCGCGACGATGCGGGTTAGTCACATTACGCCGTCGGGTTATTAGTGCCGTACATGGATGCCGATTTAATTCACGTAGTGTCGTTGCGTTATTTGAGTCACATTAATAACAACAGTCACATATTATGCGAGCAAGCTTAGCATATTTACAATAATCATATTAACCATCTAATAAATTCGAAAGATTCATTCACATTAATAAATAACACGAAACTTATATCGGAGGTACAGTAGGATGCTTAATAAAGTACGTGGTTACAAAAAATATTCATGTCACAATTTTCGATGCACTAAATACACTAAAATGTTTTTGCCAATAAATATCGGACTGAGAAAAACGATTAGACCTACGCTTGCAATGCTATCTACGGTAACATTCATGGGTAAATGGTTTTTGTTTCATTGGTGAACTTTACATGGCTTTCTATTTTTAATTTTGATTGGAAAGATGGCACGTCTTTTGTATATATAAACTGTACCTGAGAGGCATATGGCTCGAAGTCATCGAAGTGCGTTTCATTCTAAAGTAAGCCAAAATCTTGACATTTATTAGAAATAGACCCACGGTTAAATGCATGTTAATAATGAGTTCCAACGTTAACCAGCTTATAAAAAATATTAAAGATCACCAGAAAATTAAAAAAAAAATCAACTTCAGCCTAAATGTCTCAAAGGTACAGATCCGCAGATGTTTGAAGCCAAACGATCGTATTAAGATCGAAACTGCGACACAAATCACCTGTCACGATATACGAGTGACGGTGTTCGGGACGTGCGATCTTCCGCGACATAAACAGAACGGCACTAACGTGATATTCTCAGTCTCGAAGTTAACTATAGTGGATATGAAGTTGTCCTTCATGACCACAGAGCGGATGCCCTTCCACGTGTCGCCCTTCTCGCCGAGCAACGTGCAGATGGACTCCAGCGCCATCTTGACGACGGAGGGCGGGTTGGCCATAGACCGCACTTCGACCAACTGCTGCTTCTTGATGGATCGGACCGCTGTATTTTGGGATCATCTTCAGCTTCAAAGCTAAGCGCAAATTACGGTGGGCCGCAACGCAATGCAATGATCATGTTTCTCGGTTTCGTACATTTCTTGAAGTGACTTAAGTAATAATACATATGTGTAAAATTGTGTGACATTTATAAGGAAGGAGGAAAATAATAATTCGCAAAAAAATATATTTTTAAACACCTACTTTCATCCATTTTACACAATTCTGCGAAATGTGTAGCACGAAAGAAATATTGCCTGAACGCACGTTACAATATTAATGCTCATTGTGCTTATTCGTTTGAGTGAAATCTCTAATGTTTTACACATTTCTAAACTTTTCCGCAGGGACTTTTATATTTTATCTTTTAATAGATCTATTTTTAGACTATTACAGATATTGCTAACAAGCACATTAGCACTAATAGTCTTTAGACCGTCTATAATTTTAATATATTGTATAGTTCTTGCGACGGCGCGTGACTCATGTTTGTGTGTGTGTCGTATCTGTATAAGTGTGAGCGAAAGTTTGCTCGCGCCTGACCGCTCCCACCTAAGCTCCTGACTGGCACGCATACTTACGCGCATATGCATGTATACGACGTAACCACAAGTAAAGCGCCCGTAACTTCGTGAGATAAACGTACTATACAAACTCAATCGAAATTTTCGTCAAGTCACGTTATTAATGCAAGTGTCCTTAGAAATGTACGAAACGGATTTCAAATGACTCATTTTGGAAGCTAGGTAGATTGCAGTGCAGCCCAAATGTACTCGATGCTTAAAACTAATGTTTAAAATATCGGCTGGTGATATCGGCATACGACGCTACGCTAAGCTTAATGTGACAGTTATTGTGAGTCGAGGAGATACAGACGTTTAATACACGTTTCTTTAAATATGATTAAACTAAAAACACACCCACAAAAATAACGATATTTCCCCGATATATCCCAGTGTTCACTGGGAGTACCACATGAACCTAATACGTTCCCTTTTTAGGAATTCTCGAAAGTTTTTCCTGCTTTCGAATAACCATACATCAAAGTCGAATCCTTGCTAATATTATAAACGCGAAAGTGAAAAAGTTTGTATGTTGGTTTGTCATTCAATCACGCTGCAATAGAGCTACGTATCAACGACTGACATGATTTTTTGCACGTACTTGTTGTGGTGAGTGACATAGATTACTTTTTATCAAGGAAAAAAACAAAGGTTTTCCCGCAAGATTTTTTAAAACTTAACGTGGACGTAGTCGCGGGTAAAAACTAGTGTTATGTAACTCAAAAGTCACGTGATGGTATCAGCGTTTGCTGTTGAGCAAAATGATCCTCACTCTATGGTAAGTTATGATGTAGTCTGATGATGAGATCTATAGAGCGTGCTCTGACTTAGCCCGGACTCAAGATAAGAGTTAAAACGAGACACAAATATCCGCTGACATAAATCTGTCTCGTTTTATCTCTGTCTTAAGTCTGAGCAGAGTGAGAATGCGGTCTATAGATTTCAGCCTAAGATGTTATCCGGCTAACTTGGGAAGGGTATGGCAGTATCAACTAAACTCAGACCCATAAAAATTTAGTTACCCAATTATACCAGTACGTCAAATCACTTTGCGCCACGTCTTTGACGGTAGAGTGGTAATCAGCCACGACCGAAACCACCAATTTGGGTGGTTGTTCAGGTCCGGCCCATATTTAGTAATTTTTTTTTTTACATGAATAGCGGGCAAACGAGCTGGCGGGTCACCTGATGTAAAGTGATTACCGCCACCCATGAACACTTGTAGTACCAGAGGCACCACCAATGCGTTGCCGGCTTTTCAGGAACTTATTGGTTAGCCCCTTGAATAACTCTACATTGTAATTAAGTGGGAACACTGTCATTTTTGCGGATGTGTAGTTCTACTAAAGCTTTTCAACTCGATTAGTCATGGGACAATCACAAACAGTAAATAAGGAAATGGACCAAACCGTTTTGCGCCTCGATGACAGCGGGCTCGACTTGTGCCAAGTCGGCCATTACATCCTTGCGTTTCGCTTCTATTTCCTTCGTTTGCTGCTCTAGAGCAACCTGTATGTTTCAACATAATAACGTTATAATTACGTCACGTTACGTCAATATAACAATGTTACAACAACGTCACGTTACGTCAATACAATAATGTTACAACAACGTCACGTTACGTCAATACAATAATGTTACAACAACGTCACGTTACGTCATATAATAACGTTCGCTTTAAAAGTTTTAACCACGATGTAACGATGGTATTATTTCTGTTTAACTAATCTCTGCAACATCGTGATTAAACTTGGACGTTTGAGTCCATAATGTTCTAAAACATGTGTGAAGTCGGCTAATTTGCTTTGGGCCATCTTTTGCGTTACGTCTATCACATCATGCTCTTTTTCCTTTTTTAATTCAATCAAGACGCTGCAGTAGTTGGTTAATGAAAATTGTACACTTAGTAAAAAAAACTGTTTTATAATTAAAGGTAATTTCCAAAGGAAGTGCTTTCCCAACCTGAATCTCCTGACTTTCGACTTTTTTCTTTTCGGCTTCCTGTTGATCCTTGACCATTTGGCGCAGTTTGGCGTTAGCGGCTTCATTCTTTGCTTGCAATTCCTGGAACATTAGTGACATGAATGTGTGAGTGTTAAGATGCGTTTGTGAGTGCATGTATTATTTCAGAACGGCAAGTAGTTGTCCCGTGTTTTCACGAACCTGCGATTTAACAGCAAGGCTTTTCTGCATTTCCTCGACTTGTTCTACAGTCTCCGCAATTTTGCCGAGACCTACGTTCAAGTGCAATTGCTGTTCTTCGAGGTCCGCGCGTTTCTCGGAGTACAGTTTCACCATTTGCTGGATGAAGTCCAGATAGTGTCTGTAATTAAATGAAAAACTCATAGCACCTAAGAAATCGTAGAGAAAGAAAATAACTGTCGTAATGGAAATAACGTAAACACTACAGTGCTGTTTAGTCTTCTTGGCCAGTTGGCAAGATGCATGATTCACAAAACCACTCAAGCTTTATTTTGTCTTATCTTACTGGGGCTTTATATGGTGGTTTATCATCCCACAAAGTTAGCTCCACACCAGTTAGAGAAATCCTTACTAATATTATAAATGCGAAAGTGTGTTTGTTTGTTGGTTTGTCCTTCAGTAACGCTGCAACGGATCGATGAGATTTTTTGCATCGGCATAGTTGAGGACCTAGAGAATGTAATAGGTTACTTTTTATCCCGGAAAATCAAAGAGTTCCCGCGGGATTTTAAAAACTAAATCCACGCGGACGAAGTCGCGGGCATCAGCTAGTGTGAGATAATAGTGAATTTGAAATCAGTTTGTCTAACGTCTTCGAGGTGCCTGGTTCATATAAACGTATATGTTAGTATTTATTTAGTAATACGTCATCTAACGATCTTACCATACCACCTGCAAGCTTGCACACCTTATCCGTGCTAGAAAAAGTAAAGGTGCTCCCACACAGCAGTTATATAACGTTTTAAACCTTTTTTTTTTTAAAAAGAACGTACCTACATTTTGTAGCACGATAACATTTTATAACAGTATGTAACATTTTGCTACAACATGTTGAGAATGTTATGTTATAAACGCTCCCACACTGGTTCAACTAAACATAACATCGTATAACATTCTGCAACCAACAGTTTTGGGGATCACGCCCTTTGCTAACGTCCCACTGTTGCTCGAACTATATAACAATACACCTATAGCTATAAAAAGGAACAAAACAAGGTAATAAAGACGCAGTATTTATTTTATATTATTGAATATAAAATTTAACATGAGTAGAAATTGCACTTGTCTTGTTCTTTAAAAATCGACTAAAAACACTTATATCAAACATCACTGTAATAAAAATTTAAAATCAAAAGACGACTCCGATCGGCACGTTGGAGGAAGCCGCTTTATCCATTACAATAATGGATAAATTAAAAAAAAAAAAAACAATACACCTATAAAACAAAAGCAAATATGGCATACCTTGGCGTAATGGCCATGGTGCGGTTGGCGCGCTTGGCGAGCCGCGCGTTGGCGCGGTGCAGCGTCTGGTGCACGTACACGCACGCGTTGACGACGGCCGCGCGATGCGACGGCCGCGCGCCGATCTCCCCGCATGCGGCGGGGAACTCCTCCGGGGGGACATACTCCGACCAATCCAGGTCCATACGGGTTGTGAACTCTTTGCCGACCTGAGAATAAATAAATGAATAAACATTTATTCAGCCGATATTAACATATACATTATTAAAAAGAAAACAAAAACAACAACAACAAGCAATTAAGAGATTAAAAAACCCGACTGCATTAATGGAAATCAGCTGAAAATTTACAATTATAAATTGACCGTCAATGATCATTCAAAATGAAAAATTATCAAAAAACCTAACAATGATTTTCTAATATCTATTCAACGATACCCCACTTAAAATAGTTCATTGACTTTAATTTTTTTCCTTTTCACAATATAGCGTCTGGTGGTCGCCATATTGAATTTTGATTACTGTCATGTCTTTAGTGACACTCCCAAGGTTAACAGAAATCGATTGACGTAAGAATCATCAAAATCAATCCACGCGTTTGGTCTCCAGAGAATAATAAGACAAAGTACACTCCTAAAGGATTTCCAAAGAACCGAATAAGGAAATAACAGTCTCTGATATAGAATATTATCCAAAGTAAAGTTTTCCAATAGTAACACACCTGGAAAAGCGCTCCATCGCTCCAATCTCCAAACCAATTGAGCACGCAACGGTTGAACAGAGCCGGCGAGGTTGCGGCGCGGTCCTTGAGCCCTTCCGAGGACGGGTTCATAGTGAACACCACGTGGAGGTTACGCATCACTTGACCTGTGAACCTAAATGAGGACAATCAAGATTTATTAAAATCTAAAAGTAATCTAAAAGTAATAATGTTTATAAAAACAATATTTTTTTCTAGACGAATGTTCTTTGAGGGTACCCCATAAGGGCTGATGATATATATCGGAATAGCAGCGGCACGACGAGCACTTTCAGTGTGAAATAATTTTTAACTTTATCTACATAATTGCTAAAGACCAGTATCGCTTGAAAAGCTCAGCAAGGTCACGATACTGGTCTTTAGCGATTATGTAGATAAAGTTTAAAATTATTTCACACTGAAAGTGCTCGCCGCGCCGCTGCCATTCCAGTGTAGATCGGCCCTAAAGGTCGAGTTTCAAAAAACGGAAGGGTTTTCGAAATTCAATCCCTAAAGAGGTGAATTTAAAAACCGCGTGAATGACGAAGCCTCGGACATTAGCTACTTAAACTGTATTTCATTATAGAAAAATAAAATTGAATTTAATGCAAAAGAAAGATGTGTGAAGGTTGACAAAAAAAAACAAGGCAAAAAATAATGTGAAAACATTCTCTAAACTAAACTAAATTGACACGCCCAACTAAACTAGCGTCATCTTTTTCCACAGGGAGCATTATGCTCAAGAGATAGTACGAGAGTTTAGTTCGAAGACAGTGTTCGACAGAATTAGCATAATATCCTTACCACTTATACAACTCGTCGTTAGAGTCCAACATAAGGCCTTCTCGTTGAGCACCTTCCTTGCATTGCGTCATAAGAGCTGCAAACTCATCACCTTCAAACAATCCAGGAACCTGAAACCAATAGTTACTGTAACTGTAATCAAGTTTCATGGTATTATTATAATAAACAGTAAGTAACTTATTTTAAAATTCCCTTGTCAATATAAGGCCAATTAAAATAACCTATAAAACCCAAAATCTAAAAATTTGAATAGAATAGAAGTTTTTTGATCAAATAAATTTTGATAAAGTTCTTTCGAGTCGTCTCGTGAATCTATCACTGATTCAGAATGCCGTTCAAACCAAGAAGAACCAGTCAAAAACCAAATGGATTAAATATTGCTGCTTTGTTGTTGTGTGGTGGAATTACCAACCAAACACACTTTCGCATCACACTGTCACACTAATATTATAAAGACGAAAGTGTGTGTGTGTGTGTGTGTATATGTGTGTGGTGTGTGTGAATGCGCGCGTGTTTAACCTACCTCTCCATTAGCAAGCAGTGTATTCATTCTCTCCAAGAAACCACTGTCGAGTACATTGGACTCGTCCAGGATGAAGGCCACCTTCTCGTCACGACACCCGGCACGGCGCAGCACCGAGCGCAAGTCTTCGTCGAAGTCTGCACCCGTGTACTTGTTATGGACCTGTGTAAATAACTTGGCAGTGTAAATACTCATCAATAACTGGTGAATGACCCAAATCTCTTGGGTATCGCGCCCTGAGTGTGTTGACCATTTTGCACTACTGCCACGGCCCTCAAATGCCCGTCAGCACCAAAATTAGTAATTGGTACTTAAAATCATTTTAATTTTTTGAAACAATCCAACCAGTTTAAACTGTTTGAAAGTGAAATAAGCAATTTTAAGCAAGTTAGGTGTAAACTAGCAACTGTAATTTCTTTTAAGTAGGTTACTTTTATTATATCCTGACCAGATTAAATAGTTCCTAATCAGTGAAGATTTTTTTTTAAACATGAAATTTGTTACATCTTGATGAAATAGTTATGGAATATCCATAGAACTAAATAAAGAGTTATCTATTTGTTTCAAACATGGGTTACAGATGGATTATAGGATGTTAGGCTAAACATTGACTTTAGTAAAAGTTTAACTTGCCTTGATCTGGAAGATGCTAAGTCCATTCATCCAAGCAACGAAACGGCTGAGTGTTGTCTTGCCAGCTCCTGAAACTCCGATGAGTAACAGATGTCCCTGTGGTTGGCGGAAGATTCGGTCGATTCTCAGCACATGTTCAAGCACTTCATCGAATAGAACCAATGGTACATCCAATTCTTCCTCGTAGAATACCTGAGAAACACGGACAAATAAGTTAACCGATTTTATTTTAATTAAGAAAGAACATTAGATTCAAAGATATGATCACTGGGCTTCTTGTGAAATGTTTGTCTGTCAAAAATAGGCATAGGCAGAGCCACTTGGAAGTTCCTAACGTCTATATCTATAGGTTCTTCGAATTTTCTGTCTTACAGATTGCCATTTTATTTTCGCAACCCATTGGGTTTAATGTCAATAATATTGCTTCCTCATAAAATCTCCTCATATCTGATTTGATACTTCAAACTCACACCATCTCATATCGAAAAACTGTTCAACCAGAAGATATAATTTTTGTTGTATATCAACTGATAGACGTCCACAGCTGGACAAAGGTAACTTGCATAGACTTCCGACGGCTTGTTTTGACTTGGCGCCCTGCGTGACGTGTGGCTTCAGTGAAGAGATATGGTTAGGATTACAGTTATTAATCAAACTAATATTATAAAGGCGAAAGTTTGTATGTGTATGTGTGTGTGTGTATGTTTGTTACTCCTTCATGCCACAACGAATTAACCGATTTGGCTGAAATTTGGAATGGAGATAGCTCATACCCAGGATTAAAACATGAGCTACATTTTATCCCGGAAAATTTCAGAGTTCCCATGGGAATTGAAAAAACCTTGAACCACGCGGACGACGTCGCGGGCATCGTGTAGTAAGGTAAATAATTTACTTACCTTCAATCTAGCCTTCACATATTCACGTAACTGATCCCTTTGGACTGGTACATAGTCCTTACTTAACCAGTTGCTGTACAGAATTGGCCGGGCTAATGCTTGCTCCCTGTTGATACCTAAGGAAAATAAAATAAAAAGTTTACCTTTTTGGATGTCAAAGTATAACTTACATTTGTCTGATTATATCATTATCGGGACAATAAAGTTATCATTAAACTAGAGTTATTTTGAAAACGTACCAGGGAAGAATCTCATAGCAACGGTATCGATGTTCTCATCAGTCCATTGTCTTTCTGCATCCTCTACCAGTCGATCTTGGAACAGGCGCAAAGCTTCGTGTGCCCAGAGTCTCACCAAGCCTTCTATAGTAAGGTTGTCTAGAGGCCTGGAAATAGGTACAATACAAAACATCTGATTAAATATTTTCATTGTCACATCTGTCTAGTGGATAGCTTGTTCATCTATGGGTCGTGAGGTTCCGGCTTCAAACAGCTTGAGCAAATATTCTTAGCTGCCCCCATTTGATATGTTAGCCGTGATATATTCCAGCTAGTTATAAATAAACTAGCTTTTGCTCGCGGCTTTGCTCACGTTAAGTTCGATTTTTCAAACCCCTATTTTACCCCCTTAGGGGTTGAATTTTCAAAAATCCTGCCTTAGTGTGCGCCTACGTCATAAAAGGGACCAACTGTAAAAATTTCAAGTTTCTCACTTCAGTAGTTTAGGCTGTGCGTTGATATCTCAGTCAGTCAGGACTTTGAATTTTTATATATATAGATAATCTATCTATATATATAAAAATGAATTGCTGTTCGTTTGTCCCGCTAAAACCCAAGAATGGCTGGACCGATTTGGCTAATTTAGATCTTGAAATATTTGTAGAAGTTCAGGGAAGGTTTGAACGGTGAGAAAAGGATAAATACTAAAAAACGAAATTCTAAGTGGTCAATTTTTTTTTATGGCAAAACAATATTTGCCCGGCAAACATTCAGCTAGTTAAAAATAAATACATATGCTTAAGAAATGAACATGTACGAGTGAATGTAGTGAAAAAAAACTTTCATGTTACGCCAAAAAAAAAAAAAGTCGCACATACCTGATAGCCTCGCATATGCCGCGCACCCATCTCGTCATCTCCCTAGGGGAGTATACGTAGTGCGGCTGCATGTCTTGCGTGAAGCGCTCTTGCGACGCCAGGTACAGCTTCACCATGGCTTGCGTCAGAGGCTCCGCGTAGCCGCGCAGGGCCGGCTGCATCCGCAGCATCGCGCGGGTGAACGTGCCGTAGATCTGTCGTAGTCCAAAATAATGAGTGAGAGTTTGTGTTGGAGTGTTAGGTTTTGAGTTATTTTAATATTTAAAAATTGAAAACAAAAAGAGGGCAGTTTTAAAATGATTTAGTGGGAAGCGAAACATATAGAAGTCCGAGTGTTTTGTGCCGCGCTCGCATACCTTAAGGATTCGGCTGCCCCATTTCAAAACCTAGTAAGTGTGATTGATAAAATTTTAAAGGAGACCAAAAAACATATTTGTGGTAACCCTTCTGAACTCTTCAGTATCTGTTGGTAAATTAATGTTTCGTAAATAAACTACTTTGAAAGCTTTTATTAGATATATTTATTACTTCGCTAAGCCTACTACAAAACATGTTTTTTTAGTCGTAAAATTTTATCAATCACACGTACTAGGTTTTGAAATGTGGCAGCCGGATTTTATAGACGTACCTGCTCCAGCGAAGTCTCTCCCGGATAGTCGACATAAATGACAGGCACGTGCCGTAGAAGCCTGTGCGAGAGAGGCTTGCGCCCGGGGTCGGTGGGCGGGTTGCAGGCGCCGACGAATTGAATACGCTCCAAATGTACCCATGAATGATCTGTGAGAAATTTATCCAAAGGTACATTAATCCTATTCTATCGTAGGCTATTAAAGCCTCAATAGGCCAAATGTGCGGACTGAAAACTGAAAGGTTTTAGGTTCAAACTCCACCCGTTGCACTATTGTCGTACCCACTCCTAGCACAAGCTTTACGCTTATTTCAAGGGGATAGGAGGATATTAGTCAACTTCAGCTTGGCTTATATTCTTTAAAAAAAAAGTCAAGAGCAAGTAATAGTAAAAAAATGAAAACTGTATCAATATGTTACTCTCTCACTTAAATTAAGTTCTCTCGTACAGGTTGCCTGGAAGAGATCACTATTAGTGATAAGGTCACCTTTTGTGTTACACTGTTTGTTTAAGTACGTATTTTATTCTTTTTTTCATGCAATAAAGCTGTATAAATAAATAAATAAATAAATATGTTGTAGGATATAATACACCACACTCGCAATAAAAGTCAAAGACCACAGATTATAAGCTTTTGTTTTGGTTAGCCTACGCGCTCTCTAACGACCCTGACGTCATCAATCACTCAAGAGCTCAACTCTCACTCAAAACATTTTTTTATTCACTCGACTGTCAGTTACGTTATTCAAAACAAAGTTTATACTTCTTTAAAACAAAGTTTATAAAACACAAAATTACTTACCGCTCGCTCTATAGAAGCCCTTATGTTCGAGAAGCTGTCGTAAGAACGAGATAACTCGTTGCGTGCCGTACTGATCCATATCGGGCAGATTGATTTCATCGCAGAACAGAACCAGCCATTTACCAAGCTAAAAGAAAAGGACCAATAAAAATAATTCAATGTTCAACGAGAACCAGAAAACTTTGAACAACGCAACTTCGAAATTACACTATTTGTAGTGTAATTTTGAAGATCACACACCGCGTTGTAATTTTGAAAAAATTTATGTGATTAATAGATATTATCAGCTTTATTTGCGGTTCAAAAATTAACCATGGCTACTTTCGCAATCTATGAATGTAGGATGGAATAAAGTTGGTAATTTTTTCTACATCCATTTTGAAGGTATGGATAGAGAGAAATCATTCATTGGTTTAGTTCGTTAATCATGGCTACTTTCGCAATCTATGAATGTAGGATGGAATAAAGCTGGTAATTTTTTCTACGGCCATTTTCAACAAGGTATGGATAGAGAGAAATCATTCATTGGTTTAGTTCGTTAATCATGGCTACTTTCGCAATCTATGAATGTAGGATGGAATAAAGTTGGTAATTTTTTCTACATCCATTTTGAAGGTATGGATAGAGAGAAATCATTCATTGGTTTAGTTCGTTAATCATGGCTACTTTCGCAATCTATGAATGTAGGATGGAATAAAGCTGGTAATTTTTTCTACGGCCATTTTCAACAAGGTATGGATAGAGAGAAATCATTCATTGGTTTAGTTCGTTAATCATGGCTACTTTCGCAATCTATGACTGTAGGATGGAATAAAGCTGGTAATTTTTTCTACGGCCATTTTCAACAAGGTATGGATAGAGAGAAATCATTCTTTGGTTTAGTTCGTTAATCATGGCTATTTTCGCAATCTATGAATGTAGGATGGAATAAAGCTGGTAATTTTTTCTACGGCCATTTTCAACAAGGTATGGATAGAGAGAAATCATTCTTTGGTTTAGTTCGTTAGTCATGGCTACTTTCGCAATCTATGAATGTAGGATGGAATAAAGCTGGTAATTTTTTCTACGGCCATTTTTAACAAGGTATGGATAGAGAGAAATCATTCTTTGGTTTAGTTCGTTAGTCATGGCTACTTTCGCAATCTATGAATGTAGGATGGAATAAAGCTGGTAATTTTTTCTACGGCCATTTTCAACAAGGTATGGATAGAGAGAAATCATTCATTGGTTTCAGTTCGTTACCTGTACAGGTGCCAGAACAACTCCGTTGGGCGTTTTGCGGTACTCGCAGTAATGGTCGAAGGTCTTGAGCAGCAGCTCCGGAGTGGTGGCCGACGAGAAGTTGAGGCCCACCACCTCCATGTCCGGCAGGGCTCGCAGCGCCGAGAACAGCGTCATGGTCTTCCCGGACCCGGGGGGCCCGCAGAGGACTGTGGACCAATGGAAAAATTAAATAATTGCAATTTTTACTGCGATTGCAGTTTATGGCAAAGGCGAACGCAAAGAAAAAAAAATGGAGCAAAAGGATTTGAGACAAATGCATTGAGTTTGGTATCAAATGATATATTTTGAGACTAAAAATATCCTATGTTATTCTCAAGGTCCTTAACTATATCCATGCTAAAAATAAAATCGATCTGTTTCTCTTTTGCTGCGTAATCGAAGGCCACACTAACAGACACTTTTTAGTTATTGTTTTTCTGTTGTATACCTACTAGAATTTGCAGCATAAGTTTGAGATTCTTCGAAGAGAATACTACTAATATTATAAATGCGAAAGTTTGCGAAGATGGACGTAGGGATGTTTGTTGCTCTTTCATGCAAAAACTACTGGATGTATTTTGATAAAATTTTAATTCCGGAAAATCAAAGTCTACCCGCGGGAAAGAAAAAACTATCTAGTATGATAATTAAGGCCCAAGAGACGGGTCTGCACGCGAAATTCAAATTTAATTTGGTTTTTCGCAATTTGTAAACTAATACGACGAAGTAGACTTATGGTATTCAAATTGCGCCAATGGCAGTATCATCTTCACAGATTTATATACTAATCTTAACGTGAAAGTATCCAGTTTAAGAAATTAGTCAAAATAATGAGTTTGACGTGAGCTACTCACAAATTAGTCATTATTTTGATTAATTTCTTAAACTGGATCATTTTACGTAAAGATTAGTATATAAACCTGTGAAGATGATACTGCCATTATCGCAACTTGAATACCATAAGCCTACTTTGTCGTATTCGTTTATAAATGGCGAAAAACCAAATTCATTTTGAATTTCGCGGGCAGCTCCGTGTCTTGGGCCTTAATGTGCGCTACATACCGAGTGGTTTGTGTTCGGCCAGCCACGTGTACAGTAGAGCCTCATGCCGCACAGTGTCCAGCGTGGGAACGACTATGTCCGGAGCGGCCACTTTGTGGGTCTCAACCTCGATCTGAGGTACTTTCGCCGACCAAGGCACCCACTCACCAGTTATGGACACCTGCATAATACCAAGAGGGTATAAGATTCTGTACCATAATTTAAACGTAAAAATTCTTTTTACAAAACCGACTTCAAACGCCACTACAAAGTATATCAATTGTGCCTATAAAATTTGAAGAGTTCCCTCGATTTCTCCAGGATCCCATCATCAGATCTTGACCTGATGACATGGGACCACCTGGGAAGCATACCCTTTCAAAAAAAAACCCTCTTATTCTGGGCAAATATTTGAAGGAAACGTATGTTTATTTCAATATTTTAAGTGCTTTAATTTATTTTGTTTTTGTTAAACTAGGCAGTGCTTTTTTGCCTGTATGACTGCACGTCACTGGTTAGAGCGCACTTGCCTAAAAAATGCCTATGCACTCTTGTCTTGAAGGTATTCAGATTATACGTGTCCGGAAACACAGATGCTAGAAGTGGGTTCCATACCTTTGATAAATAAATGGATTTGATTGATTGATTGACCTTATCCATTCGTTTTAGAAAGTTACTATGTATTACTTAAAGTTAATTGAAATTTTGCACAGAATGTTTAACGAAAACTAACCTCAAAGTCAATAATATGTTGATTGGGTCCACAGTTGGGCAATTGCATCGTACTCGCTGATCTTATAAAATCGCCCAGTTCATTCCTATCCTGTAAATGAAAATAACAATTTTAAAATTTAATAATACGGACATTAATATTTGTATCTTTTAAGGAAATAAAATAAGTATTTGTGTGATTTCGAAATATATAACATAACACAAAAAGCTGTACCGGTTTCGATGGGACTTTCACAGCCAGGTAGAAGACTATACAAGGAATTATTATTATTATCGAGGCAACTTCTTATTACATGATGGATTAATTCTCCACGGTATTTTCAAAATAGAGAAGCAAAGTAAAAGGGCACAAAGCAGATTTTTATTTTTATTTTTTGTGTCTGTCTGTACGCGCATCATGCCGAAACTACTGAATGGATTTAAATGAAATTTGGTTTCAGTGGAAGTGATCTTCTGGGGTATCATATGGGATAGTTTTTATCCTGATAAATAAAAAGATTCCTCCGAGATATAAGATGAAAGGTTTTGTTGGTACCACGCTGTATGTGAAGCCATAGATATTTAAAGAAAGTAAGAAAACTGTCATGTCTAACCTTGAGTTTGGCATCTCCGGCGAATGACCACAGCAAGGAGTAGACCAGCCATTTGGGTACATAGGCCTCCAGTTGTTCATTTGTGATTGGGAAGTCCGGGTGCTGTCGGTTGTAGCCCAGAATATTTCTAAAAACAATGAAAATGCGAATAATTCATAGTAAAAATTTATTACTAGAGATCCATCGATCTTATCCTTCTGGATAAGATCGATGGATCTTATCCTCCTGGATAAGATCGATGGATCTCTAGTAATAAATTTTTTTAACCCCTTTGAACATAGGACATTAGTAAACACATTTTTTGTCTTACTTTGGATCACACGTATAGTAATACTAGTAGGGCGCGTGGGTGCGCGGCTCGCTAAAGCGAACCGCGGTTTTTCTGTTCACCAAATAGATCTTCGGGATTGGTCATCTTTTTAGAAATTTGTATGGCCGCCATCTTGAATCCGCCATTTTGAATTATTTTTTTGGCTTTCTGCCAATTGTATGAAGTTTCAAGTGACTTTTGTTTGAACACTCCCCACTTATCTTCGATATCCTGGCCGTGCTCCTCACCCGTCTCCGAAATCCTCAACCATCACCTCTCCCCATATTTTTCCTCCAAATGAATTTTTGTCCTCTATACGAAACCATCAGAAATTCTGAAAAGGAACCGTATACCGTTTTGCATATATTTTGTATGGAAAAAATTTAATTCCGCCATCTTGAATTTTTTTTATATTCATCAAGTAGACCTTCGGGTCCTGATCATCTTTTTCCAAGAAACCACTCTTCCATCTTTTATAGTCTCCGAGATAGACACTGACGAAATTTGTATGGCCGCCATCTTGAATCCGCCATTTTGGAGTTTTTTTTCGGCTCTCTGCCATTTGGATGAGGTTTCGAGTGACATTTGGTCGAACACACCCCACCTATCTTCGATACCCTGGCCGGTGCTCCTCACCCGTCTCCGAAATCCTCAATCATCAGCTCTCTCCATATTTTTCTTCCGAATGAATTTTTGTCCTCTATACGAAACTGTGAGTGAAAAAAAATTTTTCCATACAAAATTTTACAGGAGAGGTGATCAATGAGTCAGTGAGTGAGTGAGTGAATCAGCACGAGTAGCTATATATATAGTAATAAAATTAGGTACAAAAAGAAAATAGTAGTATATTGCAAAATAAGTCTGTTAAAAAAAATCACAGCTTACAACTTTTTGTGATTTTGTAAGACATATTTTTACAAAATCTGCGGACTACTAGTTCAGAAACACTAATCTATCAGAATCTACTAAATATTTCCTGACTACTTACTTACTAACATTCGGATTCAATAAAATTTAAAACTGACATAACTTTAGGTAACTTACCTGACACCGCGGTTAAGCATAGAATGCAAAGAAGATAGCGCCCGGTGCCTGGTGAAGTCCATAATGTGGTCGAGTGTTGCCGCACGCTCCAAGCATTTCACCACCAACCCGTCGCCATAGAACAATGGCTGCAGGAACGCTGCCACGTCTCGCTGGGTCTACAAATAAAAACATAATAAAAATGATGCCAACTATAGCCCAAATAGCCCAATGGTTATGGCGCGGACTGTAAACTGAAAGGTCCCAGATTCGATCTCCACCCGTTGCGTTACGTACTCCTAACACAAGCTTTCCGCTTCTTTGGACGAGGAGAGGAGAATGTTAGTAAAGTTCAGCTTGGTTTATATTTAAAAAAAAAAAATTAACCAAATCAGGAGCTCCTTATCAAACGCTCGTAGTTGGCAACTTGCATAAAATAGTGAACTGTGACGTCATAAACATTTGACGCACTTTTATTTAAAATGGTTTCATACCAGTAGGCGTATTTTTTATATTGGAAGACCCTCGATTTGATAGTTGGTAAGAATAATTTAAGTTTAACATAGGCAACATCCTAATTGATGTAAATTCATGTAAGATCATAAAAATACTACATTGCATGCACCTTGAATGTTCACATTTTTAACAACTCCCTTTGGGATAATCTAACTTTAAAGTCTGTGAAAGTTAAATGCTTTTTGCTCTTTCTATTTTAAATACCTGAAGTGCTGGTGACAAGATGTTCTCAGTAGCGTTCTGGTCACCACCGGCGGAAGGCGCCGCCATCACAATGCTGAACGAGTCCTCTTCACCATCCTCCAAAGGAATGTTTCTCAATCTAAAAAATATTCAAGTAGTATAATTTCTTTAATTCATTAATAAAATATTCATGAGTCGGGATTCCAACCATATCAAGTATCAATCTTCTTGATACAAAGAGAAATCGGCAAATATTTGGATTCCAGACCATCATCATTAGCAAACCATCAACAATTAAGCCTCAATAGCCCAATGGTTAAAGGTGCGGACTGAAAACTGAAAGGTCGCAGGTTCGAGCCCCACCCGTTGCACTATTATCGTACCCACACCTAGCACAAGCTTTTCGCTTATTTGGAGGGGAAAGGAGAATACAAGTCAAGTTCACCTTGGCTAATATTTTAAAAAAAAAAAAAACTACTACGCGCGCGGACTCCTCTCAGAGGATTATGACTTATAAGGCTTTAGCTTAACATGGTGGCCAAGTACGAATTGGCAAACTTCACAAACCTTTGAGAACTTTATGGAGAACTTTTAGGTTTCCTAAAGATGTTCTTTTGAACTGTTAAAGCAAGTGATATTATTATTTGCTTACAACTCACTTAAGTCAGAGCATATTCTGACTTTTTGAAGTGTGTGGAATCAAACTCTGGACCCTCTGAAAGGAGGCAGAAGCATAACCACTAGGCTACCTCCGGTTGTTTTGCACATATATTTAATGGGAATAATTTGCAGACATCATTACTATCTCTTACCGTAGTAGATAGTTTTCAAAGATCATTTCAGTCGACAGTACATCTTGAGAGAACCACACCATGCCACAACGAGATACTGTAGCCAAGGTGGCATATTTCAAATCTTGAACCTGAGAAAAAAAAAACAATAATTAAGCATTCAATCATTCAAGCACATTTTAAAAATATACAGGTAAAACGTATGTGTGTGTGTAAATAATTGAAAAACACGACTTCCTCCTTTCTTCAAAGTCAGTAAAAACAAAAATTTTTAAAACGTGTGTTTGGGTTATAAAATCTAACAAATATACCGACCGTATTTATTACATTTCAAAGTTTTTATTTGACTCGAATATTTTTTGTAAAAAGTATACTTCGGACGTCATTTCCTCTTTCATCCTGATTGGACCGCTGCTATGACACAACGCTTTGACAATGACGTTGCGTTAGTTGTCAGTGTCACTACTCATTGTTCTGTCAAGTGTCATGTGTCTGTTTGACTTTGACTGTGACAATTACCGGCGAAATAACGAGATTCGTGTTGTTTTTAATTTGATTTCTTCCTCTAATTTTGATTTTATGAATGTAATTATAAAATTAATATAATGTGGAACAGTTCAGATAGTGATTCAAGTGATTTGGAGATATTACTCGCGTTGTCAGACTGGGACAAGTCTGACGATTCTTCCGACGAAGAATCGAGCCCGCCAGCTTTGGTTTACAAGAAGCGTGTTAATTATACCAAAACATTGGACGCTCACGAATTTCTTCTTCGATTTCGCTTAGATAAAATTCGAGTACAGAGTTTGTTAGAAGAAATTTATCCATATCTCCAAGCTAATAGCTCAAGGTTTGTACTGTAGTATTTTCTCGAAAACAATAAAGTAGTAGCTTTTAGGTGTGCCGACTGGGCACAGATTGTCAACACAAACTGAATGGTAAACTGAAAAAATGATTTTCTCTTTATTTCTATGGTAAAATTGTTGCAGGAACAATGGAATGTCACCCTTACATCAGTTGCTTCTTACATTAAGGTTTTATGCCTTAGGGTCTCTGGTGTCTGTGGGGCAATTTATTGGTGTATCTAAATCAGCTGCAAACCAAATTATAAGAGATGTGAGTTGTGCAATAACTCACTTGTACAGCAAATATATTTATGTCAATAATACAACTGAAGAGTTCTACAAAATTGCCCGATTTCCACAAGTTCTTGGAGTCATTGATTGCACACACATTAGGATACACAACCCACGTAAGAAATTGTTATAATTTGAACTCATATATATACTTCTCATCAAAAATACCGAAACACTTTCGAACTAAAAGGCATAGCAAGGTGTTTTGATTTTTTTTCTTTTTATCTTGGGACCTATTAATCAACTGGGCATTGTTTGTATCCAGTTGGCTGAGCTTACTCCAGAACAACATTGTATATGCATTGACTAGATGATGTCCGCAACATTGTCCATGAATATTACCTAATTTTAAATCCCATGGGAATTCTTTATTAATATTTCAGTATAAAATGTAGCTCATAATATGTTAATGGACATGAACTATCTCCATTTTATATTTCAACCAAATTGGTTTATTTTATGTGTCATGAAGGAGTAATAAATATCCAACCGTCCTCACAAACTTTTGACATTTGTAATATTAGTAGGATTTAAAAGTACTTTGTAAGTTTATTTAAATAAAAAACTATTCTATTTTATGTTTGCTCAATCCATTCAGAGAACGTACTTTGTTCAGCTATGCTTGGCCTGATATTCAATTCAATCTGTGGGAATGGGCATAAATATCTAATTTTTTGCCAAGTTAAAAGTTCCTTTTTTTTCAGGCCGCCGTATTCCCATAGAGTACAAAAACCGAAAAGGTTCATATTCAATCAATGTCCAAGCAGTGTGCGATGCTAACCTCATGTTTATGAATATAGAGTCAAAATGGTCCGGATCAACTCACGATGCTACTATATTTGCCAACTCAGTATTAAAGGGTAATTTTTTAAAATTCTTATATTTTTTCATATGTTTGATCAACAGCAATGTTAACTTTTTTTTGTCTTTTTTAGTCCAATGTGAAAGAAAATCATTTGGTAATAAATGGTTGCTCGGAGATAATGCATATCCTTTGAAACCGTACCTATTAACGCCAATACAAAACGCTCAGACTAGAAGTGAAGAGCTATATAATGAGTCTCACAATAAAACAAGACATTGTATAGATCGGTAAGTGAATATCTTGTGAAATAGTATGCTATCTGTCACAAAAAAAAAATTAACAAACAAATTTTCTTTTTCACTAGATGTTTCAGTCTTTGGAAAAGAAGATTTCCAGCTTTGGCACTAATAATACGTACAAGCGTAATAAGTTCCAATGCAGTTATTATAGCAACAGCTATACTTCACAACATTTGTATTATGAATGGTGTTGAAGATGTCCCTCCAGAAGTGAACATTCCATATGAAGAAGCCATTCCTGTCACAGATGCCTTAGAAGGGCCCCCAAATGATGAACTACAGGAATTACTTGCTAATCATTTTTATGAGGAATAATAATTCAAAATCATCATAAATAAAGTGTGTTCAAGATTTTATTTGTATTATTTTTCTTAATTTTTATCTATACTTACTGAAAATTTTCATGATTGAAAAATAAATCATAATGTCTATTTCCTATTCCCCTTACAGTAACTAACAGTTAAAACAAAAATGAACAGCACTTAAACAAATGGATCATAGAATAGGATTTTTATTTCTTTTATGTACATTTGAAACTAAACTTGATACAATAGATGTGAGGAAAAAATTATGTCGCGATTATTATTTCTCACAAATGATTAATTAGTGTATGTGTATAAGAACGCCAGCTCGCCATCAAACTGGCTGTCCAATTTGGCGAGATATTAATTTTAAGCTTATTTGTGCTTCTAAATGTAACAATGAATTAAAAAAAAAAGTAAAAATACGTACCTCAAACATGACGCGCACGTTCGGTGGAAGAGAGAGACGCTCGCCATTGGGCAAGGTGAGAAGTTTATTGTCATCCAGCACCGAGTTCAAGTTTTCTACCCATTCAGGATCCACGTCACCATCGAAGATGATCCATTGGCGTTTGTTGATCTCACCGCGAACATTGTCAATTATTTTCCTAATGGAGAAGTGGATAATAATTTGTTGGATTTAACAAGTTATCCTGACAAAATCTAAGTAACGTGCTTCAGGCAGACTGTACGGAAATAGTTTAAGAACAGTTTTTAATCTGTTAGAACTGAATTCTGACACTTTCAATGGTGCTAATTTGAATGTACTTAAATCTGTAAAATGACGGTTTTATAGCTGATAGACCATACTCTGATTTGACTCGGACTTGAGTTTGAACACGACAAAATAATAAATATATGTCCTGATACAAAAGAGTCTGAGCAGAGTGAGAGTGATCTATGGATCTAAGCATAAGATTAGTGCTATTCCTTTCAGAATGCCCCCAGTGAAAAAGAAAAGCAGTATTTTTGTGACCTTTCAACGTATTGTAAAAGATTTATGTTGAATTATTTATTGCTAGAAGTACAAACTACACAACAATACACTACAAAACCTTATGGCCTATTGTAATCATGTCAACCATAGACATCTACATGCTAGATCTAACCTAACCGTAAGCAACTCACTTGAGATTGCATATCCACCTAAAGGGTTTGCCTATGGCCTATGTATTTGTGTTATTCCTCTCAAGTTCAATGATAAACTTACCTCAGTATATGGGTAAACAGACCATCGGTCCATTCACGAGTGTTAGGATCCAATACACCATACAACGTTTCCTTGGACATTGCTTTTGGATCAATAACGTGTGCTACGCCTTCCACACCTTCAAACCTGTTGGCAAAGAATTTTATACTATATTAACTGGATGATGTTCGCGACTTTCCGCGTGGATAAAGGTTTTTCGATTCCCGCGGGAACTCTTGTTTTCCGGAATGAAATGTATCCTATATCCGTCCACAGAAAGCTATCTCCTTGCCAAATTTTGTTTATAATTAAGCGTTTAAGATGAGAAAAGGTAACTTACAGACAGAAACACGCGTTACGATCGCATTTATAATATTAATACGGATGTATGGATATGAATTGACCAAAATAAGATTACCGTTCCAAAGCCTTGAGTAGTACACGCCAGGCCGTAGATTTCCCGCTGCCAGATGGCCCCACCATCATCAGACCATGATTCAATTTGCAGATTTGATACAGTTGTAGAACCTAAGCATACACATATTTTTAATTCACATAAAATACAAAACAAATTACAACAAGCTAGATAGGGATAATTAAAGACAGTCAAGTTTTAAAAGCGGTTAGCACATTTCAAAGGGCCCAAGATAATAGTTTAAAATCTCACTTTTGAAATTAGTACAGTAAAATCGGATGCTGGCAATTACAAGAAATTAGCAAAACTGTGAGTCTACTAAGCAGAAGCTATAACCATATTTCGATTGAAACTGTTTTATGTTTAAAACGAATTGAATATTTCATAAAGTTAAAAGATGTATTTAAAATGTAAGATGTCCGTGCTATGAACAGGCGAGAGTGCAATGAAAACTTTTTTTTACATGCCAGCTTTTGAAAAAATACTTTAAGGATAAATCCGAAAATGATCGTAAGAAGAACATCCGAAACTGTTTGGAAGAAGAACTTTGATTGCCTATTAAAATTTTGTTCGCTTTCAAAACAATTTGATTTTGTGTGTCTCTTATAGATCTTTTTTAAAAGTAAATAAGAAGATATATTTTGGTTAAATACAAATTGCATAAATCAAAATTTACACTCCATTTACACGAAATTCATGTAAACCAATGCTACAGCGTGATATAATTAATAGATTAGACAAAAACACAAAAATAGGGTATATGCATGTATTTTTTAAATATTTTTATTCATTCTCTACAGCTACACCATATCAGCAAAGAGGAAAATTATCACATGAAAATAATTATTTTAAACTGCTATAAGATACTTTTCGTATTCATTCAAAACATGTCAGTTGACGTCATGTATGAGAATCTGAAGATTGTGATTGGCTTACATTTCTTATGACGTCATATTTCGTTCTAACCTCATGCAGTTATGAATATCCATCGCATAATTTGGGTTAAATTATGTATGTAGTCATCATAAAGTAGATATTTGAATAGAAATTGTACGGCTGAGATATAATTTCGTATCTATAAGGAGTACAGAAAGATGATTGAACGCGTTTTAAACCACACGCATATTCCCTTTTTTTAGCACATCGTAACTATTAGCTCTATTGCATGACAATAGAGTGTTAGAGACAGAGTGATGGGTGTAAGGCACAGGACAGACACGCAGACATACACCGGCACCGCACTGACCTTTTCGATCCACGTGCTGTGTTGAGCGCGCGAGGCAGCGTTCCGCCTCTACGTGCCGTTAGCGGGTTAGCATGGAAACCATATGCATTCAAACTCACGGTCTATGCGACGCAGCGGACCGCACGCATGCTGACACTGTGCTTTATATTTTTTTTACACTAATCTGTTATATAAACTTCTTTTTAAAAGATTTTTTTACATTGTCATGAACTTATGACCTCCACAATGTTGGATTTTTACACGATTATTTTTAATAAGTTGTGTATTGCGTTGTCAATAACATAGCGGAGGACTTTAGAATAGACATCCTTACTTTCAAAAAAGGATGTTTTGCAAATATGAATAGGTACCATATAAAAGTTAGGAATATAAACCACAGTGCCCTTAAAAATAAAAATGATTTTTAATTATAATGAAGCAAATATGTTATATTAATAGTTAATTATTATGTTTGGATCAATATTAATAAAATAATTGTTAATGCATGTTAGAATACTGTATAAAATTGATTTTGATACCGTCACCAATTCCATTCTATTTATTTCAGTTTTTGTTTATTATAAAATATAAATATGAATTGTAATTACATATAATGGAATTAAACATAATATTATTTAATGCATATTATGGAAAAAAATATAATTGTGCTGCTTGAAACTTATTCAAAATCATATGAACGAATCACAAATGATTATGAATGATGTTTATCAATTTAATTAGCAATTAATGCTTATAAAATTATCTCCTTAACCAAATTAGTAAATAACATGGGATTAAAAGTACTCACAACGTCCATAAAAAAGTACGCAAAAGTCATTGTTAAATTAAAAGTACCATATTCTACGTACCTTTTCCATCCACGTGTTGCCATGTTCATCACCTTCACCGCAAACTAAGAATTCTTCAGCGCACACGGCTCGAATTTCGTTTTTCAAACCTAAGTAACAACGATTTATGTGTTTTCATCATATTCCTTAGAATATCTTATACAGTAATTTTTACTCAAAAACATTATATTTTCTGTAATTCAGTGGGAACAACACACACACGCACGCACGCACGCACGCACGTCGTTGGTCGTCGATTCCACAAATGATATTTCATCGGAAGTAAAACTTTTGTCTGAGATCTTCAAGTGTCGGTACATTATACCAAAACATATTATAAATGATGATTAAAAGATAGGCTTTACTTACCAGTCATTTCGGCTCTAGTGTAGCCCACGTTAGGGAACACGTCGTTTAGCAGCGAGAACAATAGTGGGATGTCCTCGGCTACCAACTTGGGCACCATTGTTTCGCACACAGATTGTATGAGGATGTCTTGCTCGGGAAGTGATTCTGCGATCGAAGCTTCATCGGGCACTTCTGTGCCGCGCTCGATTAGATTCTCCTACGAAAAAGGTGGTATTAATTGGATATTTGTCAAATTTTTTTTTTACATACTTAAAAAAAAAAATAAAGATTCTTACTATTATAGCACAATGTCATTTTTTTTTAACATTTTAACTAGTCTCGAAAATATAGAGCATTTAAGTTTCTTGTCTTTTCCTGTATGTTTACGAAATAGTATAATATTAGTATATTGAAAATATTGTTACCTTTATCTTTTGAATTCGGTCACGCTTCACGTTACCGGCGGACACCAGTACAGATTTGAGGGCACGCAGACCGAAGTCGTAGTGAGATTGGTTCGACAGCTGTTCGTCACAAAGTCTAAAAAAGAAGTTTACGGGTATTTTCTGAGGTTCTAATACACACTAGACCTCGGAAGTTAATTTGTATTAGTTAGAGCTCGGTTTCCCAATCTTACACACATATTCAGTATAACGATAGTAACACTGTAAAATAATAAATTTATCATTTTAAATTTTATTTATTTATATATAAAGTTTTGATTTAGAACTAATACTATTAATATTTTGATTTTCCGTTGTTTCATTAATGTAAAAAAAAAATGAAATAAAAGAGGTACTTAATGATTAAATAATGTACTTATTTATTTTCACAGTGTCCAAAATACCTTGTGCCTATAGTGCAAGCTATTTGAGCGAATTAACTATAAACTACTCACATGATGACGTAGTATCATGGCAGGTACCTACTACTATTTATATACAAAAATCTTACTTGAAGAATGGTACAATCTTGCAGGCCAGCTTCTCTGCAGTCCTGAACCCTTGGCTGAACAGCATGACCTCCGCAATGAGTTGTCGGTCCGGTGTGGTCATGGCCAGGCTGCGGAACAGCTTCTTGAGGTTATCGGGCAGGTTGGAGCGCCCGGCGTAGCCCGGGTTCATCGTGATGAAGATCGCCATGTCTTGGCTTACGCGGACTTGTTTGCCGACAAGTTCCACTGTTATGGATTTGCCTAAAACAAAGGGTAAATTTAAATAACCCCTTCCAAGCTAAGCCACTAACATGATACAAAAAAACAAACATGCTTAAAGTAACAAGACTTTCAAAATCTAAAAGTTGATGATTTAAAAGGTTTTGAAACGTTATCTCTTTAATTATATTTTCAGAATGATATCGACTGTTCCGTAGAACAAAGTCTCATCTGCTATATTCATAACTTGAGATTTGAGCCTCGCAGATGTGACTTTTAAGGCTCTTTCAAGTTGTGAATTTAGCAGATGAAACTTTGTTCTACGGAAGAGCCGATATAGTTCTTGCGATTCACGAGGGTGCATGAGATTTACTTGTGGTCACGTCGTGTACATGCACATTGCATAAATGTGCGTGTCTGTCAGGAGTCTAGGTGGGAGCAGTCAAGCGCGAGCAAGCTCTCGCTCACACTTATACAGATACGACACACACACAACCATGAGCCACGCACCCTCGTGAATTGCAAGAACTATACCAGATACACTTGATATACACCAATAATCTGTTACCAATCAACGACACATTATTTCACAAAATGAAAAGTTTGGAAGTTACTAAGGAATTGATGAATGTATTATGCTGCTAAAATGACCATGCTGCAGTCGAACAAAAATAACTAGGTACTAAAAGTTACTCACTAGTATTGTCACCTTCTTGGTGACTCTTGAGTGCTTCTTGTATGGTCTGCACTTGTTGTGAAACGGCCGACAGCATTCTTTCTTCGAGACGGTTAAATTCGTCGAAGCAACCCCATGCACCAACCTATCAAGTATTTGTATATATTTAATTTTTAAAATCGATTATGTTTATTCAGATGAAAAAAAATCTCTAGATTATCCTTACTAATAATATAAATGCGAAAGTGTGTTTGTTTGTTCGTTTGTCCTTCAATCACGCTGAAACAGAACTATGGATCGACGTGAATTTTTGCAAGGGTATAGTTGGAAACCAGAGTGATATAGGCTATTATTTTTCTCGGAAAATAAGAGTTCCCGCGGGATTTTAAAAACTAAAACCACGCGGACGAATTCGCAGGCATCAGCTAGTAACTTGATAATTATTGTCAGTTCTAAAAATAATGCTATCCTTTTTATTAAACAGTGAAAATCAATGGCACTACTTTTAGCCTGAAATCAATAGAGCATGCTCTGACTTGGCTTGGACCTGACACAGAGTTAAAAGAGACAGAAATATATCCTGACATAAATCTGTCTCGTTTTAACACTATCTGAGTCTGAGGAGAACGAGATTGCGATCTATATACCCGTCAATTGGTTTGAATCGAATACACACCAATATAATAATAATCGTACCTGGCAAAGACCAACGAAGATTCTTCCCATTGCTTGGAAGTCAAAAGTTTCGTCGCAGTTGAACACCAAAACGAAGCGTCCGAGTTGGTTCCCAAGAGCTTTTACTGACTCAGTTTTACCCGTACCAGCGGGACCTGAACAAAATCGAAGAAACTGTATTTCAAAAAATCATTTTAATAATAATAATAATAATAACTTTATTTTAAAAGAAAAAACACACAACAAAGAGTAATAATAATAATTTTCAGCATTAAATCATTACTTGCTAGATTCTGTAATACATTTAGCATCTGTCGTGCAATAGTCACTTACATTTCCATACAAAAACTAGTAATTATCGAGCATTTTATGGATAACTGATCTGATGAATCGATATAGTGATTTTTTTTTTCGTAAAGAATATTAGACAAGTTGAAGTTGACTAATATCCTCCTATCCCCTCCAAATAAGCGGAAAGCTTGTGCTAGGTGTGGGTACGACAATAGCGCAACGGGTGGGATTCGAAGTTTCAGTTTTCATTCCGCACCTTTAACCGTTGGGCTATTGAGGATAATAAAAGGCAAAATCTTACCAAACGGAGAACCTCCAAGTCTTGCCTCCAAAGCCTGGGTCATGGTTAGATAGCAGCGATCCGTCAATGGAGTTTGGACTAAACGATCTTGGACACCCAAATATTCGAAACCGTAAAGGAATTTGGCATTTGCCATGTGAATTGTAAGCTGTTGCAATACCTGTAAAGAAGATTACTTACTTAATAAACACTAAGTCTTTATTTCGAAGGATATCTTTAATTTTTCTGTATACACAAGAAACAAAAAACTTATGCTGAGATCTACAACATGTATTGAAACTCCGAAATAATACTGAAGGAGGTGAATGTGCTTATAAAACTGAACAAATTTTCCCAAGGAACATAGGTCGAAAAATGGAAAAAAAATTTTTACCTCCCATAGTAAATCAATCAGCTGATCGTCAATTTTGTATGGGAGGTCCAAATTTTTTTTCACATTTCGACCTATGTTTCTTTGGGAAAGTTGTTCAGTTTCATGAGCACATTCACCTCCTTCAGTATTATTTCGGAGTTTCAATACACGTTGTATAGAGCGTGCTCTGACTTAGCTCCGACTCACGTGTTAAAAAAAGACACAAATATGAACAGAACGATGTCTATGTCTGAGTAGAGTGAGAGTGCGGTCTATAGATGTCAGCCTTATTTTGCGGAACACCGCCAAAAAAGAAAAATCTATATGGTACAAAGTCATCTTCAAGATTCACATTACAATTGTATGTTAACATTTCAACTTCATAAGTTCAGAACCCGTTCAGTTTCTGAAAGTTTATTGTCAGCATATGAAGTAAAAAATACTCACGTCGTTGTTCCTGGGATCAAAGTAGCAGCGCATCTCGCACAGCCACTCGAATGATCGCGGACTGTTGACGTCGGACGCGATTAGGCGTCTTGTGACTGTACGCTTGTGTACAAACTCGTTGATCTACAAGAAAATAGCATATTACTGCAGCGGCCAGCAAG
Source organism: Hipparchia semele (assembly GCA_933228805.2). Taxonomy (NCBI): domain Eukaryota; kingdom Metazoa; phylum Arthropoda; class Insecta; order Lepidoptera; family Nymphalidae; genus Hipparchia; species Hipparchia semele. The sequence goes on from OW121727.1 coordinate 7,831,354, forward strand.
AGGCATTGATGGACGAACGTGTAACCAAAGTCCAGCAATGGAAATCTATTGGTTAATTAAGACAACTTCAACTCATGAGGTGTTCCTCAGCAGTGGACCTTTATGGGTTGACTAGGACAACTTCAACTCATGAGGTGTTCCTCAGCAGTGGACCTTTATGGGTTGACTAGGACAACTTCAACTCATGAGGTGTTCCTCAGCGGTGGACCTTTATGGGTTGACTGGGACAACTTCAACTCATGAGGTGTTCCTCAGCAGTGGACCTTTATGGGTTGACTAGGACAACTTCAACTCATGAGGTGTTCTTCAGCAGTGGACCTTTATGGGTTGACTAGGACTTCAACTCATGAGGTGTTCCTCAGCAGTGGACCTTTATGGGTTGAATAGGACTTCAACTCATGAGGTGTTCCTCAGCAGTGGACCTTTTGGGTTGACTAGGACAACTTCAACTCACAAGGTGTTCCAGTTTCCTCCTTCGCAGGGGTGGTTGTTCCTGGAGCACGGAGTCTGCCAGGATGTTGAGCATGTGTTCCACGTGCTGGAGCACTCGACCCAACGCATCCCCGCCGCCTCCCACGAGAGCGGCCTCCACATCCTCAGACCACAGGATCTGGACCGCTAGGACTACGATTTGCGCCTGTAATAATATAAATACTTAGTGTTTATTTTTATTATTTACTAGCTGATATCTTTATTGTCGCGGGAACTCTCTTATTTCCCGGGATAAAAAGTAGCTTATGTCCTACTCCAGACTTTAATTTATCTCTGTGCCAAATTTCAGCCAAATCGGTTCAGTCGTTGTGACGCGATTGAGTAACAAACTTTCGCATTATTAATATTAATAGGATAATAGGATAGAATATAAACAATTACAAGATATTATTAGAAGTGGACAAAGGTGAAGCTTATCTCTAAGAGAGAAATTTCTTTCAGCTTCCCTTGAAAGTGAGTAAGGTGAAATAGGTTATTTGTATTATTATTATATACTAATCTAATAGATACTAATACGACACTAACATATATGAAAAAATTGACTATTGTTAGCAACGAGGTCATTATTAATTGGTTTTGCCCTGAAAACTATACGAGCAAATCGTACCTGATATTTGTCACACCAGTCAATAAACTTCTGCGGGTCAACATCTCCGTCCTTGAACTGTTTGACCTCGCCCACTGCGTCCTTGAGGCGACACGCGAGCGTGACGCGCATTTCCCGCTCTACCATGGACAGCCACGAGTTGATCTTCGGGTTCTCTACCGTTGATACTGGCGAGGTGAAATAGACCTACAAAATATACCATTAGGGTTTAATATTCCGATTATTTCTGTTTAAAAGATAAGATTTTTTTTAATAAAGAATATCAGCCAAGCTGAACTTGACGTATATTCTCCTCTCCCCTCCAAATAAGCGAAAAGCTTGTGTTAAGCGTTGGTACGACAACAGTGCAACGGGTGGGGCTCGAACCTGTGACCTTTCAGTTTTCAGTCCGCATCTTTAACCGTTGGGTTATTGACGCTTTAAAGAAAAATTAGATTATAAACAAAACAAAAACTTCGTTCCGCAACGTTTGAAGTATTTTCTTTTAATTATACCAATTTCAACCTTAAAGTCTCCTTTATTGACTTTAAAATTTCATTATCAAAGACTCCGTACCTTTGCAGCCAGTCTACCTGTGAGTGTATATTCCACCAGACTGAAATAAGCATTTCTTAAACTCCTTCGTAGCCCTTTATCATCAAGAAAAGGATTCTTGGAAAACATAATATAACATAGACATTTTCCATTAGAAGTATGCCAAACTTGGCAGCTTTATGATAGCACTTTAAGCACAAAGTTCATCTAGCTTAAACCTAGCCTAACATAAATATTATCTTATAATTTGTGAGCATTCGTGATGCGTACTATGTATTTTTTTATAAACCATTCTTACCTCTTCGCCCTCGCGGGAAGCTATACCATTAATGATAGTGTTGTCTTCGTTGAGGATGATAGCTGCAACGCCAGCAAACATCTTTTTGAAATGCTTTTGGAGACGAGCGATGTTCTTGCTGTTACCGATAATTTCCAAAAGGTCTTCATCACCCACGAAGTAGAAACTGTTGAAATTTTTTCATCAAAATGGCGAAATTTTAAGAGAAGAGAGGTTAAGAGAAATTTCATTTTGGGAGGATGGTGATTAAATGCTACTACTAATTTCTTCTTTATTAGTTAATAGCTGATGATTTAGTTTTAAAAGCCCACGGGATTATCTGATTTTTTGGGATAAAAAGAAGCCTGTCACTCTCCAAGTCCTCAAGTATCTTCTTTCTTTGTCCTCGCCTTATCCCATTACGCGGGTTCGGCTTTTCCAGGTCCTCTAGAATACCCATGACAAAAAATCACGTCGATTAGTAGCTCTGTTGCAGCTGGATTGAAGGACAAACCAACAAACAAACACATTTTCACATTTATAATATGAGTAAGGATAAAGTAAGATTATAAACGATGTCTTACCGTGGGAAGCTACTTCTCTCGCGCTCCAAGTATTCCCCAAGAGCTTTCTGTATCTTGCCCAGCAGGTCGGCCAAGCGTTCCAGGGAGCGTTGTACTCCCGGGATGTTCAGTACGTCCATCACCATCGGTGACTTGCTAACTTTCTTCATCAGGCCGAGGAATTCCGAACTGAGGACCAATAAACAATTGTAAATATAAAATATAAATAAATAAAAATATAAATAAAAATATGTAAATTCATTGATTCATTTCAACAAATTGCTGGTCTTCTACTGGGCACAGGTTGAGAATGAGAAAGGTTTAGGCGATATTCCATCACACTGGCTAAATGCGGATTGGGAGACTTCACAGAACATTGCGGAGAACTCTAAGACGTGTAGGTTTCTTCGCGATTAGTTGCCTACACCGTTCCATAAAGCAAGATTTTTAATAACACGAAAATAAAATAAAATCAGAAAGCATAGGATCTAGCCCCGGACGCGTTGGAAAGGGGCTGAAGTCTTAACCACTAGATTAACCACTTACATACAACATTTTTTTATTACATGCCATCTTAGTGCTTAACTGCAGTCTCGTTTGATGGTAAGTGACTATAGTACGCGACAATGCACTAGGCAGGAATGTAGACTTTATTATAACAAGGTGTCCTCTTTCATAGAAAGGGATTTTGTTTTGCCTATTTTTTTTTAATGTTTGTTTTTAATTTTTATCCATTTAACATTAAGTTCATCATCAGTGCTATCTAGTCTGATTGTCGTCAAGCGCAAGCCTATTTCGGATTTAAAAAAAAGTTTAAATTTTGCAATTTTATTAAAAGCCAATTTTTTAAGTTTTGCCCCTTTAGTTATTATTTTTTCATAGTCTTTAGTCATTTATTTTCATATTTTAAAGCATAGTAAGGTGTGGTCATCTTCAAAGCTCGGAGTGTGTGGACTACGTTATATGTGCGGGAGGCAACTCACGTTATCCACCCACTTCAATTAATCCCAATTTGGTCTGAAAATCGATAAGAGTAAACACAAACCTTATACTTTGGAAACGGCTCGTCTCAACTGGGAGCAATGTCTTGATATCAGCGGAACCGCTGAATATGCCTTCGAGGTACACCCAGCGACGTTGTACGTCGATCCATACATCGAACAGTGCGTTGATACGGTTCAATTTCTCTTCCCAAGTTAACGCCTCTTCTTCAAACACCTAATTCATAAATAAACTATTGTCAGATACATAATAATAGCAATAAATAGATATATAGAAATTTAATGTTTGAAATACTTAATATAGTGTATTTTTTAGTTGTTTCATATTAAAAGTAAGAAAAAATTTATGGAGGTTTTTTTCGATGCGCTGAAACGACAGGCTTGGAGGTTAAATACGATGAGTGGCTCCTGCTTGCGGGTCATTTTGTTTTTTATTTGATGACAAGATAGTCCTTGACTGCGATCTAACTTGATGGTAAGTGACGATGCAGTCTAAGATGGTAGCGGGTTAACTTGGAAGGGGTATGGCAGTTTACTCATAGCCCCAATCGGTTTCTACACACCATTATGTCGGAACGCTAAATCACTAAATCGCGGTACGTCTTTGACGGTAGGGTGGTAACTAGCCACGGCCAAAGCCTCCCACCAGACCAGACCATAGATAATTTAGAAATTATAAATTCCCAAATTGCTCCCGCCGGGATCGAGCTCAAGACCTCCCAGTTATAAAACCACAGCACTCACCACTGCGCCAGGGAGGTGTCAAAATTTCATAGTATACAATTGCTTTAGCTTAATTTTTTCAGCTATTCATACCTTATAGTAAGGTGAAAGCTTCATGGCAGCCACGCTGTTAATGTGTTCTTTTACTTTGTTGAATAGGTCATCCCAACCTCGTATAATCTTGCATTTGTTCTGATAGTTGATGAGATCCAGCTCATAGCTTTGCCAGGATTCTCGCACCTGTTGTAAGTAAACAAATAAAAATCTCGTGAGTTGTCATGTGATTCGCCGTCTCATTCACATAAATGGATGCAATACCAGCCGATTAATATTTTTGTTTATTCCGCCATGTTGGATTTATCAGAACAACTTATAGATAACTCATGACTGAAAATCTAAATGGAACTTTGAAAATTACAAGCTACTACATAAAAATAAAAATTAATCTCTTATTACTAGCAGATGTGCACGATTTGGTGCCAAGGGCTTTTTTTTTAAATATATGGACTAGTGCTTCTCACCTGATGGTAAGTGAACATGCAGACTAAAATGGTGCGCGCTTGCCTAGAAAATGCCTATTCACTCTTGACTTAAAGACGTTATAGTTAGTTGGGAAAACGGAAACCGGAAGGGCATTCCAAATTTTCGACAACCGCAACATGAATTTCGCATTGTAGTCGCAAGATACAACTGACCAAATCAGCGATTTCGGTCTTTAGAGCCTACCTGTTTCAAGAACTCTTCAAGTGCCATCTCTCCTTGGGCCACGGACACTACATCCTTAACAGTGTGTTCATTATGCAGCAAGTCTGCATCCCACACTTGTCCGAGAGTTAGTTCGGAAAGGGACCAGTCCACTTTGAGAGCGCGGCACAGCTGGCGCCAATGACGCTCTTTCAGCGCATCGGATTTCAGTTCCACGATCAGCATATTGACCTGAAAGATTAAAATTGTGTTACATTTTGTTTAAGGTCACGGTAGTTGCACGATTCTTTGTAAGAAACGTATTTAACATTCATTTATGGCACATTCATTTAGGGCACAGGTCAGGATAGGGTTTAGGCGGCCATAGTCCACCATGCTGACCAAAAATGTAGTATGCTTTTTAAAACTAACCCGAATATTATATCAATTCACTTGTTCATTATTTGTGGCTTATAACAATTAACATTATATTTGACTAGCTTTTGCTCGCGGCTTCGCTCACGTTACATTCGAATTTTTAAACCCCTATTTTACCCCCTTTGGGGTTGAATTTTCAAAAATCCTTTCTTAGCGGATGCCTACGTCATAATAGCTGTCTGGATGCCAAATTTCAGCCCGATCTGTCCTGTGGTTAGGGCTGTGCGTTGATAGATCAGTCAGTCAGTCAGTCAGTCAGTCAATCAGTCACCTTTGCCTTTTATATATTTAGATTTCGAAGTTCAAAATAGCTCTATTTTAGTGAAAATTGTTAAGAAACTTCATGTATAAAAACTAATTTTGTAAAACAAACTGTTATTTCTTTTTTGTTCGATTGTTTTAGTAGCCTGATAGAGTAATAGTAAATACTAGATAATATAGTATTGAGCATACCTTAGTATATGACTGAAGCAGTTTGCGGACATATTCGTAGCTGTCATACATACGCAGCCGAGCTGGCAACTCCTTCAATTCGTTTAACATTGCTTCCAGTTGTTGTCTGGAAAAATATAACAAATTTGGAATAAACTAGTAAACAACAGAATACAACATTGCTACAAAATATTCTTTATTTAATAGACTAAAGCCAATCAACAATTTAAGAAATGCAGCAAAGGGAACCACGAATGCTGGCTGAAAATGTGAATGACGTCATCGGCACTTCCTTATGATGACAGCATCATACTGTCGTCATCCGCATTCATGTGGCGTTTCTGACGCATGCTACTGCATTACGTTATTTGCATTTTCAGTACAAACATGCATTTAATTCCTTTCCAATCCTCTTCTGGCACATCATGACGTGTGGCATGTACTTTTAACGTTACATAAACATACCTTAGTTTTCTAGGCTGTACTGAAAGCCAGGGTTTTTCCCGAATGTCATCAATCTGGGTCCAGATTTTGCTGAGTGAAGACCACACTCCGCGTAAATCTTGCAGTTCTTCCAGTGCGACTGTCATACGCTCATTGTTTACAGAAGTTCCTGTAATATATATATTTTTTTAATTTGATGACACTATAGTCCTTGACTGCAATCTCACCTGATGGTAAGTGACGATACAGTCTAAGATGGTAGCGGGCTAACTTGGAAGGGATATGGCAGTGTACTCATACCCCTAATCGGTTTATACAAGCTATCGTGCCGGAGCGCTAAATCGCTTGGCGGCATGTCTTTGACGTTAGGGTACCACCAGACAAAATGGGATACTTAGTTTACCTTAACAATAATAATGGTATTTTTAATTTTTTATTGAAGTGTTAACCTACACTTAAAGGAAATAACCTAATAGATTTATAAATACATATCAAAAATTCCGGGGCCGGCGGGATTCGAACCCACATCTCTCTGGGAATCGCGCCCGAGTGTGTTATCCGTTACACCACGGCGAACCACACGTCAGCTACGAAATTAGTGATATGTATCTACTTTTTCAATCAGTTTTATAGCAACTGTTAGCGACATCTAGCCGGCCCCGGAATTTTTGATATGTATTTATAAATCTATTAGGTTATTTCCTTTAAGTGTAGGTTAACACTTCAATAAAAAATTAAAAATTGTAACAAGCAATGTGGCATCTATAATTTCTTAAGAGCTCCATTGTAATATGGTGTCTTGGGAAAAAAGTAGATCGACAACTGTAATGTGTCGCTACTAGATGTCGCTAACAGTTGCTATAAAACTAATTGAAAAAGTAGATACATATCACTAATTTCGTAGCTGACGTGTGGTTCGCCGTGGTGTAACGGATAACACACTCGGGCGCGATTCCCAGAGAGATGTGGGTTCGAATCCCGCCGGCCCCGGAATTTTTGATATGTATTTATAAATCTATTAAATAATGGTATTGGTATGAAACTTGAAAATTAGTTTTAGTAAATACACCATTTCAGAACCACTTTGAAATTGGACCACACTTTTGGCAGTTACGATTCTATAAAAGCACATAAAAAAATTCTATCCTGAACAAAGAAAAAAAAATCACTTTTGCTTGGAGATTAATGTAGCAAAGCAGATTTTAATATCATTTACCGGTATCATGCAGTTCCAGAGCCTCCTTAGCTTTGGCTACATTGTCTCTCTCGTCCTTTAGCCGAGTGTATCGAGTTTCCATGGTCTGGAGCCTGGTTAAGGCGTCCTCAGGTCTGGTTGACCCGTCAGTGGGCTTGCTGCGTTCCCATTCCGCGAGGAATTCAAGTGTCCGAGCCTCGACGGCTTTGTCTTCGGCTACGATCTTTTGTTGGAGAGATGCAACCTGGAAGAGATTTTTGTATTAATCTCTAAGTGAATCTTGTAAACCCTTAACCAATAAAATAAGCTAACGTAGTTCTTTTAATTCACGTGGGTATGCAGCTCATGGTTGTGTGTGTGTCGTATCTATATAAGTGGGAGCGAGAGCTTGCTCGCGCCTTACCGCTCCCACCTAGACTCCTGACAGGCACACACACTTACACAATATGCATATACACAACGTAACCACAAGGCGCCCGTAACTTCGTGATGAATGTACTATATAAATTAAATCATGTTTGCAATATGTTTCGGGAATTTCAGGACGATAAATATTCCGTTTCACTAATTAAATACCTGAGTCTGAATAGATGAATCCTTTCTGCGCATAATTTCATTGAATGCGCTCCATTCGCCTTCAATATTGTCGACGTGCAGCCATTGGGCTGGGAATTGGAATCTAAAACAAGTAATTACAAGAGATTAAAAAACTCCACTGCTTTAAAGGACATCAACTGAAAATTTACAACTTTAAATTGTCATAGATTATAAATTTGTCATTCAAAATGATTAAAGAAACCTAACAATGATATTAAAATACGTGGGCATATTTTTGAAGGCATTAGAATCAAATAAATCAAATCTTAGGGGTAATAACTTTTTGAGTAATAATTTTTTTTTAGTTTTTTTTTCTTGGATTCTGCGTTCTGGATATTTAAAGCCGGTATTAAACTGGATAGGTAATGCTTAACAAATTAGTCTTAGAAGTTTACACACCTCTGTCTTTCCAGAATACGCTGGGCCTCCCTATAAATGTCAACCTGTTTCTCCCAAGCCAAAACTTCTCTCTTCAGTTGTTGCACGTAAGTAATAAGAGAAACTGCATCGCTAGTAGAGGCTGCCTCTGCAAGAATTAATAAGACGTGAATTGTGTTGCCTTATAACATCGCTATTATCGATAGGTCAAGAAACGGCAATCCGACTCAGCAAAATGACTTCACGGCCTAGATCTCAGCGTCAGGCAAACACGATGTAAGTGTACAAGCCTCTCTAGCAAATTTCCAGAATTGTACCAAATTTTTACTTTCCAGAATTATACCTAGGTTGAAATCTATAGACAACATTCTCACTCAGCTCAGACAAAACAGAATTAAAACGAGGCATATGTCAGAGCATATTTTTGTCTCGTTTTAACCTCTATCTTGGGTCTTGAGCTGAGTCAGATCACACTAGCATTCGTTTCTATAAAATGAATGAATGAATATACTTTTATTGTACACCACACATAACACACAAAATAACTGTGGCACATGGACAAATGGATGTCGAAGCTATAAAGACATACCAATAGTTTGTTGTTCAAGTTGTCCTCTGGACTTGGCGAGTCTGGCGTGGAACTGCACCATCTCTCCGCCGAGCAATGCGCCGAACTTGCCGAGAACTTCCTTGTGCCACGCGTCGTACTTCAGCGCAACCTTGCTTTGCACGCGTGCGAAGTCGATCACTACGGGCCCGTATTCGCGACGGGTGTCCGACGTGTCAAATGTCGTGCGAGATTTTCTGTCAAAAACATAATAGTTTTAGAACAAAACAATTGAAATAAAGTCAACGTCCAAAAAAGGTTTGCATTAATTTATTAGTACAACCATAACCCTCAATAAGATTCTTTTGAATATTTTAAGGTCGTCTGGAGGAGATCGCTTAAAGCGACAACACCACCTCACACCAGTGTGTTCATTAATCAGTTCGTTTAGCAATAAAGAATTTTCTATTCTATTCTATTAGAAAGACAACAGGGTCATGACGTGCATATTTGACATTATGTTTTTATAATAATTATTATGTTCTACTAGCATTCGCTCACATTACTTATTGCTGTAAAATATTAATAAAAAATAGCACAAAAAGTTTAATATTTCGAAGTAAATCTTACTTGATATCATTCAGACACTTGATCCATAGAGTAATGTCTTCTCCGAGACGTCCATACAAGCTTTCTGGTTGGAGATCCCACAGTGCTTGGTAACTAAAGAAAGAAATACATAAATATTCAAATTGTTTTATTTAATACATGAAAGTTTAATTGGAGAATATGAATAGAAAATTGTAATAAAACCCCTATTTATTTAAAAAAAACATACTAGCAAGTCGTACTGGCTTGCTAGTATAATTTTTTATGGGTTCAAATTGTTTTCTCATGCTTTCTAAACACATTATTAAGTGTAAAATAAATATTGCTAATAAGAAAAAAAAATTTACTAACAATATTCACTTGACAATTCAAAAGTAAGTATAACTTTGTAAAATTTATTTGAATATAAAAAAATCTATTCTATTCTATTCAGTATGACAATGTGACATAATATATTTATCCTTGTTTATTTTTTAAGTCAGTTTTTAAACTTGCAATGTTTTTCATTTTATGTTATTCATTCATTTTCTTTTACTTATATATGTGTTTTCCTGAAACAAACAATTTTATTTTTATTATTATTCTATATCTTACCGTAGCCATTCGTCGACGTATTCACGCACTTGCGATATCTTCTGTTCGATGGCGTCATAAGCATTTTCGAGGGGCGACGAACCTCCGGGTAACTTTGTGAGCAAGTTCCTGTATGTGGCGGTTTGAGCACGGGCCACTCCTACTTGGTATCTGTTGGATTAGTCATAAGATGAAATTTTGGTCGTAAATACCTAGTAGATGTGACGATTTTTGTAATTTCTACGTTACCACCACCAGCCTATGATATAATATATGTATAAAAGGAGGTGGATATGTTACAAGCGTGCGGTAAATGAAGCGCGTAATTGCATATATTTCTCATGTCATTTAACAATGAAGTACTCTATTATACTCTTCGTCATTCGGAACAAGTTTTTCGCTTGATTTGTGAGTATATAACTCATCCCTAGTAGAATATCATAGCCACCAGCATGAATAAAATACTGCTGTGCCTCGAAGGTGCTCAAGTTATAAGAGCGTTCCACAGTTTGACCATTTTAAAAGTTATTTATTCTGTACATAATAAACTTAATTACTAAACTTAAATATAGAAAGTTTTTGTACAAGGACATTTTATTGCTACAAAATGTGTAAAAAAATAATTTAAGTTTTAATGCATTGAATGTATGCAAGATGCACTTGAAGTACTGGGAATGAGCGTATATTACCTGGTGCTCTGCAGTCGGTGCTGGCTGGTGACGATGGCCTGCCAAGCGAACATCTGGCGCATGAGCTGGAAGCGAGCCTCCTCCAGCGACGGGAACAAGTACATCTGCTGGTTTGTGATGCGCACCTCGTGAACCACGCGAGCGATCTGAGGAACCATTTACCATATTCGTCTGTTTGTTTCTTGCTTTGTCTTTCAATCAATTTATTCAATCAGCGAGAGACCTACGGATTGATGTGATTTTTTCCATGAGTATAATTGAGGACCTGAAGAGTGACAGCCACCAGGAAAATCAAAGAGTTCCCGTGGGATTTTAAAAACGAAATCCACACGGGCGAAGTCGCAGACTGATGCCCGCTTAGCTAGTTCCCAATATCCCTAATTTCCTAATAATATTATAAATGCGTGTTTTTTGTTGATTTGTCCTTCAATCACGCCGCAACAGAATTATTGATCGACGTGTTTTTATGCATGAGTATAGTATGAGTATACCAGAGAGACATGGGCTACTTTTTGTACTTGAAAATCAAAGAATTTTTTAAAAATTAAATCAATCGACGAAGACGCGGATAATTACAAGATAAGAGAACAATTTTCTTTTGCTATAATCTGCCACCGACATGAAATTCGAAAGCACTCTGTAAAAGTTTATTTGAATAAAAAATTATTCTATTCTAAATCAGCGACACTCACCTGAGGCTCTCCGCCGGGCTTGTGAGTGGGTTCAGCCGGGGAATACGTGTCCATGGACAGGTCGAGCTCATTGGTCTTGCCGAGCAGAGCCGCGGTCCACGCTTCGATTCCGGCTTGGAGACGCGCAGCGAGACTCTTCTCGACCTATATAACAATTAGACACTTAACGGCAGGATCTCCGAAAACAGCCTGTTTTTGATTCAATAGTAAACAATCAAATATTCTTTGTTTTGATAGGTTAAAAATATATGTTGTAGTTTAATACACGTTCTTAATTATTTTACCGTTCAAAAGTCCATATTTTGAACTTCACTCGATCAAATAATATTCCGAAAACAGTGTAGTTTTTAATTGTTTTTCAGGTTGTATTTATAGTATATCAAAGTTAAACTAAAAAAAAAAAAATGTCAAAAAATAGGCAAAAGCTTTTAGAAGAATATTTTACCGTTAATTTTTCTCTAAAAAGTTTTCTTTTTTTTTTTATCATGACTGTTTTACTTTCTTTATAACAAAGTGGCTCGTGCACCTCACTTCAATTGCTTGCAAGTTATTGGGGCCGAAGATCGTGCCCTTAAGTTAAACGTTTAAGTAAAAACTGTTTGGTGCTTATGATTGAAACTTTTTTTTATTCAATGACAAAATAGTTCCTTACTGCGATCTCACGTGCTGGTAAGTGACAAAACAGTCTAAGATGGTTGCGGGATAACTTGGAACAGGTATGGCAGTGTACTTAAACCCATACCCCTAATCATGGTTGAAATACTCAAGTCTGTTTAATTTTGAGTCGCAGGGTCGAGGTCGATTTCACCATTCCCAAAAAAATTTTAACCGGCGAGTAAAGGCCTGAGTCAGGCCTTTACTCGCCGGTTAAAATTATTGTTGGTTTTAGATTATTTGGCGATGGGGAAATAGGCCCTTACTTAATACAGCTATTGTAAGTTCCAACAGTAGGTATAGTGTTATTTGACCTATTGGACCCTGCTGTGTCACCATATTTATTTTAATACTAGCTTTTGCTCGCGGCTTTGTTCACGTTAAGTTCGATTTTTCAAACCCCTATTTTACCCCCTTAGGGGTTGAATTTTCTAAAATCCGTCCTTAGTGGGCGCCTACGTCATAAAAGGAACCAACTGTAAAAATTCCAAGTTTCTGACTTCAGTAGTTTAGGCTGTGCGTTGATATCTCAGTCAGTCAGTCAGGACTTTGAATTTTGTATATATAAATTTTTGCACATTGGTAAAGTTACTCCATACCTCCTCATCTAGACGCTGCACCCACAAATGCAGGTTGCTGTATTGGCGCAAGGATAGGTCATCGATCGCCCGCTGGAGTCGGCTGAGAATATCTGCCAAGCTTTGAGCCGAGTATGGACACGTCTCCAATGAACGGGCGTCCACGGAAATTTGCTCTTCTACTGCTAGAAGATCTTCCACCTGTTGGAAGGTTAAAAAAATTTTGCATTGATGTTAGCCGTGGCTAACGAAACGTAGGGAACATGTGCCCTAGTCATTTCCACTTACAGAACTTTTAAAATAAATACAAATTTAAAATTTATTTATTTCTTGTAGGCCAACCTGTGGCTTGCTGAAGTGGCGACCCCGCCCCGGGAAGCGCAGTGTTGGCAGACCCCCCCACTAGGTGGACCGACGACATCAAACAAGTCGCAGGGAGCCGCTGGATTCAGGCGGTGCAAGACCGAGACCTGTGGAGGTCTATGCAAGAGACCTATGTCCAGTAGTGGACATCTATATATTATATTATTTTTTTAAAAGATATTTTGAGCGAGCAAACGAGCAGGCGGATAACCTGATGATAAGTGATTACCGCCTTAGTTAGTTACTTGAACCGATTTTAACGCGAGATTCATTCGCAGGTTAAGGTGGAGGACTTTAGTGATATAGATTACTTTTTATCCCCTAGAATCAAAGATTTCACGATATGTTTAATTCCATGCTGTTGATGTCACAGGTATGTGTTATTATACGAAAAGGAAGACGATATATATTACCTTTTCTTGGAAGATAAGCACGACTTCGCTAAGTTTCTGCACGTACGGGTCCAATTTGTAAGATTCCCACACAAGAGCCATGCCCTCCGACACTTGGAATAGAACGTCGCGACGCAGGCCGGCCACTAGCGGTATTATGGAGGCTTTGTCGCGAATCTGTAATGTTCCTTTTTATGAAAAATCTATTCACCGCGACAATCATATCTCCAATCATTTTAGTTCCAGTATAGAAGACCAAACTCCGTTTGCTGAATTTAGCAAACTATATGAAGCATGTTTAGCTGAATTAATTAGATGATATTTAATACTTGGCTTAACTTATCACATCTAGAAGAGCTAAAGAAAAGCATCACACTCACTTTGTTGCAATTATTATTATTTTTTTTTTAAAGAATATAAGCCAAGCTGAACTTGACTTATATTCTCCTCTCCCCTCCAAATAAGCGGAAAACTTATGCTAGGAGTAGGTACGACAATAGTACAACGGGTGGGGCTCAAACCTGCGACCTTTCAGTTTTCAGTCCGCACCTTAACCGTTGGGCTATAGAGGCTTAGAAATTAGTAAACAATATACACATGTGAAAGTTAAAATTATTTGTGATACTTTGCCAAACTTATCATTTTTAGAAGATTTTTGAAGTTAAAGAAGACACCAAATTTATTTTGTTTTTAACAAAAACAATATAAGGCATCACTTTAATAATTTAGAGAAGATTGATTACTTTGCTAAACTTATCAATTAGAGACAGCTAAAGAATAGCACCAGAATGTTATTGCTGTAAAAACAATATCAAGTATGTTCAATTGCATTAATTGCTAAACTTATCATTTCTAGAAGCCAAACAAGAGCACCAATTTTATTTTTTTGTAGCACACACTATAAAACATGTTGATTTTAATAAATTAGATTAAATAATTAATATTTTTGCTAAACTATTATTTAAATATAGCTACTAAGCTTTATAATACGTAGTTTTAAGCTTTTATCAGCACAAAAAATGTACAAAGCACAGCGTATAAGAAAATAAAGTATTTTATTGAATTTACTACTCATAAGTATACAAAACAAAAAATAATTTAGCTACACAAATGTAGGCTTAATAATAAAAAAAAAGTGCGTTATTCAAGCTCTAAGAGCATTGCATCGACATCATGCAGCCAATATATAAACTACCTTGGTATGATTCCTATTATTTAGCTGCATAAATTAAAACGCACGTGTTAATGACATCATTATAAAACAAATTCCAATATACAATGTGTATTTTCATTATGTCTAGTAATAAGAATTTAGTGCCCATTTTATTTTGTCCTATGATAATTTGTAGTGCATGAAAACTTTGAATTATATTTAGGCATCGATCTAACTACCATAGGTCTAGTTACGGATTTCAGAATCAATGTTTATAAACGATATTATGAGCAACTATTAGAAGTATTTTTCTTTGCTGCTCAAAGATAAGATCTGCTTTAGCAGAAGTTGTGCTTGATTACACTCAAGCGCGCCCCATACAAATGAAGTTTGATCCTTATTTCAATATATTATTATCATTAAAATCGACCAAATTTTATAGATATACTCTACTATCTATCTACTACTACATGTACTACTATATATGTGTGGTTTGTCTATTTGATCCTGAACATCGAAACTAGACCGTTGACGATGGATCCACGCCCTTATTTGTACGTGTAACTTTGCGTATTTTATATACGTACCTTTTCAAGTGTGCGTTCGTAAGTACGGACGCTTTCGATAAGAGAAATGGCGAACGGATAGAGTTGATTCGCCTGGTGAGCTTTATTGACGATCGCAAGTGGCACCCTAAAATAGATAAAAATTATTCAATACCGTAATTTAACAGCTACAGTGTGACGAATGCATTTACCTCTGATCGGTTGACACTCTCATTTGATACAATTGTATGAAAATTTAAAACACCCCCGACATGTGAATATAAAAAAATGTAATTCGCCATTTTGTGTGGCGGCCATTTTGGATTTGAAATGTATCATAGCATTCTAGCCCTTTGTTTTGATACCCATATAGAGGGAGTTGTGAAAACATATGTAATCCACCACTTTGTGGCGGCGGCCATCTTGGACCGATTTTCATCACACATGCTAAGAACACTTCCAACTAATTCATCTTTCAAACAAAAAAAAACAAAATCAAAATCAGTTCATCCACACAGACGCACACACACACGCGCACACGCACTGATACTTTTTATCTAAAAAACAAAGGTTTCACAGAAGAAAACTTCTGCTTTACGTAGGTCAAAACCCCGCTGCATCAAGATTGAAGAGTTGGCATCTGGAGTTCGCATTTCGTAAGCGAAGTTCCAGAAGAATCGATTAGATAGTATGCAGAACTTAAAAAAAATTGTGTCAAGTTTTTTTATACGATAAAAAGTGGCGATAAGTAGGACGCTGTCTCAAATGGAAGAGGGCTAACAACTCTTACCTGAAACCCAAGTTCTTAAGGTTCCGTACTTCCTTATACAGAGTGATGATTTCTGGCAAAAAGTTGACTTTCAGTTTGAGTACAGTGCCAGTTTTGCTGGAACGTGCGCGCACGGATTCTATTGCGAAAATACGTCCAGATACACCCAAATTACGTTGTTGCACCTAAAAGTACAAAATGGTTGTGTCTACTAAATAATGATAAAACTATTTACATATAATATATTAACAGTATCCAGTACTAAAGTGGAGTTAGGCGAATAGTAATGAATCACTTAGGTCAAAAGATTTTTACTATAATTGAAAATATTAGAATGTGCGAGAGAGAGGGAATGATAAACGTAAACTGGCTCTTAATGTACCACTTGTAATTCTAAAGAATTTTTGTATTTCTACAATTTTGACGTATGGAATACGCCTGCAATATATATTGTAACACCGACATTATGTATATGAACAATAATAATTTACCTTTCGAGCCCAGTCATCGAAAACTTCTTGAGTATTTAGTTTTTGTCTGAAGCTATCTCCATCTGCTTTTAGTTTCTGTCCTTCAATATGATTTTCCCATCCTTTGCCTATGAAAGAACATGTTGTTATATAAACATTTACTGTTATATATTTTTATTTATTTATTTAGATAAATTATGATTTTCTATACTTACCTACAGTTCTTCAGAATAGTTTGCTTAGAGATATTTTCAAGAGAATTGGAGAAAAATTTTAGGTTTTAATTTTTGTAAATTTATTTATACAATTATTTATTGCATTATTTTTATATTATTATCGTATGCCAAAATATATCTAACTTTATTTTATAGTTTATGCATCGAATATAATTTTTGTATTAATATTAGTGTCATGATTTTAAATTCTCTTGTAATCTTTAAAGCTAATCTTGAATTTAAAAAAAAAGAATACATACTAGAACACTTTTAATAATGTAAAATGTCTTTATTGATCGTTATAAATGGTCAAAAAATCATAGTAATTACCAAGTACGTCTTCAACTCGCTTCAAGTAGGCAGTAAGTTGGTGGTCAATCTGTTTCGCCCAAATTATGGAGCCTGCGACGGGCGGTAGATCGCGTACCAACGACAGGCGGCTGCACTTCGATTGCGGGTATTGAACCTATGATGCGAAACAATAATAAGTTAAATTCTGTTAGGGCTTATTTCTCAACCGCCACGTAAACGACGAATTTTGACGTTTCGACTGAATTTCAATTAAAAATTTGTCAGAACGTCAATTTTAAACGTTAACACTTAGTTGAATGTTACTCGGCTGTCGCGAAATGGGCGCCTTGTGGTAGTGTTGTCTAATGGAAACTAATTTATGATTTCTCCAAGGTTAACGCATTCTTGCATTTGTGACTATGTAGACGATGTAAACAAAAAAATAAAAAATAAAACAAATAACTGGTCAAATGTGTGGCGAAACAGGATCTTAACCTAGTATTGATAAAAAATATACTAATATGCTTTTTAGGGTTCCGTACCCAAAGAGTGCCAACGGGACCCTATTACTAAGCATATGTTGTCCTTCTGTCTGTCAGCGGGCTGTATCTTATGATCCGTACTAGACAGTTGAAATTTTCAGAGAATGTGTATTTCTGTTGCCGCTATAACAACAAATAATAAAAATAAACTAAAAGGGGCTCCCCCCCTCTTGCTAGAACGTTTTTTTTCGTACGGAACCCTTCGTATGCAAGTTCGACTCACACTTGACCAGATATTTACAATAAAGAATACATAGATGATATTGTATCACCTTAAACTTTTCATGCAGGGCTTCTATATCGTCCTTCACTCGCTGTATGAGCTGCGTTTGGTACTCGCGGATGGCACCGCGGATGTGCGGGCGCACGAACAGAGCGTTGAAGCGCGAGAAGATGCGGAACATCTCGTTTGCGTTCTTAGCCGTGCCGAGTTGGTCGCGCAGGTGTGCCGTGATGCGGGTTTCAACGCGATCTGAGATACATAACATACTCTTTGTGGCTCACTGGTGGACCCACCATGGATCGAATAGCACTAGATTTTTTCTTTTTAGCCAAGCTGAAGTTGACTAATATCGTGCTATCCCCTTAAAATAAGCCTTTCAGCAGGAGCCTTAAGGACTCCTATCACCGCTAGATGGCGTTGATAAAAAATGCTATGCAATAGCTTTACCGCGGCAGTCCCTGAGTGCCACACGTCTTTTTTTTTTTAATATTAGGTAACCTGAACTTGACTTATATCCTGCTATCCTCTCCAAATAAGCGGAAAGCTTGTACTAAGAGTGGGTACGACAATAGTGCAACGGGTGGGATTCGAATCTGCGATCTTACAGTTTTCAGTCTGTATCTTTAACCGTAGGGCTATTGAGGCTTAGAACCGTGACACCATTGATTTGAGTGGATCTTTTAGCCTTCCAAAGTTCATTTGGATCCCCTAAGACAATTTAGTGCAGTATTAACGGAAAAAAAATCTAAGAAGTTATCTGAGAGCAGATTATTGAGAGTAAAATTAAGACTACACATGGCTAGGGTCTGAAATCTTCTACCGCGGTATGTTTCCCAATACTTACAATCTGGGTATCTTTAAAACAAGAGTTATAAGCATCTTCTAGACAAACGCGTTCTATTTTAGGCCACACCATGTGATCAAGCATGTCTAAATGTACAAAAAAAGTATTTTGGATGGTAAAAGTATTTTTATATAGACCTATATATTATTTATATTAAGACTGAAAATCCTAGAAAGGAAGGAGAAGAATAATAAGGAATAAACAATTAAAAAAATAATTACAAAACACGGGTGGTGAAAATTTTAAAGACAATACATTAAAAAGCTATTTCATACCGATCCTATCTTCATAGCGTCGCACGGCCGCTTCCCACGCGTCGCATCCCTCGCGCGAGATGTCCAGGCAGTCCACTTCTTTTACATTTTCATAAGCTAAGTTCACCTGAAAATGGAATTACATATAAATTTTTTTTTACATTATAATCTATACTTCTATACTAATATTATAAAGCTGAAGAGTTTGTTTGAACACGCTAATCTCAGGAACTACTGGTTCGAATTGAAAAATTCTTTTTATGTTGGATAGTCCATTTATCGAGGAAGGCTTTAGGCTAGATAACATCACGCTGCGACCAATAGGAGCGAAGCATTAGTGAAAAATGTTGCAAAAACGGGGAAAATTATCCATATTTAAAATATATTATTTTAAAAACTTCTTAATCACTATCATAATAACAGAAATTGACGCGGACGAAGTCGCAGGCAACAGCTAGTGTTACAATAAAACTTATAGCTAAACTAATCTATTTAGATACTATACAAATCATGCCCCCGTGGAATGGTACCAGGAATACTGGTTGAATTTCCACGCTGGACAGCCAGCCTGATCCGTTGTGCAAAAAAATGAGCCAGCCCTTCTGTCACCAGATGAGGCAATTAACCGCGGTAAAATATATTTTTTTTATTGCATACTATCTTATATCTTATTAATTTCAGTGCATCAAAGCTTTACATTCTCTACAAGGCACGGGAGTTAAATCCAATACTGCCAACTTCCCAATTCTGGGAGAATTTTTGAGCATTTTAGGCCATTGGGAGGCGTGATAAGAAAATCTTTGAGAACTTCTGCTCTAGATCACGTGGCAGTTATACTAGTGGCACTATTACTTGATAAAAAGAGTATTGGTAGTAAATACCTCACCTTAATAATTGTATACAATTTATTACGATCACTCATGCCTATTCTAATATTATGTGTGATGTACAATAAAAGTATATTCATTCATTCATTCATACCTCAGCGATGGCATTAGCGTCCGCCGCGTCCATGGTGAGCGAGTGCGGCTGGGCCGGCTCGCCCGCCGCGCCCGTCTCCGTAGCAGCGGCGGCGCGCGGACGCAACACCTGAACAGATTCAGACCAGTTTAATATAAGGAATTAATTATTTTAGGGTACACACATACTGTAAAATGGAGAAGGTTTAATATCATGGTATTAATATTATAAAAAAATTTAGCTACATACAAATAAACATTTTTGAAATTAGTCCGAAAAAAACTGACACAGATATCCTTACTTATAGTATATGCGAAAGGTGTTTGTTGGTTTGTCCATCAACAACACTGCATGGGTATATATAGTTGAGGACCTAGAGAGTGACATAGGTTACTTTTTATCCTGGAAAATCAGTTCCCGCGGGATTTTGAAAATTAAATCCACGCGGAAGAAGTCGCGGGAATCAGCTATTAGATACCTAATAATTACATTTCAAATTAAGCATAGAACACGAGCATAAGCATGCACTGCTAGTCGCGGTATTTTGCAAGTGAAGTCCAGTTTTATCCTCAAAACGTCCAGCGGAAATACTCTGTTTTCCTGGGATAAATAAGTTGAAAGACAAACCACGAAGGAAACCACTTTTGCATTCATAATAGTTTTGTTTAAAGATCTAAGGTTATATTTTGATATGTTTTAACATACCCTCAGCATAACGGTCCTCAGCTGCTCGTGGTGCCTGCGGAAACGGCGCATGTGCTCCATGCGCGCTTGCAGACGCTTGTGCGATGGAGACACGCGCCACACCATTTTCAGGTGCTCGTCCCGCTTCTTCTTTACTATGTCTCTGTTAAACCAAACGAAAAGTTATACCTACAATTGCATTTGTTGATCATACACTCCGAAACATGGATTATATAATTTGGATCAAAAATAAGTCACTTAACATCAGGTGACCCGACTGCTCGTTTGCTCGCCAAAAATATTAAAAAAAAAAAATTGTGGTAAATTGACTCCGCACTACGAAAGGTAGCAAAGGTCAATTAAGTTTTCAGCAGCCACTCAAAACAGATCAGGATCAAGCTGATTAATATCCTCCTATTCCTTCCAAACAAGCGAAAAGCTTGTGCTGCAATGCATACGACAATAGGTTTTGAACCTCCGACTTTCCAGTTTTCAGTACCTTTAACCATTGGACTGTTGAGGCTTTAAAGGATTGGCACAGGATCATGTTCTGTTGAGATGCTTTCAACAGAGTAATTTTAGGTTGAGATAATGATGAATCCTTCACTTTGATGTTTGAATGTACAATCAAGTGACATAAAATGTTTGCAGGCAAAATGCTAGCAAAATGAAGTTGCACAGGCACGAAACAGTGCATAGGTAGGTAGTATTTGAATAGCTTTTACCTTATAATACTTTCTCCTAAATCTTTTATTTAATAGTAAGTAATTCTACGAAAATTACATAAGTACTTTTAGTGCTTACCTCAAAAGGCCTTGCAGTTTTTCATATTCATCATCCCAACAAGAGAACACCTCAAAACATTGCGTCATGACTCGTTCAAAGTCCTCAAATGGAATGTGCATCAATCGACGAGTTCCCAACACCTAAAATAGAAAAATTGAAAAAAATTTAAAAATTTTTAAGTTTGCAATACAATCTTTTCAATATTATTTGTCATCATGTAATATATCAGTAAAAGCCTCAAATCTATCTGAATTAATTCTATGTATATTACTAATATAAACTGGCATTAAACTTAATCATTTACCTTCAATAACTGTTGACCCAAATCTCGAGAGATAGCTTCAACAAGTCTTAGACCACGCTGTATAGGATATTTGGTTGATCGAATTTTACGAAGATGCGAGAATATTTGTTGCACAGCAAGTCTAGAATAATAAAGTTTCTTTTAATATAATTAGAACAATGTTTTAATAGTACATTATGGTACAAGTGTAAAAGTTGGTGATTACCGCTGAGGCGCTATTGAGGTAGCCAAGGACGGTAATCATCAATATACACGTGTATCATACGACGTTTTTCAACACACTTGTGAAGAAAATAATACTAAAATAGTACATTATGGTACAAAACAGTGAAAACGAGTTGTGAAAATTTTTTCGCAATGGCGGGAAAAATTAATCAGTTTTTCGTAATGCGCCTTATGCGTTTATTAAACCTTTAATGGCCATAGACTAAAAGAATGAGGTTTCTTTTTTTTGCTTTTCTGGATAGCCACGTACAAAATGGGGAATTTCGAGTTTCCTTTATTACAGAAAAAACAAAAGTTATATTTGAGTGACAGTTTTATTTATTAAACACGTACAAGTTGAAATTATCTATTTAAATACGAAGTTGTATGAAATGAGCAAGCAATAGGTAGGATCTTTTTTGTAATAGAAACTTTTTTAAGAACAAAGCAACTCAATCAATAAAATTAAAAAAAAAATTCTGTAACTCACATTGTTAATAATAGTAATAAAAAGTCACAGTTTGAGTTATAGGTGTCATTGTGTGCCTAGTTGCGGTGAACCGGGAGCCACTTTATGAGCAAGTGTGTTGAAAAATAAATAAAATGTGTGGTTTTGTACGTGTTCACTTCAATACTCATGCCTATGTTTGATATTTTGTGCACCCATCATCTTATCCATAAGTTAAAGTGCTAAAATTTACATTCAAGGCTATGTATTATAGTCTTGAGTGTAAAACTTGTTCAGAACCAGTCAAAGATGTGCCGCCAAGCAATTTAGCATTCTGGCACAATGGTGAGTAGAAACCGATTAGGGGGTATGGGTTGAATGTATACTGCTATACCCCTTCAAAGTTAACCTGCTACCATATTAGACTGCATCGTCACTTTCCATCAGGTGAGATTGCAGTCAAGGACTATCTTGTCATCAAATATAAAAAAATAAATTATATTCTTACCTAATTCTCTCAAGTTCAGTGGCACTAAGCAAGTCGTTGATAGGGAAATCCTTCATCAGGGGATTGTAGTCTGAGACTGTTGCAAGTGCTTGTTTGAGTCCAGTGTCCGTATCGAATGATACAATAGGATGGAATCTCTTGCCGTACTTCAGAATATCTAGTGTTAGGGCAACCTGCAAAATTAATAAAATTAAATACAAGTGTAAATTAAAAATTTAAAACACCTTCGACATGTGAATTTTGATATAGACATACCTCAATACTTTCTCTCTTTTCTTGGATGCGATGTAATGCCCTTTCAAGGTTGAGCCAAAATGAAATCTCTTGCAAAGCAGTACCATTGGATGGATCTCTGTCCAGTTTTGTAACCTAAAAACACAGAGTTCTTAGAATATCTTTTCCACATCAACAATAATTTAATACAACAACAAGAATATTACAACTCACTCATGGGGACTTTGGTTAAGCACAAATCTCTAGAACACATATAAATGACAGGCCTAAAATATAATAGTACTATCCTTTTCCACAGTGAATATTTTGAAAAGGATACCATTATTTTCCAAATTAATTAATTCACAAACCTTTTGAATTTCTTTGGTCCAGCGATTGACACCATTTTGCAATTGATTGAGAAAGGTTGAATCTTCAACTTTATCACCAAAGTCTGCTACACGAGGCTTGCGTCCTTCATCAGCAGCCCTAAATAATATGTATGTTTTTAGTATATAAAGTGTACTCTGTATGGAGAGTTTTTCCAGAAAGTATTTTTCCAGGATAAAAGGTATTTTATCGTGGAAAAACAGGGTACCCTCGGGAATTTTAAAAACCTAACTCCATGCGGATTGTGTCACACCAAAAATTTAGTAATACAATCTATATCTATAGTTCAAAGTAATTTTTAAAATGATCCCTACAATATAAAGATTGAAAAGGTCAAGGATAATATTTTGCTATACCAAACAGATGTGCTAGGACAACATTTGAACTAAATCAAAAATTCAATTTCTTTTTGGAAGATTTGTACCTCTTAATAACAGCAGCTACTAATGGGTGAACAGGAAGTGTAATTTCTGGAATGTCAATATTCTGCTGCAAATGTAGCAAGCCCATTTCTAATTCAGCAATCTTCTTTTCCACTGAAGGTGCCATCTTGTCTCCATCCCTGAGAAAAAATATGTATAAAGTTTGAGGAAAAAATGTACAACAGAATATTGTCAGATTTTGGTTAAGATTTTTATAAAATATGACAAAAATATTATCTTTTTATTTGTTGAAAATAGTTTAATTGTAATAATATTTAAATCTTTTGATAGTTTGGGTGTATATCAATAATAATTTAAGATGGTCATCTTAAATTATTACTAGTATAAAATACCAGAGCGTAGATGTTTCAAGTTCAGCCTTCAGCCAACACTCATTTTATTCTGCTTCCATATCATCATTCAGAAATGATAAACAAGTGCTCAGTGGCTGTTAAAAATTCTTTAAAGATGTGCAAATTTTTAATGTTTAATTTATTATGACTAACCTGTCAGCTCGACCACTCTCTTTCACATAGCTTTTAAAGAATGGAGCCATGGTCTTGCTGATGAATGCATGGAGGGTCTCATATGGGGAGCCATCAGACAGGTTGATGAGACGGAGCTGGCTGTGGATCGACTTATCTGCCTCAATGACACCACCACGCTTGATGCAGACAAATGCTGCAACATGTGGCGATGTGAAATGTACCTGTGGACGAGAAAGTATTATTAATTGCATCATCAACTATAGAAGTCTACTTATACTAATAATAATGTGCATCACAACATACCTCATTGGTAATTTGGTAGGAGACAGCTTCTTTCTCTTCTTCACCCTCGGTAGGTTGTTCACTTTCATCCTCTATAAGGTAAAAACAATAAATACATCATTCCATCTAAAGTTTTTCATACATTTTATATAACAACAGAAAATTGTTAGTAACTATTATCAATGCGTTTAAAGAACTTTATGAATAGAGATGAGTAATCAGTGAAGGGTAGTATCACCTAATTTGCATAATACGTCAATGCAGTTTTAACACCGAAAGTAATCGATTATTTTTACGATGCTGTACCTTTCAGAGAAAATCGCTGCACATATAACGACGGGACTTGCGGGTCCGAGATGAATTTCCGAATGCAATCTTGAGTCACTTTGTCGTCGAGTGCAGTGTTCAACGCCGGTGGAACGATGTCATCTTCTGGCAAAAGTACCGTTGCAGCTCGACGCAAGTAGTTCGCAAAATCTTGAAAATCCACTACAACTACGTTTTGCGCCTCCGGGGCATTTTCACTCCCATCAAGGGAGTCTCCCATGATGTTAAGGAGTACTAATTTCTAATATTAAGACTTATTTTATTTAACGACGACGAAATCGACACAACCCCAATTTAGCAATCGATGGAATAATTTTTTGACAGTGACAGATGTGAGATGACTCAATATCAGTCAGTGTTGCCAAATCCGTACATCCAACCTTCAAAAACCATCTATAAAATCTACACATGAAAAAAAATACATAATACAAATAAATACAAAAATACAAATATTATATATTTATTACATGCTGTTATAAAACAAACTGCATAGTGCTTGAAACAATCAATCAACTGTGTCAGCAAGGAAACGAACAATTTTTAACCCGTAAGTATTGTTATTCATTAATATACGTGAAGCTAAGCTTGCCACTACTTGGGAATTGAATTGAAGCTAACATGATTATGGTCTTCTCTTTTATTCGTATTGTAAACAGCAGCAAATCAAAGTATAATTTTATGTTATTTTTGTCGTATTGCCAGGCAGAAAATAAAAATGCAAAAGATAAAAATAAAAATTCAATATGATCTTTTGTATTTCATATTGTATTACGTTTGTATACAATATAAACATATTTAAGGACTTTTGTATAAATACCTATCCAATCGCATTTTTCCTCCGTATGGTATGCTGAAGTTCCGTACGTGTATGGAGAAATCCATACATATGGCAGCACTGAAGTTAGATAGTGACCACAGCATGGACCACAGCAATAAAATTTCCATGTATTTCCTGTCGGTTGTCAATGTGAACTTCCTGTTGGCTGCACAGATTAATTAAATGTCAATATTAAATGTATAAAAAGGTTGGCTGTCTGTGTGTTTATTTTATATGGTTCTATTTATTTTTGTTTAAAATGTAGGACTTGCAAGTCATAAACATAGTGTTAGTTACTGAGGATTACTTACTACCGTAAGTGTACACCACGTGTACACCCTCTTTGTATTTATCACATCGGTTTGCAATTGTACATAGGTAATAAAAAAATAATCCCAATGTTACCGACAAATGGGTGGTAACTTAAGAATTGAACTCAACGACATGGAATTCGTTCAGGCGTCCTTCTGGCTGGCGTAGTCTGGTGGCCCAGAGTGGGCACAATGTCTAGTATGCTTTAGGCTTACGTTAGAGAATATAAAACTCTATTCCATCAATATACATTATACAACTCCTTGATTTACGCGTATTTATTAAAGTTTTTCTTTTTATGAAAGATATTTCCTTAGATAAAGATGTTACCTAATCTGAATATTTTCTTTTTAAGATAAGCATAAGTATATCTTCTACGAAGAAACCTAGAAGAAACCCAAGGAAACCGACCGTACTAGGGTTGCCAGGTCTTGAAACCGAAAAGCCGGACAGGCCAGCCAGTTTAGCCGGACATTTGTGTAAAAAGACCGGACACCCATTATTTTTTAGACCTAGTACAAAATGGCAATTTTTTTTAAAAGTCCGCTTGCGCAAGCGCAGCGATACAAGGTGAGGTGAGTGCAGCGGAGACCAACACATGACAAATATGTAAAAAAATAGTTAAACTTAAAAAGCTTAACAAAAGTCAGATAGGCCGGACACCGTCTAATTTGGCCGGACACTCAACCAAAAAGCCTGACTGTGTCCGGCTTTATCCGGACGCCTGGCAACGCTAGACCGGACAGATAGAATCGAACTAAACGAAAACGGAATTCATATCATCCAAAATCCTCCGTAGGTTAGATATCTGATGTCATCATCCGAATTTTTTAGACTATTCATCCGATTCAGCGTGGATTGGTGGTCATAAGATCTCATGTAAAAAATTCTAAAATTCATTTCGTTCGCCACGGTCGATTCTTTCGGCGCGAATAGGTGCGCGTCTATCTTACCCGGAAAAAACTGATTTCTTGATAGCGTGTGAGAAAGTTAATTAATTGCGTTTAGTTAGTGGGACTGGGTAGGACCATTATCATTTATTAATGATACGCTGGTCTAATAGATTACGGGCGTTTCAGAATCTATTCTTAATTAATATAGGTACATACTACATACCTACCTAGATACAATAGGCAATTGATGAGAAAAAATCTAAAAGTTTATATAGACCAAGCTCGCGTAGCAGAAAGTGATATTAGTTATTAGTTAAGCCTTAATTATAAAATTGACCACAATCAAATTCTGGCATACCACTAGGTTGCTGCAGTTTTACGTAAATAAAAAAAAGTAAATAGGTAATATTTATATATCTAATAATATAAATAAAAAAGCTTTTAAAAAAGTTAAAGAAATTGAAAGAAAAACAAACAAATATTTGACCATATATTCAGTATTTTCAATTAAGTACTTCAAGCTCTTTTTGAGAAACAGGGCTTTGACACACGGACAAACAGACTGACGACGGAGCGAGCCTATAAAGGTTCCGTTTTTTCAGAACCGTAAAAATTAAGTACCTAGTAGAAGTGTAACTTTAAGTTCACAATAATAGAAAGTTGTCCTAACTAAATCTCTTGAAGAAACTTAGCCATTAGGTTCGTCGCTTGTACGTCGGCAACATTACGGGCTGCGGGAAACGCAGTACGAAGTGCTAGGTAAGAGCTTTTTGCCAATGTTATATGAACCGCTGCACTGCACTAGATTGCAAGTTGCAACGTTTGGAAATAGACTCATTTTCTTTGCTTTGCATTCTAAAAGATACCGATTGATTGATGTTGTTCACGAGCCCAGTAATTGGAAAAAGGTAGCAAAAATAAACAATCATAGCATCCAGCACTGGTAGTATGGGCGGGAGAAATTATATCCCCGGGAAAAGGATAAAACGTTTATCCCCTCGCTAAGCTTTATCCACCCGTCGAGCATGGGCACAGCGGTGGAAATAACACTCAATGGATATACTTATAGAATATACATCGCCTTCTCCTCTGTCGCCATTATTGCCATTGTCGCGATTATTATTGTCGCATTAGGAAAAAGATAATTTTATCCCCTGTCAGTAGATAAAATCGGGGGATAAAACTTTTATCTCCTTCCCATGCTACCAGTGCAGGAACATATTTACCTTCTTCTTTAGCAACCAATAAACGTCCACTGCTGAACAAAGGTCTCTTGCATGGACTTCCACAGGCTTCGGTCTTGCGCCGCCTGCATCTAGCGGCTTCCTGCGACTCGTTTGATGTGGGTCAATAGTGGGAGATCCTGTCAACACTGCGCTTCCCGGTGCGGCATCGCCACTCCAGCACCTTGGGATTCCAACAACCATCAGCTCTTCGAACTATGTGCTTGGCCCATTTCTACTTCAGTTTTGCGACTCGCTGAGCTTCCTATTCGTAAAAATCTAAATTCGTAAATTTAGTTGTTAAAATCAAACACTCGAACTCGAACAACTAACTAATTTTTATTGTCTTTTACCAGATTATATGTTGTTAAGTACAGCGCGCAGCGCAGGAGAAAGGAAAGTTAAAAACATCGGCATAGGCCCGTCGCGGACCGCGTAGGTATTGAAATCCACCGCAGGTATTGAACCTTTCTAAACTCCGCCTCCTGCGCTGCTCACTATAATAAAAATGGGTTCG
The DNA here is from genome assembly GCA_933228805.2 of Hipparchia semele. Taxonomy (NCBI): domain Eukaryota; kingdom Metazoa; phylum Arthropoda; class Insecta; order Lepidoptera; family Nymphalidae; genus Hipparchia; species Hipparchia semele. The sequence continues at coordinate 7,859,900 of OW121727.1, forward strand.
GAAACGATGTCCGTATGTTGACATCTAAAATTATACAATAAAATAAAATGAACATAAAATAAACATTATATATAAAAATAAAATATTTTACACTACAGTAGGTACAAAATGGAAACTTTCATAAGATTTTTTTTATATCCGGTTTATCTTCCGGGATATTACAATATACTATTTTTTACAAAAGCAGGCATAGAAAAACTCACTAAGAAAAAAAAATTATGTAAAATTTATTTAATCCTTACCTATTTTGCAGTTTTGAACTAAGTTATGTCCTAGGTATTATTAAAATAAAATAATATCCCAAATAAAAATCCGGATATAAAAACAAAAAAAAAATTTGCCACTTGAAAGTCTCTATTTGTTGACTTTATTTCAAGAAATATAAGTAGGTAAATTAGATCTCTTTTTCCAATCACTGTATAAATTAGTTCGAAAAACATTTCTAAAAAATATTATATACCTAGAAGAGAAATCTATCAGTATACATCCCCTCTCATTTCCGATTTAGCAGCCCCAGCGATCCATGAAGTGGAAAGTGATGCGTCAACAACACAATCACGTATCCACTTAGAAGCTTAACAAATAGACCGGCGCGGCGTCTTGCTTCTTATATTATTTACAAGATAAGATGGCGAGATTTTTCATAAAAGCTATGCACCAATAAATTCAATTTTGTGTTTTGCCATCTTTAAACGATTTTCACTTTGAAGAGTTTTTACATAGCTTTTCCTTATAGCCTTTTATTTGAAGGGATACATTTTTATACCTATTTTCTACTTTATTAATTTTAGTAAGTACTAAACTACCTTGCGACGTTCAATGTAGTTTCTAGAGTAGGTTTTATGCTTCGATTAGAGATTTTTCTGTGATCGCAAGTTTTATCATAATAATAATTAGCTAAGTGCGTGTGACAAAACAACTATACTTAGGTACCTACTAGTAAAAATTCTTATAAGGAACTAAAAGTAAGAATTATGAGAAACAAAGATATTGCATTTTCGCATCGTAACCTTTAGAACTAGGTTTCTATGAAACATTTTCTAGGAACGTTATTATTCTATTTCAAATATTTACCGTAGCTATTCATGGACATTTTCATAATATCTTGGACGACGAAAAGTACCTACTTATAGAGTCCTATAGGTAGGAGAGAAAATAAATAAAATACGAACACAACTGTAACGTATTGAGATTACAATATATAGTATAATTATTCCAAATGACAGTCGTTACAGTGAAAAATATATACAAAAGTTTCCACTTTCTAAAACTAAAAGTAATTTAACTTGATAAAAGTACTATTTGCTAAGCTAGTGTGTTTTCCCGTGCCGTGTGCCGCTAATAAAACATTTAGTTATTCGCGTTCAACTTCTACCGTTTAGATATCATTTAGAACTATTTTACAAATAAGAAAAGTTTTAAACGATATTACTTAACAGAGTATAGGTGATATTACTGTTTAGGAATGGGGAAAGAAATATTTATTAGAACCTTTTGGTTTGACTTATTCGAATGGCCCATTAAGATGTAGGTTATTGTTTAAAATTATTTAAAATTATTATTTAAGCCTTTTTAAATCGAAAAGCATAATGTTATCAATAAAATTAAATAAAGACAATCAAGATTTTTTTTTAATCTATTTTTTTGGGGTTTTTTACCCGCTGGCACGTCAACCCCATCCAAACGTATAAAAGATACTTACCCTAAATAACAATAAACTTATCCTACTTAGGGCGCCTTCAATTTATGCGTTTCTTGACGGCCTGCTGCGGTGCCGAAGCGGTGCGTTAGTCATACTGCACACGGACGTTCGTTTTTTTCATACAAAGCGCTCGGTGCCGTTGCCGTCTTGTTGTCGAGCGATCGCGGTACCGGCACCGCGCTATAGCAGCACCGCGCGCTTTGTATGAAAAAAAACGAACGTCCGTGCGCAGTATGACTAACGCACCGCTTCGGCACCGCAGTAGGCCGTCAAGAAACGCATAAATTGAAGGCGCCCTTAATACTAACTTAACTACGAAGACATCCGACAGTCACTGACGGCAAGCAGCGACCATATCGAAGATTTATTACTGATACAGAACACCATATCTACCACGTTATAAAAACTGGCTTGGCTCAGTTCACCTTACGCGTAGACCATAGATTAGGTTAAATGGTCTAAGCAGTTAAACTTGACGCCTTCGTCCCTTATGTAGTAACAAGATTATTAACTACAAAGTTACTAGACAGAGAATAGCTGTTTCAAGGAATAAAAACAAAATGAGAAATTATTTGATACTGAAAAAATTCTGTAAAAAAATATATTTGGTTGGTTCAGGCAATTTTTGGTACGAAGAAGATGTAATAGGAAATGATAAAAGTGTTTTTTACAAATTATTTAATCACAGCCTATTTCTGACTTACGGATTTATGACTCTGCTGGAAATATTAGCTGCTCTGATTGGCGACTTTCCAGACGATGAAAAAAGCGATTCGATAACATTCGCAGTGAGCCATACGATTGTAATGATAAAAATGTTTTCAGTAATATCCAATAAGAAGTTGGTGAAAAAGTTGATACGAGATCTTATAAAAGTTTGTGAGTTATACGAGAAGGACTCTTTGATGCAGGAAAAATATAGGATTATGAAGATAAATTTTGTTGCTTATATTTTTACTGTCTATGGTTGTACTGCGTGTTTTGTATTCGAAGGTTTAAGAAAAATGCAAGAGGGTAAATGATAAACGCTAATTATATTTTATTAGATTATTTTCTTAGTATGTCTATTCACAGTTATCGGAACTAAAACGATCCCAAGTCCTGTACTAACTAAGAATCTCCTAAAACACGGTATTACTGGAAGGATGACATCACTTTTACGGATAAATATTTGTGTCTAGCTCTTGCTTAGACCATTCACTAAGAGCTCTTCTACCAATGATGCTGTAGAGCAAAGAAAGAACTTCGTGGATCGCACTAAATAGACCCGAATTAGGTGCACCTATAGGGCGAGTCTAAAAAGCTGCATAAAACATTGTATTCTGATCATACCGGGCTCAATTTCGGTCATATTCAAGTACTGCTGCCACATTTGAGATAGCTCTGTTAAGTACCAAATCGCCGGGCTCGTAGAATAATTTACTATGGGAGATAAATCTAACGCGGGCGAAAATTGCTCGGTTTATAGCAGTGACATAATGTAGTCTGTCTACCGGTCCCCTTTCAATTATATAGTTTGGACAGTGTGCTCAGGATCTGCATAATCTTGTTCCTCATTCACCTTAGAAATGCGAGAAGAGTTGAGCTTTGGGATCCAAACTAGTCTTATGGTGAGATCTATAGAGCGTGCTCTGACTTAGTTCAGACTCAAGATAGAGTTAAAACAAGACAAATATATGCTCTGACCTAAATCTGTCTCGTTTTAGGTCTGTCTTGAGTCTGAACTGAGATGAGAGTGCGGTCTATAGATTCAGCTTTAGTATTTACAAACCGCTAAGATCTGGATCACCCTTCCGTTCCGTTCACGTATAACTTGTGAACCTACAAAGAAGGCAAGTGAATAGGTATCTTCTATACAAGCGCACTTCAACCTCATCATCGTTTCCATCGTACTTGATGGATTGATTGTCGTTAATTGCAAGTATATTGTGCAATATCTATTCGCAGGGGCGGATCTTGAATTTGTGGGGCCCTGGGCTAATACTGCTTAGGGGCCCTACCTAATTACTCGAAAAAAATATATGTGCAATACCTTAACTGTGGGCTCAATTCCATGACGTCTTGCCTTTGGAGGTAATAAAGGCACTATTTCCTGGCAGAACTCTTCGAATAATTGTCGACTGAGTCTAATTTCCTACAAAATCCAAACTTGGCTTATATTGAGTTGATTGCGCAGGCGGCGCCGCCGTCTCCTTTGCTCTAAACGCACTTTACGCAAAGCAGCTTCTATTAAAAGCATTCTTGTAGCCATTTGAAACAAATTTCTGATAAAATTCTCACTAACGAACGACAAACGAAAATCAAAAGTTAACACTTTTGGTTTCGTCAATTTGAGGTTAAAATTCCGAACAATCATCTGTCAAATTCAAATTTTTGTTCGCAACATTTACGAATTAAAGTAGATTTAGAAAATCTAAACGTCAAACATTTTCGTTCGAACGAAGTTGCGGAACGAAAACGAACCGTGGTAGGAAATACGCGAAATTTCGATCGATATTTCGTTTTTCGTTGAATTAGAGTAGACCCCTAGTTTGGTTGGGGGCCCTCTGTATTCGCGGGGCCCTGGGCTGCAGCCCAAAAAGCCTTTAAGTAGATCCACCCCTGTCTATTCGTCATTTTAACAGGATTTAAATGCCTTACAGGTTCACATTTTGTTACTGTTGTAACTTTTTATCCATCATATGGGGACGATTCGATAATAGCCTTAGTTACACGAATAACTACAACTGTAATTCTCTTCCTTATGATGCTAACGATGATTGTATCCGTGGACTGTTTTGCATTGGCCAATTTGATAATTTTTAAATACAAATTTATTACGCTAAGGGATTATTTTGAAAAACTGAGAGAAGATTTTGATAAACACCTTGAAACAGGCGATCCGAGAACAGCGGCAGATCAGTTGACGCGGGGACTTATTAAAGGCATCATTATGCATAAAGAATTAATAAGGTAATATTCAGAAGCTTCTTTGTTTTTATAATATTACTAGCTTTTGCCCGCGACTTCGTCTTCATGGTCTTAGATTTTAAAAACCGCTGGGACCCTCTATTTTTCCGGGATAAAAAGTAGCCTATGTCATTCTCAAAGTCCTTAACTCTACCCATGCAAGAAAACACGTCAATCCGTTCACTTATTGCTGCGTAATTTAAGGACAAACAAACAAACAAATACACTTTGGCATTTATAATAATAGGTATGTATTATGTATTAGTTTAAGTTTATAATATTACTATGGATTTTGAAAGTTGTGTAGTTACTCGCATTGAACATAGAAAATGTTTTTCAGAATATCCAAGGAAATCGACAAAGCATTTGGAATAATTTTGACTTTGCAGTTGTGTCAAAGTTCAGGATCCGCGGTTTCACTTTTGCTGCAAATAGCAACTGTAAGACTTTTCTATAATAGATTTCTATATGGCATTGGCTCAGATACCAATTATGTAGTAGAATTTAGGTTTGGCTTATTTTGAAAGATTTTAGAAAAGACACATCACTGTGCTTGATAGGTGCTTAACAATGTGCTTTGAGCCTTATACATAGCTACGAGTAATTTGTGTAAGATACTAATTTAATATTTTTAAAGCTTTCAGATCAGTTAAATCTAGTCGCTACAATGAAGGTATTCTTCTTTATTTTCGCTTTATTCTTTTTATTGGGCCTGTTTCTGTGCAACGCTGGGGACATAACTTACCAGGTAGCTTTTTTACCATTCGAGTACCTATTACTTTCAACTTAGTACAGAATGTTAATAAATTATTTGTTGTCAGGCGTCTTTATTATCGGATTCCATTTTCTACTGCGGCTGGAATTCGTGCCCTCCTCAGTACCCACGCAAGGCGCGACGCAACCTCGGAAAGCTGGTGTTGCAAGCTTGTGCACAGGCGCAGCGTCCTATTGTCATGAAGGCTTTTAAGATGCTAGAACTTACCTACGGAACCTTTCTTTTGGTATGAAGTATCTATTGTTCACTTAATGCACATTACATTTAACTGTTTTTTTTTTTAATATTAGGCAACCTGAAGTTGACTAATATCCTCTTATCCCCTCCAAATCAGCGGAAAGCTTGTGTTAGGAGTGGGTATGACAATAGTGCAACGGGTGGGATTCGAACCTGCAACTTTACAGTTTTCAGTCCGCACCTTTAACCGTTGGGATATATTGAGGCTATAAATTACTAAATCTTACAACATCGTCGTCAAAACTGTAGCATAGACTTAAAACTGCACGCATGGGATTAAAATATCCTCTGATTTCATATAAAAACAATGCGGTAAAAATGGAAAAAGGACGTGTAAGGCCAGGTGACTCTTTTCACAAGTAATAGCACAAGTTCCAATCCCTTCACTCACATAAATATTCGGTTAACATATGTTTCCACACGCAAGCGGATTCGTGCCCAAGAGGCGCTGAGTCCCAACACCAGCGAAGTGGTCTACCACTTGAAGCGTTATATAGCTGATCAAAATATGTTTATTTTACAGTTACTTATCCTTACTTAATTCTTACTTTAATATAATAAATGCGAAAGTGTGTTTGTTTGTTCGTTTGTCCTTCAATTACGCAGCAATGATGCAACGGATCGACAAGATTTTTAGCATGAATTAAGCACTTGGAGAGTTATCTAAGCTACCCGGCCTTATAGCTATGTGATATAATAGCTTTTATCCGGGAAAAATAAAGGGTTCCCGCAGGATTTAAAAAAATCCTGACTGATTTAAAATATATATATTTACTATTTCTTTTTTAACGTATTCATTTATTTTCAGGTGGTGCGGGGAACATATTCAGTTTTTGCGTTAATTTACGCTCAAAAACAATGAAAATAATACTTACTTACAGAGTATACCTACCTAATGCAAACAATTACTATGGACACCTAGGTATTGCAATAGTTCATTATAAAAGCTTGATAATATAATGACGTTCAGCACAATGTAGTAGAAAACCGATGACGCAGCAGTCGATATAAAAATACTTATGTTAGGTACTAGTATAATGAAATAAACTTACAAGATAATCAAACATAGATAAATTATATGTATAAAAAGAATGCTTACAGACACAATAAGCTTTGTTTATGTACTGATGATCTCACTTTCAAGGGAAGCTGGAAGTTTCTTTTTAAGCTATTGCATAGCTTTTATCGCGGGCCTTGAGCGTGGAGACCGAATCCAGAAATTCCGTAACGAAAAAAATTTAAGGCTCGACGGGAACACGGACTCCTCTCACCGCTAGATGGCGTTGATAAAAAATGCTATGCAATAGCTTTACCGCGGCAGTCCCCGAGTGCTACACGTCTTTTTTTTAGTGATAAGTTTCACCTATGACCACTTCTTTTAATTTTTTTTTGTCTTGTAATTCTTTATATATGCACAAAAAATAAAAAATAAAATAAAAAATGTGTTATGATATTGGCCGCAGTATTATTTAAAAATGACAGCTTCATTGTGACGATTGTAATCACCGCTAATTGGTCGATGCTCTGTTGCTACTGGCTAAAAAGCATTGCTGCAGCAAAAATTTTAGCCAATCACCACCATTGAGACAGTAGCAATGATTGATGTAATTTTTCCGCAATCGATCAGCTGAATTCTGAAGCGTTGATAGGTACATGTAGGCATATAGGTTCAGATTGCAAATCTTCTTTTGGGAATAAAAACTTGTGCCGTAAAAGTATATGAGTTCGTCCCAATACTACGTCTATGACTTCCAATCTCTTTGTACCCTGTCCCGAAAGCCGACCCAACCCAGGGAATTACTTTTTCTCCCTCACTCAGTAAATTGAATTTAAATGAGAAACAAGCTCTACCCAAAAGAGTGAACTACAGTTTTCTCATGTTATTATATTCATACAGTTATCTACGTATAATGTACCTATCCATAATGAAATATATCGGTACCTGTTCAATCATTGTATAAATAATACATTATTCTTGTTCGATTCGCATCTTTATTTAGTCGGCATAACGTACCTAAGCAGGTAATGAATCATGAATCATATTTTATATAAAACATATAGTTTGCATAAAGGTATGCGATGTGTTTGCAATGCAAATTAAACTGGAAATTAAGTTAGATTAATATAACAATTTGAAATACTAATACAATATATGTACATAATATTATGTGTACTGCGTTAGCTGGTTAGTGTTAAGTTGAGGTACCTATATTCAAAATCAAATGTTTGTACACTGTTAGACGAGTATAATGTTATTGGAGGGAGAGTGAAAAGAACAGTACAAATATTTGCCCGAATAACGATGCCATCTAACAGAGAAAAGGTGACTTGTATGCACAGACTATGTAATATACAAACAACAAACGTGATAAAAAATATTTACTACTTTTGGGAACCCCAACCATCGAGCAAATATCTGCTTTATATTATTGATGACAAGATAACCATTGACTGCGAACTTACCATATGGATAAGTGACGATGCATTCTTAAAATGGTAGTAGGCTAACTTAGAAGGGGTATGGATAGTGCAGTTTGAATAGCTATCGTACTGGAACGCTAGATCGCTTAGCGGCATATCTTTAGGGTGGTAACTAGCCACGGCAACAGCCTCCCAGAAAAAAACTTGCAATGAGTTAGTTTGTAGCTACCAATGGCTAATCCAAGTGAAGCTACGAGTATAGCTTAGTTTTGTAGCTTTGAGTACTTATATTTATGACTTATACTGATATTGAAAGTATAAAATAAATATCTAAGTCAATTAAGTTGTATAAGTTTAGAGGGTATTTACCTCTTGTATTTACTCGCTAGAGATGAAAAGTTATATCTTCATACGATCTGTCACACGAGAGAAAAGTTAACTGTTTGTTTCTTGTGCCTCTAAAATCCTGTGTCGCACGCACTGAATGCTCGAGATTCAAACTCACCACTTGCAACGAAACCGAACTTTGCTCTCTTTTTTTGAAGAAGTAACTTTATTTTATGAGTATTTCGCCTAGTAACTATATCACTGTGACATCAAAATGACTTGGGTTTAAATCCGAGATTTTAAAACCACAAAATAAAGACTACGTCAGCGAATAGGTAAATTTTACAAGAAAAGTTGAAATGAAATGTTCCGGATTGTATCAACAGCTCCGATCTTAAGGTTAAGCCGTGATAACGCCGCCAGATCTTTTGTACGCAGTTTCTTGTACCAAAATTTAGAAGGAATAGAGTCCCCTAGAGTCGTATAGACGAGTTACATCGCACATTGCTTCGTGTGCGAGCGAAGTTTTCTTATCAGTCTCAGATGTCAATATGTACCTACCTACCTATATAATTATATTAAAACTTGCAATAGGTATTTCAAAAAGTCGGGAACAGAGAGAAGTGATAATTAACATTTATATATTTCAAATTCAAGGCTTGTTAAATAAAAATTTTTTTAAGCTCTCGCTATGTGGTAGGTACGAGTATGCAAATACGAATACTCATTTTTAATTGCGTCAACATAAAATATGCATTAAGGGAACTTCATTTGCGAAAGTGTATGAATACTTAAACATATAAGGATCTTCCGTATTTTTAAAACTTGGAAGATCCTCGTGTGTACACTGCTGACAACAAAATATTTCATTTCGCGTGGTCAAAGAGATAATTTTTTTTATGAAAATTTGGATTTTTGTCACTCCGTCACGCACCGATGACTGAACTGATTTGGCTGAAATTTTGAATGGAAATAGCTTATACCTAGAATGTTATTTATAGGTATAAGCTACATTTTACCTCGGAAAATGAAATAGTTCCTGCGGGACTCACAAACCTTAATCCACGCGGAAGATATCCCGGGCATTATCTACTATGCACATAACGGAAAGACACACAGATGAGATTGTAAGTTGATACCTCTGTCTTTGTCAGTTGTCACCCAAACAAATATTCTGTGCAGAAAGAAATGACTTTCTTTACCTACCTGTAATGACTCACTATAAATACTAACTGCGCTGCAGGCAATTAGCATGACTTTAGAGTTTTCCAAAGAGTAGACGTTAATTTACGAGCAGAAAAAGAAAAATCTGCAAAGTGGCACTTTAATTTTTTTCCAAGATATCCAAACGAGAGTTAACATTTTATTCGCCTATAGTAATTTGTATTCCGCTGAAATTCTTTTCCGTTAAAGTCGTTTCTGCTGCGAGTAGTTGGCGTAATTACCTCGTCCACCCTGAAAGCTGATGATCATTAACCGACGCTTTTTGACTACCAGCTTTTGTCAGCTTGAATTTTAAGATAAGCTGTCGAAAATTTTGTTTTATCGAAAGTTGTATGAAAATATATTCATTCATACAACTTTTACTGAGATATTTAAATTTTTTTAACTCTTTTATATGTTTGTAATTGATTTGTGTTCTTTTGGTTTGTCTTTGCTGCAATAAAGTTACGAATCGATGTAATCTTTAGGGCATAGTAAAGGACCTGGAGAGTAGCATAAGCTACTCTTTGCCCCGGAAAAATAAAGTTTCCGCAGGGTTTTTAATAAATCTAATTCTAAGTCAATGAAGTCGCGGATAAAACTAGTAAAGTAATAAATCAATATTGTGGGTAAAATAGAGGCAGCTCTATTAAGACTGCTATTTAGAGTTAAAAGTTTCATGTTAATTTACTTGTTATTACTTAAATAATCCAAGCAAGTCATTAGGGACAGTAAAATGAGCTGTGTATTTAAAATGTATTATGCAAAGCAACAAGAAGTGACTTGGCCACGTAATGGTGTAATACGCTCGTAGCAACGTAGCGACGTAGCAGGTGCTACGTAATGAGACTTATTTCAAACTTTTCTCAAACTGCGACCAACTGCGGCTGTAAACATGTTAACAACACTTTATATTCACTAATTTGTAACTTAACCAGAGTAATGGCTCTCAGGCTATACAACCATATTTTTTGTTTAATAAAGTTGAAACACGTATAAAATACTTTCATTATTCATCTAGAATAGAATAGATTAGAAAAGCTTTTAATTCAAATAAACTATACAAAGTGCTTTTGAATCGTAAGTAAGTTTATGTTTTCTAATTTACGAAGTTTTTCTAGTTTTGAAAGCTTGCATGGGTGCAAAATCATACTGACCGAGCCGACTACGCGAATTTCTCTATCTAAAATTTTTTAGATTTCTCATTAACATAAAATAACGTAATTACCTACTTTGGAGAGTGCGCTCAGTAACTTCACAACCTTACAGGAACAAATAAATATATTAAATACAAAATGCAACCCCCATGTAAATTTGATCAAATCGTAATTCCGATTCAAATTCATCAGGATACATTGTTATCATTGAAGGTAAGGGCATAAAGAGACGATATCGGCGACCCATATAAATGGATCATAATGAAAATGTATTATGGGCCCTTTCGTCATAAATGACTGCGGTAGAGTGGAATGTTATTCAAATAAACATTACCCGGAGCGCTGTCTACGCTGGGGGTTACAAAAACCGTAAAATTTATAACCTACCTGCTACAATAATTTGAATTTGTATTTTTATATTTAACTCGAAATAAAGCGAGAATTTTAATGTCATTTTTACTCGCAAATATTACTGACTACAGCTGATGCCACCGACTTCATCCGCGTGAATTTAAACATACCGCAGAAACTTATTGATTTTCTAGGATAAGTTTCATTTCTCTCCGCATCAACCCTAAGTGTATAACCCAGCCAGAGCGCCGACACTTCGAACATGTCTCTGTCCCGTGTTCATGGGGCAACGGACAGAGACGCCGAGCTTTCAATCAAGATCATAAAGTTATATATATAAAGTTATATATAGATAAAGCAGATGTCTATTTATCTACAAACATAGTAAAGGATATATTGCGAACCGATCGGAAAGGAATAGCCCTGGTTGATGACGGTTATTACAAAAATTGGACGAATTTACCAGCCTTCAGCCGACGTGACCTGAAAGAATAAACTAGTCGAAAAGGATTTCAACCCGTGCGATTTGTATTGGAATAAAGGATTCTCAAAATAGGCAAGAAATTAAAAAAAAGTCATAGAGTGGTTAGACTAACCTACCCTGGCGTGGTAACACTTTATAGTAAAATTATTATAGGTAAATATGCTGGCAGCATTGCCCGTTTGGAAGATCTGTAATTTTTGACTCAGCTCTCGTGTCCCCTGTAGACTCGATTAGTTTTTTGAAAGTTCTTCAATATTGGTGTTAAGATATTCTGTTGAAAAAAATATTTTTTTTTAATTTGGAACATTACGCGTTATAGGTTATATTACAAAAAGTTCACTTCATCCACCAAGCTAGTAAGAGCTACATTAGATTCTTCGGAAGAGACCTGAATCTGAAGCCGACGCGACAGTGTAGGAGGACAAAGTTCTGTGAAAATCGTATTAAAGTTCTGGCACTACTATATTTCAAGTAAAACAAGAAAGCGAGGATTCAACCTCAATATGTGCTCAAGGTGTAGGCATTCAGTGAAGCGAAGTTAAAGCAGCGAACTTTGCGAACCTCTCTCGAGGCCGATCCAACTTCGCTGATGCAATAAATAAGGATTTTAGCGACAAATTACCACCCGAAAGTGTTTCCTCTTACCAGGAAAGTTTGCAACTACCAAAATGGAATATGTAACTTACATTAGGTTGTATTGATATATGTAAATTGTACTTTGCATGCTACTAACATACTATATTATCATTCGTAAAATAAAATATAAATACTTAATAAACAGCTATTTTAATAGATCTATAGGAAATGTTTTACATTAATTATATTATGGAAATTACAGAACGGTTCTTACGTAGTTTGTTTCTATGATTCTGATGTCAAATGATCGAGTCATAAGTTTAATATCTTTAATTATAAACATGCTCAAATTGAGATAAAGAAAAGTTATTACCCTTATTATTCTCAGATGAGGGAACAAAGATAAACTCTATTAACTCTCCAGATAGGTACCGGACAAGTAATTCTGTGGAGTTACAACCTACTCGATTAAATGTTTTCGAGGTTATTGCGCCACCATGATTAGTTAGTTCTATTATCCAAAATCCACAAAAGACAAAGATACAATCTAGCAAATAATTATTTTGAGCTAAAGGGTAGTTTGTAGTTATAAATGGTATCCGTTTTGATTTGATTATTATAACATAAATCAACACAGTCTGATGTATGCGGAGAAATATTGTCTGCTTAATTTTGAGGTCTCACCGCCGTGCCGCCCACAAAAGCAATTAATATAGGTAATAGGTATGTATGTACACTGACACTTGACAGAATACACATACTTCTAACAAACTTAAAACAATCTGAGATTTATGGATTATAGTATGTAGTGTAGGGAAAAACAAAGCAGATGTATTCCCGCAACTTTTTAACCTCTCTTCCCGCGAACCTACAATTGTAAGATTAGACTGTTAACCGCGGGCAAAAGAAGGTACCAAGTAATATACTAAGTATGTGTAATTTTATGTCCGTAGGTAAGAATCTACTACATACTACTATTGTACAGTACCTATTTACATAACAAATTAAATGTACCTATTCAAATATATGGCACAGTTACCTCAACACACGTACTACTAACTACGTCAACAACCAGAACTTCAGCTTCCCCTTATCCTTAAACCACTCGGGGCCTTTACGAGAGCAATTATTATGGCTATGTGCAACTTAGTAATATCATGAGACCTGACAGTTGTAAATAGCATATTAAAGGCAGGATTTGTATAATTATTTTAAACAAACTTAAATAATATTTAAAAAAATTAAACGAGGTCATCCTCTTGTGGGCTGCTGAGTAAAGCTCATTGCTTCCATGAAATTTTCTTATTCTTCAATAGAAATGTTAAACCGCTATTTTCTAGTTTTATTATGATACGAGTAGCAAGACACAAATATAACAAAAATAAAAAAATACGTTCCAATTTATCGGTTCAAGTGTTTGGTATGTGCAAAAATTTTTACGGAATGCAAATTCCCTTTTGTCGGTCAAAACATGGAGGCTGAACACTCCTATTACTCCATTGTACATATTAAATCGCCATTTTAAAGATAGCAAGAGAGATTTAAATATAAGGTGACATAACATAGTAATAATTTTGCGTTTGGTCCTCTAAATAATTAACTAACAAGTCTCTCGGAGGCTTGGGTTGGTTTGGTTGAGCACTTACAGAGGTTAGACAGTGAATGATGTGGTGCTAATTGCCGGGCAAGGCCTTCTATCCACAAATGTATTATGCATACCTACCCTACTGAACAGACGACAGAGCGATGTAGATTAACGTATCCATTCGCAATATGGGCGTGAATCGTCTACATAAAACTGACCGAATCTCATTGAAAACTATAATTCCTCAGTTGGTTGCCTGGAAGAGATCGCTAAGTAGTAGAAGAGATCGGTAGGTAGAGATAGGAAGGTAGGTAGAGATAGTAGGTAGGTAGATAAGGACGCCAAATTGTATACATTGTTATGTTTTTGAATTGTTCTTTATTTTATGTACCTACAATAAAAATATATTCGATATACTTGTAACATGTCAATTTTTAGTTTTCGAAAAAATGTCGCTATAAACAGTGGTTCGATCAAGTATGTATCTCTTTACTTATGGGATTTCTCGTTCAATAGTTTAAAATTGCGAAAGAACGATGCCTGAAATTGGAATGGTTTCTATATTGTCTTTGAAAAGACTGTGAGCAAAGGCTCACAGTCTTTTCAAAGACAATATAGAAATTGGGAGCGTGTTAAAGAACGTTTTCAAGTTATCGTAACAGTATTGCAGCTAACATTATATGAACGGGTTTTAGAGATAGAATCGCAAGATAAAGTATGGACGTCGAAATCCATCGAGTCTGATAAGAAAATTCCGCGCCACACGCCAAGGAATGCCTGTTATACCGAGCCTTATGTGGCACTGTGGAACTGTATATTTGTTACAATTTGCGAAATTGAATTAAATACGTGACACCAAATAGACATACTTTTTTTTTATTGACGACAAGATATTAGATAGCCATTGACTGCGATCTAACTTGATGGTAAGTAACGATGCAGTCTAAGTTGGTATCTAGCCGGCTTACTTGGAAGAGATATGGCAGTGTAAATTATACCCATATACCTAATCTAAATATATAAAAGGAAAAGGTGACTTACTGACCTATCAACGCACAGCTCAAACCATTGGACGAATGGGGTGGAAAGGCATACAGCTAGTTATTATGATGACGTAGGCATCCGCTAGGAAAGGATTTTTGAAAATTCAATCCCTAAGGGGAAAAAATAGGGGTTAGAAATATCGGACATAACTCGAGCGAAGCTTCTCGGACAAAAGCTAGTTGATTTCTACGCGTCATCGAAATGGAACGTTAAATCTCTTGATGGCAGTCGGCACGTCTTTGAAGGTAGGGTGATAATTAAACACAGCCAAAGTCTACCACCAGACCAGACCAATTTAGATATAATAAATTCCCAAATTACCACAGCTGGGAATCAAAGTCGAGACCTCCCAATTGGATATAAGTCGCAGCGCTCACTAAGTGCGCCGGGGAGGTCATTAACTATATTTGACTGTGTGTCATTGGCCTTAAAAATCACGACCCGTAAAATAAGGACGTTGATTAAACCGAAATAATTAATCACTAGGCAATCTCGTTCCCTCATCGCCATTTTATCAGCGAACCACCAGACCAAGGATGTTCAATATTACTCGTATTTCATCCATACCCGTCGTGTGAATTGTCACATAAAGACTTTCTTTTTCATTATGGCTTCTAAATTACATATTATTATGTTAGAATTATGTAAAACTAGATGATGCTTGCAATTTCGTCCGCGTGGAGTTAGGTTTTTTAATTTCCGCGCGTTTTGCGAGGTAAAATGTAGCCTATGAGTCAATCCTGGGTGTAAGCTGTCTTTGTTCCAAATTTCTGCCAAATCGGTTCATTCGTGAGATGTGAAGGAGTAAAAACATACACACACACTCACGCGTGTGTAAATTAAACTTTCGCCTTTATAATATTAGTGTGATGAAAGTATCAAATTAAATAAACTGTAACTACTGTACTTTGCAACAAAAATTACTTCCAAAACTTAACTTTACTTACTTGTAACTGAAGGTTAATGTTGATATTATACCTATAAAGGTATAAGAATTTGTACTAAGTTATATTTAAGTGAGAAATAAGTACTTATGTATTGATACAATCTTCAAAGCAAGTTGCCATTGCCATTTAGTTAGAAATCCAATTATAGTACAGATACGAGTACAGACTTGGGAACTCATAAAGGAAATTGTATCATATAACTATTGTTCATCATGCTAGTATTCTCCGAACTTGAATCTTAGTCAAGGTGTTCTGTCGCGAATAACAAGGTCATAGCTTTTTGGGCTTACTGTGATGCTACATAATGAAGCCAAGGTATTTTTTTATTATATTGACTATCTGATGGTAAGTGACAATGCAGTTTAATTCTAAGATCTATAGAGCGAATTAAAATGAGACAAAAATTTACATAGCATAAATCTGTCTCGTTTTAACTCTGAGCTTGAGTCTGAGCTGAGTGAGAATATGGTCTATAGATTTTTCACGTACAATGTAGCTACATCGGTTTGTCGATTTGGTTGGGTTAGGACTTAGTTTAACTTCAATTTGGGGTATTTTTTGATGATGAAGATGTTGAGAGATGAGATAAAGCTGACTACCACTCGAGTGCCCTCGGAGTATTAGTTATTATTCTGAGGGAGCAGCTATCAAAACGACTCAACAGTTTCGAAAAGGAAAATATCACATCCCAGGGGATCTCTACCTATTTATCTCTCAGATCGAACTGATGGTAACGTCGAAAGCGAACTTCTTATCTGTAGCACGAATAATGAGCGCTATTCGTCTTCAAGCGCGATGCTTCATCATTCTGTACAATCATATTCTTCTTCATTTATCAGTATCATTAGGAAAAAAGAGATCAATGAATACTTCAGTTTACTTACATTGACAAAATTTTCAGACAGCATTCTTTAGGTGACTAGAATTAAGCCCTGCCGCGTTTCTGATGCAAAAAAGATTACAGTTAAAGCTAACGCGGAGTTTAAATTGACATCTGAGAACTTTATTACTATCTTATCCAATTATCCATGCTTGAGAAATAGCCAGTAAATTGTGAACTCTCTGTGTTTGAACTGGCAGTAACTGGCTCATTTTTTGCACAACGGCAAAAAATGAGCCAGCTCTTTGGTAAAAAAAAACATTACAGTTACTTTGCCAAATTCGTCTCCCTATGACAATGTTATGACTGCGTAAAAGATAAGACTATGCCTATAGGTTTAATATGCAAAACAGTTGAACTCACATTCGCGTGCTGTGAACACACCAGTCAGTGGCAGCTGTCAGCGGCGCCTGTATCAAGCGGTATCAAACAAACGCCCACCACCAGCCACTAATACCAAGCCCGGACATGAACCCTGCTATAACAAGTGGTCGAGGAAATGGCAAGCTTTTACTACTACTTGTGACTTGCTTATCTATTTATCCATTCTGTAATAACCCAGTACGAGTAGGTACATAAACAATGTTCTTCAATTCTGTCTCCTTATTTCGAATGTCAAATTGCTGATAGAGAGAGATAGTAACTATTCATTCACCCGCGTTTATTTGCCATCTTAATACAATTTTCAGGATAAAGAACATAAGTGTTTAGGATTGGTTCGATACTTAAGACACATTTTCAGAGATATTGGAAGTTGACGACATACTAAGTAAAATCAAAGGACCATTTTTGGTGAAACCCGGAACCTTGTCATTCTTATTCCTTAGTTGAACATGCTAACCACTAAGCAAACAAGGCTTCGATTTTCGCGTCGAGGGAAAAATATCTAGGTAGGTACCTATTGGGTTTTCTTGTCAGAAAATTCTCAGTAGATACTAGCCTTGAGTTGGAAAGTTTGCGATCTGTCACCCCCGGTCCTCAGAGAACACGTAAAGCCGTCAGTCTTGCTATATTTCGCCAACTCGGATTTCCGACCCATCGGACTATGAGACTGAGGGAACAGAGAGAGCGAGACGAATCTGGAGAGGAGAGAGGAACTTTTTTTCTGTGGAGATTGGTCGCCGTGGCCGACATTAGTAGGTATTTTTGGTGAAAACATTGAACTCGCTTTCACTACGATTCGTAGTCTACGAAGTATAAATAATTATAAGTCGTCGGTCAGAACATCATTTATTCATGAAGCACCCTATTGCTTTAATATTGAAATATTTGCATGTGGCACAGGAATCTAATCTGATAGGTTGTTTGCCGTTATCGAGAACGATGATCTTGTTTTCATATAAGGTTGTACGTGACCTGCGTTTCATATTATATTTCATGAGCTCTATGCTTGAGGGGTAAATAAAAATAGTTCGCTTATAATATTATGTTATCGCACTGCATTAGCTTGATTTATTTGTATTTTCTTTCTTCTCTATTAATCTCATTTACTGTAAGAGATTCAAAAACCCTTTAAAAAAAAAAAAAGTATGTATAAACCAAAGGCGTGATGAACGCTTTACCACCAGTATTTAGAACATTTTAGTAGAAAAATTTTAGATGCAAAACATATTCGGTTGTAATCTATAGGATTGGCAAGTGCGTCATATTATAATACTCTAACGATGACTAAATTTTAATAATAGACACTAATATTATTGATGTCCATAATCCTTACTTCCTTACTAATATTGTAAATGCGAAAGTGTTTGTTTGTTGGTTTGTCCTTCAATCACGCCCCAACAAAGCATCCGATCGACGTGATCTTTTGTATGGGTATAGTTGAAGACCGGAAGAGTGACATATGCTATTTTTTATCCCGGAAAATCAAAAAGATCCCGCGGAATTTTTAATAACTAAATCCACCCGAGCGAAGCGGTGGGCATCAACAATTATGAAATAATTTTTAAAAGACTTATTTTTATGTTTAGGTAAATTAGCCAAACAAAAAGATAGATAAGATTTCATTAATTATTTCGTCTATCTAAATAAAATCAGTGAATTGTCGAACTTCGAGGGTAACTGTTAACTATTAACTTCCTGAAAAGTTTAAATTTGCTCGTTAAAAACTTACCTTAAACTCCGTTAAACTTGGCAAAAAGGTTTTTCTTGTTAGTAAATTAACCTTACCTACCTTGTTCTATATTTTAGTACTGAATATTTCTTCTATAATATTATGTACCTACTTCTTTTTATTATTAAAATATTCCAGCCTCTAGCCAAAGGGGATTGGGTAACTTTGTATGGACCAGTGGCATGATTTTTTTTCTTAGCGGCCACTAATTTAATTGTTGCTAACATATCGGGTATGGTATTAACTAGTAATAAAAGATCAAAAAAGAATTTTGCCGTAAGTGATATCGGAGCTGAGATATCTGATGTTGAAGTTGTAGAATTATGAGAGTTTTGTCATCAATTTAAAGTAAACTATCATATATTTTATTGTTAAAACTATTTATAGCGTTCTTTTTCTTCGTCTTTATCAACTCATCGATGTCCATTGCTGGACGTAGGTCTCTTGCATGGACCTCCACAAGCCTCGGTCTTGCGCCGCCTGAATCCAGCGGCTCCCTGCGACTCGTTTGATGTCGTCGGTCCACCTAGTGGGGGGTCTGCCAACACTGCACTTCCCGGTGCGGGGTCGCCACTCCAGCACCTTCGGATCCCATCGACCATCAGCTCTTCGAACTACGTACCTCACCCATTTTCACTTCAGTTTCGCAATTCGCACAGCTATGTCGGTGACTTTGGTTCTCCTATGGATCTCCTCATTTCTGATTTGATTTCACAGGGTTACTCCGAGCATAGCTTTCTCCATCGCCCGCTGAGTGATCCTGAGCCTTCTTATGAGGCCCATAGTCAGCGACCATGTTTCGGATCCATAAGTCATCACTGGCAGCACGCACTGTTCGAAGACTTAAGTCTTCAGGCACTGAGGAATTTTGGACGAGAAGACATCTCGAAGTTTCCCGAACGCTGCCCAGATGAGTTGGATACGGCGGGTGACCCCTTTCTCGAAATTGGATCTACCTAGCTGGACTGTGTGTCCCAGGTCTACAATTTCGAGTGCAGAGCTCTCAACAATTACTGGGTGGAGCGGAACATGAGCATTAGACATCATTTTCATCTTGCTCATGTTCATTTTCAGGCCCACCTGTTGAGAGACTCTGCTGAGGTCATTGAGCATTGTATTAAGGTCTCCGAGAGTCTCTGCCATAATGACTATGTCATCGGCAAATCGAAGGTGAGTGATGTACTCGTCGTTTATGTTGATGCCAAGTCCATTCCAATCCAGTAGCTTAAAGACGTCCTCCAACGCAGCAGAAAAGAGCTTCGGGGAGATTACATCTCCCTGTCGCACTCCACGCTGCAATGTATTGGCCTTGTAGTCTGGTCCTGTATAAGTACTGACATAGTGGCGTTTTCGTACAAGCACTTCAACTCTTCAATGTACCAATAGTTGATGCGGCATCTCTGCAGCGACCTCAATACAGCCCAAGTTTCCACCGAATCGAAGGCTTTCTCATAGTCCACAAATGCTAAACAAAGTGGCCTGTTATATCCTTCTATCTTCTGTTTAACCTACCGCAGCGTATGATTTGGTCTATGGTGCTAAAGCCTCTTCGAAATCCGGCTTGTTCGGGAGGCTGGAAGTCGTCGAACCTACGGGCGACACGATTCTTATTGACTCTCGAGAACAACTTATAAACATGGCTCAGCAGCGAGATGGGTCTATAATTCTTCAACAAAGTGTTATCACCTTTTTTGAAGAACAAAACCACCACGCTCCTTTGCCAAGCTTTTCCTTTGCTTTCGGCGTTGTACCCTCGTGAATGACGGAATTGAACAAACTCTGAAAGGTCTTTAGAAACGGTTTTCCACCCGCTTTCAGGAGTTCCGCTGTAATTCCGTCATCACCTGGCGCCTTGTTGTTCTTAAGTTGTTTGAGAGCCATACTAATCTCGTATAGCCTGACGTCCGGAATATCTTCGGTATAGTGTCGGCTCAGTATGGCTCTGGGGTCTTTGGCCAAATCTTCAACACGTTTCTGTGTTCTGGTATATAACTGTCCATAGAACTTCTCGAGCTCTACCAAGACCTCAGCTCGAGAAGAAACGAGACGACCGTCGTCAGTTTGCAGCCGCGTCAGCTGGCTCTGTCCGATCGACAGATCTCTCGCGAACACTTTGGAGCCTCGGTTCCGCTCGATGGTATCTTTAATGCACTCGGTATTAAAGTTCCGAAGGTCGCGAGTTTTTGTCTTAGATATCTGCCTATTATAGCGTTATGGATAGAATATTAAAAAATAAACAAAAATATTTAAAATCACTTTTTTATACTTATAGATACTATATGATGATATAAACGACAGACTAACGACCAAACAAACCATTAGTCCCAGTGATTACTTTGTAGGAGTGAGAGTATATCGTAATTGTCACTGAACTAACGTGGAAGCCAACATTTCTATGCCTAAACTAGACAACCAGGCTAACTAGCCTAGCCTAGCTACGGTGTCCACCTCCCCTTATAGCCGTCCGTCACCAACCACGAAAGAAGACCCTAACAAATCTCCTTTCTAACTACATAAGCCATACATAGGCAACGACACTAAATGCAGAATCCAAACCAATACTGTAAATGAGTAATCCTAACACTGACAGCGCCACACGCCACCGTACCGCCTGCGACCAAAGTCCAGTAAGGCAAGCTAAGTCGTGTGATTAAAATACATGCTGGGTTCATCCTCGTGGCGTCGTGGACCGGCGTACCAGACGCGATCGAACGCCTTCTCCATGTCGAGAAATACTACGACTAACTGCTCTCGCGTGTTATAGGCGGAAGCGAGGTATGTGATTAAAAACAATAGAAACAGAAGGTGCGCGGTGCGCCGGAGTTGATGCGCGGCTCAGGTAAACAAATCCTGTGCTATGATTGGTCGAGGCGATCACGCTCAGTTTTTGGGCTCATTAGAGGCTCCTTTGTTGTTGTTTATGACTAAAAGAAAAATAACAGGGAACCATCAAATATAATAAATAAAATAGACACAAAGTACCTAAGTGGCAACATGATTTTATGTATTTTTCATGTTAAAATATCTCAGCTCCGATACATTTTAGAAAGAAACTTTAATAGAATAAAATGTATGTATTATTGTGTACTTTCTAATAAAATAATTTTCATAAGTGGCCGCAAGAAAAAAAAATCATGCCACTTTTACCCAACCCCCTTTAATTAGATACTATAGTCTGATTTTTAATTGCGTGGAATTCTGACGTATCTTAATGTTACCAGAGATTTAAAGAATCCCCAAAAAAAGATATCAAATTTAAACTTAGAAAAATAAATATCAATTGCCGCACATAGATATTTATGACAAATGCCTGACAGATAGTTTGGGGTAAAATCGAACTACAGGTGGTAATACTGTTTTTCATACAAATAACTCGCTCGATTTATAAAATGACAACTGTCAGAATTCCACCGAATTAAAAATCAGACTATAGGCACAATTACCTGCATGGAATTTTTATGGGTAGTAAAATTGGTAAATTTTTAGTAAACGTAAATACAAGCCTTTTCTAAATATATTATGTACTAGTGGACCCCCGCGACTTCGTCCGCTTGTTCAATTCATGAGAGCATCTCGCAAAGTTTTTGTGTCGATTAAAAAAATATTCACGCAAATCGGTTAAGAAATCATGGAGATATCGATATACAGAGGTAGAAAAATACAACTCCTTCTCCTCCTTTTTCGAAAGTCGCTTAAAAAAGTAGTCTATTCCGCCCAATAATATCAGCTATCTACTATTGAAAGTCCCGTCAAAATCGGTCCAGCCGTTCCCGAGATTAGCGGCAACAAACAGACCCTTCAATTTTAATAGATGTAACACTAACATTTGTAATGTCATAATTTAAAATAGATGGCGCTGGCTGTAGGTTGGCACGCGCTGTTACGCAATTGACGGGCGTTGCTTAAAAGGCTTCTATACAAACTTACTGTTTTGTTCCAGACACTCCAATTTTTTTTATTTGTATGGATTTACATAATAAAAAAAATTAAAAACTTAGTAAACGTAGCGAAGAGTCTACTATCAACGCTTAAAGTGGTATTATTTAAATATTATTTTGAGGTTGACGTATGACGTATTTAAATTTTAAACTCAACGATTACCAATTTTTCAATTACGTACGTGCATAATCGTACTGAAACGAATAAACGATGCTCATACGTTCGAAAAGACGTACGTTCTGAGTCCTAAATCGTTAACTAAGGATTTCCTTAGTATAGATTTAATTAAAAACATTCACTCGTAATGTCATTTAAATGCTTCGTTAATATGTACCTATATTACTATGTACTATACCAATAAATGACAGCTTATGAAGAGATTCCATACTAAATACTTAGTTAATGAATTATTAAATAAAATTTATTGAAAACTTGTGAGTGTGCCAGGTAGGTACCGTTGAAAATATTCGAATACCCAATGATTTCTCAACGATTTTCTTAAAAAACGTAGTAACAAAAGAAAATGTTTATTGTTTAGAGTAATTTTGTCCCTGAATTCTTTAATAAAAAGATTGGCAGAGCGAGTGATCCCTAAAAAGTGTAGACGAAATATTAATCAAAATATTCCAGAGATTTGCCGTACCTAATGAACTCAAGCGCGGCTTAAGCGTACTGCAAACATTTTTAATCCGCGCCGCGTCTCATAAATTTCAAACTGCGGGGAAAGACGCTTTTGTTACGCCGAAAAGATATTTTTTCACTAAACTTTTCTTGCTTAGGTAGATTAGAATCGGTAGTTGATTTTTTACTTTAATACAGTACCTATGGAATGGTGTGCTGGGTATTCCATACCATGGGTACTTTAGAATGAGTCATTGAGTGGAAAAGATTGTTTTTTTTTTTCATGTAAGATCCGTGGCTTGGCCGCGACCAGACATACTTCAGACATGATAAGATGTCAATGCGTACACAGCTGCTGCTCAGTCTAATATCAATAGTAATAAATTCTTATAAATAAGTACATCTTTAACTGGTTACATTTGCGAATGCATAATTGAATTCTATTGTAAAATTATCTGACGTTATCCAATGAGAAGCCGAAGTACCCACTCATTGCAGAATATAAAGCACCAATTTGCGGGAACGACAATGCTAATAAAACGTGAACATTTCACATATCGCCGAGCCAGCTATTACCATAAACAATTTGCGATTCGGCATCTGCACAAACCGTTCCATCGGTTTTTGTTTAGCGATTTTGTGGTAATCCGATATTCATTTCCAATCTATTAGGTATCAAAAATAATTCGGAGGGGCATAGTGTGAACTATTTGTAACCCTACGTATTTCCATAGCAATTTAAGATTCATAAAGGCATCGATTTGCAATGCAACCAAGATAATAAATAATAGGAATGTTAAACGGCTATTTTCTATTTCTCTCTTTAGTTGGTTATATATTCAAAGCTCTTTAGACAGGAATAATAAATTACGGTTTAACATTTGTGTTTTTATCTTGATCGCGAAACATACAAACAATAATATAGTAGTGGTATTGTTGTCAACTAATCAAATTAGTAATTTTAAAACACACTCTTATTACGGGAGCTTGTAAGTATAAATTAATAGTAGTTAATGAGGAATCATTTGACGTACTTATTGAATTTTAATCGATTATTATTATTTAAATGGCGATAATAATCAACCTGGAAATTACAATAGGACGTAAGTTTTACGTATTTTTGAGAAACCTCTATTTAAAAATAATTATTATAAGTACAAAGAAATAAACAATTTGTTATGGTGACATCGCGCGACATTCCTGTTCTTGTTCAAAGCAGGAATTGTTTTGACAATTGTTTAAAGCAGGGCTATCTTAAGGGCTTCCGGCTTCTTCCTTGAGATGGCCCTATCTTTTTGGCGATCACGATCCCGATCTTATGTCCATTCGATCGTGAACGTTTCAGAGCAGCGGTTTTGAT
Organism: Hipparchia semele; assembly: GCA_933228805.2. Lineage (NCBI taxonomy): Eukaryota > Metazoa > Arthropoda > Insecta > Lepidoptera > Nymphalidae > Hipparchia > Hipparchia semele. Next base: position 7,884,571 of record OW121727.1, read on the forward strand.
CTTGATCAAAACATGTCCCTATCGATTTCAATATGTCTATACTGTCTACAGCGTGATAAGATTTCAGGCTTATCACATACATCACATTCTGCGTGCGGACTATTGATCATGATTGTGTCATGTGTACGCAATAGGGACACGCGGCATCGGTCCTTATTGCGTATAGTTACATATAGGGTTGCTAGATTTTTTCAGTCTATAAGGGACAAATGGTTAAATGGGCAAAAAAATACGGGATTTCAGTTTTTTACCCGGGACAAAAAAAAACAAAATTATTAAGTGTCATTTTTTATTATTTTTTTTATTTTTCCGAGGATCGAGTCAGTTTTAACATTGTCATTCTGACACTAACACTGTCATTGGTCGATGCGGGCTGCGAGTGCAAGTTAGTAGCGAGACGAGTACGTTTTACGAACGTTGCGTGTGTGAATAGTTATATCGATTTCATAATGAAAAACGACCTACAGTTCAAATACGGGACAGAGTCAGTCCCGCCGGGACATTTTAAACTATGCCTAAAATACGGGATGTCCCGGGAAATATGGGCCGTCTGGCAACGCTAGTTACATATGACTCTGTGATGCATCATTGTCCTGCAATTAGGATTGCGGTTTATTGAAATTATTAGTCAAGGCCAAAATTAATATCCATTAAGAAATAAGACCGAGTGAGAGGTTTATTGTATCAATCCTTACAATCGATTCCTCAACCGGTGCAGTGCAGGCAATTTTTATTCTTATTCTTAATTCTCGATGTGGAAAGGTCCCATAACATTCCTAACATATTGGGTAATTTTCCTCAAGAGCTTTGAGACTACTTCCCATTATTGTAGGCTTAAGTAAAATCACCCAATATATCGAACGTCATGACAAAACTTTGCGAGAGGGCTTACGAGTAATGACAATCAGATTCGAGGATTGTTGCTGAAAAATAAACAATAATTTTCCGCTTCATATTTTACTAACCTACGATATGATGAAAAGGGAAACAAACCTGAAATTTCAACAAAACTTACCGACGGTTTTCTCGGTTTTTAAAAATTTTGTGGATTCAAGATAAATTATCCTATGGCCTATGATAAAGTTTTTCAAGAAAATGCATACTCTTACAACGTTTTTAGAAAGCTCTACCTAGGAGTTCTTTATATGTAAGATTTTTAAATTAACTTATTTTGTTCCATTTTGTAAAATGGAAAGCAAAACGCAGATTTCGAATTTTGGAATATTAAAAATAAAAAATAAAAAGAGGCATTCAGTGCATCTATTAAGGTTAAAAAAAAACTTAGCGACGCTTTAATTTTCCCACCAAGATACACAAGAGAGAGGTAACATTTTGCTCGCCTTTAGTAATTTGTATTCTACGGAAATTCTTCCTTGTTAAAGTCTCTTCTGTGCCGAATAGTGGGCGTAATTACCACGTCCACGGCGATGAGCTGACGTCCATTAACCGAAGCTTTATTTAGTAGCTTTTCCAGTTTCCACCTCCGCGCTTTTACACTATCCGACACAATATTTTACATTTGATACTACCTTTTATCCGCGTTTAAGACACATTAACGACCTATTTCACCATTACTTAAACGTTTTTGTTTTTGTATTGTAGACAGTTTTTGTATTGAAATCTAAACGTCGTATTTATTTGTTGATTAAGCATTAACATACGATAGTGAAATTAGTCCTTAATATATTTATTACACAGTTATCAAACTTAAAATGGTAAATTCGCTTGGAAGTAATCGGTTTTGCTTTAGATGTCCTCAAGATAAATAAGATATATTCTACATATTGAAGCACTTTTGTTTCGAAAAGAGTACCTGCTGAGTTAATATGAAATAAAAAATTTTAAATTTTTATAAGTACCGCAGAAACCATTCGTTTCAAAAACTTTAGAAGTTTGAAGTTTGACTCTTAATAACTTGTAAGTCCAACCATTTGGGCTGGGTGCTGATAAGTTACATGAAGCCTTTCATAATATATGCGATGTTATGTGGAACACCGCTTACCACTTGCACTACTACTCCATTGAATGAGCAGGGCAATCAACTAAATGGCGAACCATTGTGTCTTTGCTTTGGCGCATTTCAACCTATATCGCGACCTCATCACTGTGATTAAAGGCAGAATAGCGTTGGAGTGATATGTGGGAGGTGTGGCCCAGATGTCGCTGCGTTATTTTATGCATTCGTTAAGACATCGATGAGTTAATACTGTGAGTCGCCAACTGCACCCATCCGGTCCAAAGGTGATTTGAAACTGACTAATATTGTATTTCATTCAAAGTAAAGAACAGATTGCACAAGCATATAGGTATGCTTTACAGGAAATTCAGTGAAGAACTGGAGAAATACTATACTTACTCTTACATGTCCTTGTATGCTTACTATATCCATTAAATACATTATAGAGACGTCGCATTTCTGCCTGTCAGATAAATCCAATACAGCTCCACTGTGTGACAGGCGGTTTCAAATTAAGCACATTCCTCCTTCTGTGGCAGAATTCCCCTACAAGTATCGACACTTTATTCAAAGGCTTTAATCGGATATTTCTACCCACACATGCGGTATGTGTGTTTAGCGTAATTTATTATTTATTCGAAAGTTTTCCTTAAGCCTCGAACCGCGAATGGCGGATCCACACTCTCGGTGGTACGCCTCGCGCAAGGACTAGGAAAGCAGCGACCACACGAGTGTTACCACGCATCCCATGGTAATATTGTATTTAGTACTTTCCCGCCACGTAGAGTTTGTCCAATACTCAGTTAACATGGGCGAAAGGAAAAATAGGCAACATTGCGAAAGAGTCTTCGATGAATCAAACAGTTTGATAATTTACATATAAACAATTAATTTGATTTTAATTAAAAATAAACTATGCACATAATATTGTGGATAGGTGATATACATGGAAAAATATCCCATGTAAGATTTAATTCGATAGATCGTACTCGTATTCGATGAAGTGGATTTCAATTTGGAGCGTATTCATATACGTAAACGTTTAATTTGACGCTAATGGCATCAAATACGAATACGATCAATTAAATCGTATGCTAACCCTACAGACCTCGTTTTTTTTAGGTTAATTCGCAGTCAGTCACTCGCAGCAGTGTTATACTATTCGTCGACCGGCAATGAGCCCCAAATCACAGAGCTCATAATTTTAGTAGGTATTGAAATGGATAGAGCGTGCTCTAAATTGGCTCAGAATTGAGACACACTCATACACACTTCCGCCTTTATAATACTATAGTGTCATATGAAAATCAATAGTTTTTACAAGTTGTTATTTATGAAAATCGTATACGTTCTCTAATTCTATGACAAGAGTATATTACGTTCAGTCAGATAATAATACAATATTAATATTGTGTCGCCTATTTCAGTGAACTACGCCGTATCGACCCTTGTGGCCGTCCGTGGATTTGTGGATAACGAGATAAGAACTATACCTTCTGCATATTGAATATTGTGAATATTTATTTTAGGACACTTTTGTATCTCTGTTTTAATTACTTTTCAAGTCTTAGTAAAATAATATTCATGATTTTTATAGTGAAACAGTCGTAGAGCATTCATTTTACAAGCACGTATGTATAGTGTAATGAAGAAAAAGGGCTGGCTGACTTTTCGCGCGAAAAATCAGAAGTTTTAGCTTTGGCGGAAACTCAACGTGCATTTTTGGCACCTTTCCACCCAGTCACCCGTATATATTCTAGTTATCATGATAGGTGACCTAGATGTCATTTTAGCATTTGCCATAGCAAAATTCTTATTTGTAAATCAACGTAAGTTAAATTCAAAAGATGACAAGATAGTCCTTGACTACGATCTTATCTGATGGTAAGTGACGATGCAGTCTAAGATGGCAGCGGGCTAACTTGGAAGAGGTATGGCAGTGTACATTCAAACCCATACCCCTAATCGGTTTCTACTCGCCATCGTGCCGGAACGCTAAATCGCTTGGCGGCACGTCTTTGATGGGAGGGTGGTAAGTGGTAACTAACTATGGCCAAAGCCTCCTACCGTGGTTCCGTAGTAAACCAGAGACAATTCAAATTCAAATTCAAAATTTATTTATTTCATGTAGGCTAACTTGTAGCTCTTATGACACGTCATAAATCTACCACCGGTTCGGAATGCAGATTCTGCTGAGAAGAGCCGGCAAGAAACTCAGCAGTTGCTCTTTTAAAAAAAAAAAAAAATTTTTTTACAAAGCTATGCTATGTATACAGTGCTTCCACAATAAAGCTTCAAAAATGCAAAAATGCATACGTAGGTACACCAATCCAACGCATGTCAAGACGGGCAGTCAAAGCAGACCCATTCCCGTTGGTGGCACCCGTTCACGAGCATGACGCATGATCCAGCCGTTGCTTCGCTCAACCATATTTGAGGGAACGTAGAAGACCTGGCGGGGAACCTGACCGTAGATCCTGGCGGGGGCAATTTCAGAAATTATATTTCTCAAATTGCCCCCGCCAGGATCGAACCCGAAACCTCTTCCCACATTCCACAGCATTTCCCACTACGCGGCGTTTCTGTGTTGTTTCTGTGGTGCGCGGTTACGTTTTGAGGTAGAATTTTCAAAAACTGTGAAAAATGTTCTTTATATTTAATATTTTTAATCGAAAGGCAAAACACCAATTTTCATGGATATAAGTATAACTTGAAAAATGACGAATTTCATATAAATTTCATCCCTTTGGGGGTGTCATTTTTAAAAACAAACACGTATTTTGTCATTTTTAATTGAAAGCCCAAATATCAAGTTTTATGGACTTTCAAACTTTCCTCCTTCCTTAATTAACCACTTTGGAGGTGGAATTTCAAAAAATTGTTTCTTAGTAGGTGTCTACGTTATAAAAGGATCCTATTGTCAAAATTTCAAGCTTCTAACTCTAGCGGTTTAACCTGTGCGTCAGGGGCGGATCTACTTAAAGGCTTTTTTGCGGGGCCCTGGGCGCTGCAGCCCAGTGTGGTTAGTTTAAGTTTTGATAGTATACTTCATCGAATCTTCGACATCGAGCTTCTTCATACATCTACAGCCAGCGCCCCAAGCGGCGAGCGGCGGACCTAAAAGTGATCGAGTATTTCCGAGTATGAGCTTACACGTTACAGACGTGTGACGTCACCATCGAGAATTAAACACGTCTTCGAACAAAGATACGGAAAGTATTGCTATTTGGCAGTATGAGTTACATGTTTGACATCTCACAACCCGAAAATGACGTCATTTTCGAGTTGTGACACGAGACGATACTCGAATTGCAATTCACCGAAAATATTCCGTGAGAGCTTGGTGATATACGAACGAAATGTTGAAAAATAATTAATTTGAAGAGTTCTAGGACCCACGAATACGTGAATAATGATCACAGAGGCTGTGAAAGCTAACCGCCGGGAAGAGGAGGAGAAAAGTTTAGAGGCGTTAATAGTGTTGGTGTTGTGCTTCTCGGACAAAGTGTAGGGCACCAGAAGACGAAGAAAATCACCTATGCGATGGACCCATCAAATAAAGTCTACGATGGGCGGTCAATTGCACAAGTGTACGAGGCTGTCGGCCAGCAGGGAGAAGTGGCGAAAGCTCGTGAGGCGACTCACATCTGCCGCTAAAGACGTCACTTCGTTGATGACCACCACCTCTCTGGCCAGAGTGTCACGAAGACGAAAAGAATCTCAGATGAAGCATTTTGTGCAAAAACTCCCAACGGATCCCGAAAAGTGCTTATTCAATGGAATAACATAGTTTTTTATTTAAATAAACTTTACAAAGTGATTTAGAATCGTCAAGAGAATCTAGCACTATCTCTAACTCTCACAACCTAATAAAGTTCACAAAAAGTATCACTGGTGAGTGGTGACGAAGATAAGTACCTACCTAAGCCGTAGCCAGTTCCGTTGAGTAACTATATAAATCGCTCAGCCAGTTCATTCAGGATTGTCAGGATAGTTCCACAGATTAATAAATTGTTACTTACTTATTACAGGTTGCAATAATATAATTAATAATTCCTCAGTGCCTGAAGATACATGGTCCCTAACTATGGGCCTCACAAGAAGCCTCAGGGTTATTCAGCGGGCGATGGAGAGAGCTATGCTCGGAGTATCCCTGGGAGATCGAATCAAAAATGAGGAGATCCGTAAAAGAGCCAAAGTCGCCGACATAGCTCAGCGAAACGAATCTAAAGTGGAAATGGGCGGAGCACATAGTTCGAAGAGCTGATGGTCGATGGGGTCCCTAGGAGCTGGAGTGGCGACCCCGCACCGGGGAGCGCAGTGTTGGCGGACCCCCCACTAGGTGAACCGACGATATCAATCGAGTCGCAGGGAGCCGCTGGATTCAGGTGGCGCAAGACCGAAACCCGTGGAAGTCCATGCAAGAGACCTTTGCCCAGCTGTGGACGTCTGTCGGTTGATAAAGAAGAAAAATGCAGGTTGCACCATGTTACTTATTGCAGGATCACTATAGACCAATATAAGCTGTCAACTAATACCAAGTATGCAGGTGCTAGGTGGAGCTCGAATCATACTTAAATATTATCAAGATTTTCATAAAAAGATAGGTAGGTTATATATGTATAAGACAATAATTACCAAACCAAATGTAAAAATAAATATAATCTTTATTGTTTCAATTTTCATTTTAACTGCCCAATTCTGTCCTAAAATGTATAATTTATAGCATACCTACTTAGCTTATTTATCTATTAAAAAGAAATAATATATTTGAAACACTAGCTGAAGCCCGCGACTTCGTTCGCATTTTTAATCCCGCCGGGAACTCTTATTTTCCGGGATAAAAAGTAGCCTATGTGTTATCCAGACTAATCTATTTCTGTGCTAAATTTCAGCCAAATCGGTTCAGCCGTTGCGGCGTGATTGAGTAACAAACATCCATCCATAATTTCGCATTTACATTATTAGCAGGATTCTCTGTAATAAATATGTTAGTACTAATATACTAACATGATTGACTAATGTCAATGATAATAAATATAATTAAATCATATGTTCTATTCACTAAGTAGATATAGGGTCTTGACTTCATTAATGTGGATTTATATATTGTTTTTAGGAACCTTTCTTGTATGAAAAGTAGCCTAGTAGAAACTTTCATATAAAACTTATAGATAGTCTGGTCAGATGGTCTGCATTAGCAATTAAACTGTATAGCATCCATACTTTACTTGCAGTGCATCTGTCAAAACAGCATTATCAAAGTCGGTTCAGCCTTTTGACCTTTTTTAACCATGACCAACAGACACAAAAATTTAAACTTAAATGTTTAAGACAGTTTATTTATTATAGATAGACTGCCATTTCAAAATAAATGCCTTTGTTCAGCATCAATTTACCTGTATATTATAATTAAGTAGACTTTGTATGTAGGTATAGATAAAAATAACTTGAATGTACATATAAATGAATATAAATGGTTTGTAAATAAATTTATTTATTTATTCATGTAGTAATTAGTATAAATATAAAACAAGAATGGGTCAATTACAGAATATAAACAATTTATTTTATTTATTAAGCAACCATAACAAATTACATTAGATTCTCTGACATGAATTCTCAAAGTAAAAATTACATTCCATCCCATTATAACGCTGGATACTTGCACTAAAATGATTATAAAGTAGGTATAGGTAGGAATGTGCTGTACCCCTGAGTGGTATAACAAGCGGTGAAAATGCAGAAGACCTGGTGACTGCTCTGCTTTTTCCAGCCGAAGGGCCTAAGGGCTATTCCAGCCTAAGAGCTGAATAGAGAGATGCAAATGTATACCCATTCTTCTGGTATAATAGTGTAAGTAGGCACTAGTTGCGTAGGTTATACTGGAAAAAAAGAAAAAAACATATCCCATAAGCTATTTAATCATTAGTAACTAGCTGATGCCAGCAACTTCATCCGTGAGGATTTAGTTTTTCAAATCCCACAGAACTATGATTTTCCAGGATAAAAAGTTTAGCCTTTGTCACTCTCCAGCTCCTCAACTGTACACATGCAAAAATTACATCAATCCGTAGCTCTTTTGCAGCGTAATTGAAGGACAAATCAACAAACAATAACACTTTCACAATTATAAAAAAATTTGTAGGATTGGTACGGAGAATGACATCACAATATATCAAAACAACATAACATTGTTCTTTAGTGTAGGAAATCTTAACATTTTATAGGTCTAATAATAAAATTAAGTATGCTTACTTCAACAAATACAATAGTTTATTTTCTTTACCACACATTCTGAAACCAGTCATTTCTCAACACAGGATGTGTTGAGCTACACAACTGGACAGCCGTGCGTCAGAGTCACAGAATCAAACGAAGTTTAGGGTCTCCTCTCGAAATGAGAGGATTAGGTCATAAAATAGTACAATTACATACCTATTAGTTTACAAGATGATGCTTGATTTTAATTTTTCAATTCCAATTCAGTTGGTCAGTTTGCGTAAGCCCGGACAGTTTTAAAACTTTTAAACCAGCTAGGGTTATGAAGTTATTAACTTGGTGGCTGGACAGTAGATACTGGATTAGTGCGAAAATAATTGGTGGCGAATTTTGAATTCAAACACAAACTGTTTACAAACACCACTTACAAAACTATTACAAACTCGTCAGAGTTCCTTGATTACAAATTACCACTGAATATATATATCACATTTTTCGGTTTTGTATTCCGTTATCTTGTTTTTGTTGATATTTAGGGAGCCACAGACACTTAAATCTGTTTGTGGTTTTTAATGACTTAGGTCATAGAAAAAGTACCTATCCTTTAGAAATAGAATCTGCAATGGGCACGCAGTGAGAGACAATAAATTGTGACTGTGTCTCATTCTATCTTGTTTGACTTTTCTATACTGCATCTCTTTCGTGTACAACATTTACATCAACTCTTAGGTCTTATGTCAAATTACCATAGACAACCATACCATAGATTGTATGATGTACTGACACTTCCCAGCACATATATAGTCTATGCTGCCACTGTGATGCCGTCAATGACGTCACAAAACGATGCAAAAAATGTCAAATTGGATAAGATGGCAGCGTATACCTGTCTCGCTTTTTTTGCAAATGTGTAAGAGAGACAACAAATGTCAGGATTTTGACCTTGGTATAGTCGTAATAGTTTCCTCATGTATGCTATTTGACAGACTCGTGGTACCAAAGTGACATAAACTATTCACGCAGTGAGTAGTTTGTGAGGAAACTTTACGGAGCTCGAAATTGTAGTAAAAAATCTTAAACTAGGCACACAGGGCCCCGCGAATACAGAGGGCCCCCAACCGAACTGGGGGTCTACTCTAATTCAACGAAAAACGAAATATCGATCGAAATTTCGCGTATTTCCTACCACGCTTCGTTTTCGTTCCGCAACTTCGTTCGAACGAAAATGTTTGACGTTTAGATTTGCTAAACCTACTCTAATTCATAAATGTTGCGAACGAAAATTTGCAATAAATAATGTTTTAATAAATAAATAAAATATTTTGTTTTCCTATTTACTTCCTGTACTTAACATATATTACATTACATATACCTACATCACTACAGAAAAAAGTTTCTTGTCAAAATGGCAATTAGTTGAGTAATTAGGTAGGGCCCCTAAGCAGTATTAGCCCAGGGCCCCATAAATTCAAGATCCACCCCTGCTGTGCGTTGATGTATACTTAAGTCAATTAGTCAGTCAGGGCTTTGAATATTATATATGTACAGAAGATAGAAAAATCTATTGTTTACCACACTTACGTTGCGGATTCTTGGATAAATCTGTGGTGTACCACACTTTGTACCGCCCAGTCACACTAAAATTGTTACTTGCCACGCCGCACACTACTGTCGCATATAATCCGATAAAATTACGCCGTGCGGCATCACTCGTAGGAATGCTGTAATCCTGATGTTTATTCACACGGTGTTTGCGAGTAGCTTGCAATTTAACAGCATATTCAGTGAGCAAACCTACGCTACACCACAATATTAGGTATATTGTGGTGTGGTTTGCTCTTACGGAATTTTATACCTAATTAGCTGCCTAGGTACTATTCAAAAGATTAAGATAGCTATTAAGTTGGTTTTACCAAGTTTTATTCACATAAGTACTTGCGTTAAGTTACGTTAAGTTAGTTGATTTAACCTACTTACAAAAGTGTTTTGTTATTTGTAAATTAGTCATCAGTTAATATGATGTAATTCATGAACTTTCTTAAGTAAAACTTACGTAAAACCTGATGGTAGTGTTAGATGCCCTGAACTGACAGAAATCATGTGATTTGCTACATGTTGGGTGGTCGCAAAACAGAACTTGGTCACCAGGATTAGAAAGCGTAGAGAGCCGTTTTAATAAAGTCACAAGAGGCGCACACATTTTTGGTTTTAAAAAATGAGATAAATTAACGTCTTGCGGAATGTTACCTATATATCTGCTTCCAAGTTGTTTGCGATCACAATTATATACTTTATTATATTTATTTAACTAAGAATAGTTTTTTTTAATGCCGTGGGAACCCTTTGTATTACCGGGATAAAAGTAGCCTCTGTCACTCTAGGTTATCAACTGTAGCCGTGCAAAACATTCGATTTGTTGCTCCATTGCTGCGTCCTTTAATTTTATAACAACCATATTTTATGTAGATTATATCCTATCGGATATCTAGGCTGTACCAGATACATAATATTAAACAAAACCTAGCGTGGTTATTCATGGTACAATACCCCGTAATAATAATTGTTGTAATTGTTCCGTAATTCCTTGTGTAAGTAAAGCATAATCTGAATTCTGATTAAAATACAGCATTATATAGCCCATACCTGGAATGCCACTCAATGGCATAAATTTAATATCGTGACCGAAAGCCACCCAGTGGAACTTTTGTAACAAATTTCATTTATCTCCACTCTCCGAGGAATTTCATAAAATCGATCATTATCAAAATGATTTAATGTCAGCTAACTCTAAATGAAATTTTGGATTTAAATGCCGGTGTAATTATTGTTTCTCTTTGAAATTGTTGGTTAACTGTGTTCCGTTGTGGAAAAGATATTTTAGTATTGGAATGTAGCAGTAAAAAAAAAAACACAGACGTCATGAAAATTCAGTAAATAAAAGTCTCATCATTTGTCACCCCTACCCTTCTACGTTATTTAATAAATTCAAATTTTAGTCTCCCATTCATTGCATTATTTTTTGTTTCAAAAAGCCTTAAAGCATTTTTCAACAAAAAAATAACTATGGTATAAAGGATAACACTTATGTATTTTGAATTTTTCAAGTAATCTTATAGTTTTGATATTTTGTATGTTAATTCTTTCCCAGTCCCATGAATCACATATGAGCATTCAATGTTTATTGTATGCTATCTGGACAGGGAACCTGAAAACGTAAAATATATCTTTATATAACATACTATTCATCTTGGAAAGTTAAAGTTTCAACTATTCCACAATGGTTCATCGTCACTTACCACCACGTGAGATCGCAAGTAAGAGCTATTGTTTCATAAATGAAAATAGGAAACAACCTCTTAAAAATGCATATACCTACCGTCTCTGTTCCGTCGTGGGTAAAAAGAATTTCCTGTGTCATACAGATATTTTCCCGTATAATAAAGTGTTATCGACACCAAGGATTGGTTTCCACGTCATAAATCTTGGTCGTAATTAATCATGAGCCTGGTCGTAATGGCGGACAGCGACACCCCTGAGACAATATTTTTCCACCCGCGCCGCACCGCCCGTGGCTTTTGTCTTTCCGTTAAAAAAGCTGTGCTTCCTTCCGTTATTTCATCTGAAAGAAATATTTTAACATTATATTATTTTGTTGAGTGAAGTTAACAATAAAGGAAATATAGTTACTTAACATCTCGTTGATATATTCACTTTGTTAAGTTAAAAAGTGAAAAATGTGTGAGCAAATGATGAGGTCAAAACCTACGCGTATTGTTATTCATTGATATCTTTGTGATCCAAACAGGGCGCGTTTTTAATAGAAATACTAAAATAGAAATTTCAAATAGACTTGACCATCGGATCTACAAGTTTGATGAGATTTATTTTATCACCAAATTATTATGATTTTGATATCTGACATCGAAAAGCAGATTCTGCTGAGAATTGCCGGCAAGAAACTCAGCTGTTACTCTTTTCAAAACAAAAGTGTTAGATTATGTAGCTTAGCTATCTTGTGAAAAGTTGAAGTAAAGCCGATTAGATACTTCCATGCAATTAAGAAATTCACTAACTGTGCCAAGTGTCACTATGCTCCTAGTGAGCATTGGTTTGAGCCAAATTATTTTCTACAGCAGGAATTGAGAGAAGTTGGTTGTTTCCAACTCCGCTAACGCCTCTGTATATTTGTGCGCGGCTCACGTCCCATTTATATTGTTTTATGGTTTCTTTCCTTTCCACTGAGGATTCAACTCGGCTAGAAAATATGGATCCACTTCCTCGTATCGGTTTAGTTATCTTGGGAAAACATTCGTGAAGATATTGTGATTAAGATAGACGGCGTCGTTTATTCGATTGGGCTTTTGTAAAGTTGTTTAAAGGCTTATTGTGTTTTTGAAACGCTATGTTTTAACAGTTGATGCCCGCGCCTTTGTCCGGATTATTTGGATTTAGTTTTTAAAAATTGCTTAGGTATCCTCTGCCCCTCAAATATGGTTGAGCGAAGCAATGGCTGGATCATGCGTCATGCTCGTGAACGGGTGCCACCAACGGGAATGGGTCTGCTTTGACTGCCCATCTTGACATGCGTTGGATTGGTGTACCTACGTATGCATTTTTGAAGCTTTATTGTGGAAGCACTGTATACATAGCTAGCTTTGTAAAAAAAAAACTTTTTTTTTTTAAAAGAGCAACTGCTGAGTTTCTTGCGGGCTCTTCTCAGCAGAATCTGCATTCCGAACCGGTGGTAGATTTATGACGTGTCATAAGAGCTACAAGTTAGCCTACATGAAATAAATAAATTTTGAATTTTTGATTTTTTTCTGGGATAAAACGTAGCCTATGTCTTTCTCTAAGTCCTCAATTAAACCAATGCAAAAATCATGTCGGAGCCGTTGTTTCGTTGCTGCGTGATTGAAGGACTTATTTGGTGCTTTGCTCGGCTTATATGGAGGGGAGAGGAAAATATAAGTTAAGTTTAGCTTGACTAATATTCTTTAGTTACTCTGAAGCGTGCGGTTAGATAAAAGTTTAGAAGTTAGAATGTCATCTCCCCCATCCCCCTATCCATTATTTTGAAAGTTGAATTGATTTGATATCTAAAATTTTTCAAAACTAAACGTAATGTTGAAGATAACTTGTGCTACGCGAATAGTTTTAATTTGATGAAAAATTTCACAAGTTGAAATTCATTTATGTATTTTTTCTTCTTAATCAACCGATAGGTAGACAACCATTGCTACAATATAACATAGGTTTCTTGCATAGACTTCCATGTCTCGGTTTTGCGCCGCCTGTACCTAAGTAGAGGATATCTCTACTTATACTTAGGTTTACTTAAACTTCTACATACTAATCTAGGTACATCTTAATAATATATTTATGGTAAAGTTTGCTTGTTGGTTTATCCTTCAGTCACCCCGCAACAGAACTGTGGATCGATTAGTATTTTTTATGGGTATAGCTGGGGACTTACCTAAAGACTGATATAGAATACTTTTTATTCCGAAAAAAAGAAATAATTCCCGCAGCATTTTCAGAAATCTAACTTCCCTCAAAAGCTAGTCTTAAAACAAACAAATTAATTTGAGCCTATTGCCTTTTGGTCTTAGTGCCTTTAATAGCGTTAGTTCAAGTCTTTTCTTCTTAAAAACAATACTAATTGGATTATTTTTACAACACTGCTAAATGTTTCAACGTGAAGCTCTATTTACAGTTTCCAACTGCAATTTATCCGAAAAGTTCTAAATAAACATGCAAGTAGAGTAAACACCAGGGCTGCAAACATTCCAGCAGTGGTAAATTGCGCGACGAAAGAAAATAATATAGTGAAGTGTAAAAAGTAAAACCAAAGATCTAAATGAGACCGCTTTGTTTTCTTTTTGCTCCTCTAATAAGTTTCCTGTCTTTGAACCGTTGGACTCACATATTGTGCAGTTGACTATTTATTTAAAGGCCTCTCATAAGGTTTGGAAATGTTTTGGTGTTACGAGTAGTATAGTAGGATAGATAGGATAGTTTGTACTAGCTAATGTGATAATCACACCTTTGTCCATGCTTCATACAACTGCTGTTCTGCTGCTACTCTGTTTCACGCCTTTAGGGATGCAATTTTATATAACATTCCTTAGTGCCCTTAAATATTTGCTCCAAACGTCTTTCTAGGTCCTCCACTGTAGGCTTATGTAGGTTATTTCTTAGTCAGTCAGGCTATGTATCTTAAACATATCATAAACTAAAGACTATGGTTTTTTAATTCTTTGTTTTTTCGTGATAAAAATTATGTCACTCTCCAGGTTTTTATTCAATTCGATGACAAGATAGTCCTTAACTGGGATCTCACTTGATAGTAAGTGGCGATGCAGTCTATAATGTATTGCTGTGTAGATTCAACTCATACCCCTAATCGGTTTCTACACGCCATCGTACCGGAACGTTAAATTGCTTGGCAGCACGTCTTTGACGGTAGGATGGTAACTAGCCACAGCCAAAGCCTCCCACCAGACGAGACCAGAGACAATTTAGAAAATATAAATTCCCAAATTGCCCCCGCCGGGAATCGAATCCGAGGCCTCCCAGTTATAAGACCACAGCGCTCACCACTGCGCCAGTGAGGTCGTCCAGGTCTAACAGAAAATCACGTCAAGCAGTAATTTCATTGGTGAGTGATTGAAGGGTAAACCAATACACAGACACGCTTTCCCATTTATTTATTTAGTACGTAGTTAGTTCCCTATAGTGAACCAAGGTTACCCTATACTAAAGTGTATACGTATTACACTTCTAAATATACATAAATGAAGGCGCGTTATGAAAATACATACAAGATTCTTTAAATAATGTATCTTGAAACTGCGGCACGGTTACGGCTAAGCGGCTAGCGCTTGAGACATTGCGGCTAATTTGAATGCACCATTTACATAATATTTTACGTTTATTAAATTTAAGGATTTTCATATTTTATTTAAGGATTCACTGGTGTCTTATCTGGTGAGCAATCCGACCACGAATTTTATTCAATCTACATTCTACAAGTGCTTACATTTGACGACTTATACCAGTTTTATTAGATTAGGTAGCACAATGAGACATGCGTTGCTAAAAAATGCTCGTTTAGATGGCGCCATCGAGTTGGAAACCCTCCGAGACAGACAAAACTGTTCACTTACCAAAATGCATAAAGACATCTCAAATATGATCTACTTACTTAGTTATATTATATTTGGTACTTGAAAAAAATCAATGTTAAAAAGTGAAAAATCCAAGTCTGCTTAACATTCCTGGTAGATAAACGTCTACTATATTTCCAATAGAAAGTATTCTAAAGTATTAGATTAACGTTCCCGGGTAGTACTTATTTAAGTATTCACGCGAGGTCCAACAAAGAATTTCGATTAAAAATAAAATCCATTTAAATTGGCACAAAAAGCGACCCAATATAATCTGATTAGTTTCCCCTCAGAACCGGATCGCTTTTAACACTTTTAGCGAAATTGAACGATTTGTAAAGTTTTAAGTACTGGTGCACACTGGGCTGCTGCGTTGCGTTTGAATTCACTGCATAGATACACGCTTAGTGCAGTTCTGATAAGTGCATGCAGAGTGCCCTGGCTTAGTGATGGAATGAGGCCATTATATCTGTACAGAAAGGAAGATAGATAAATAAATTATGTCACTTTTCCAACAACAAGAAAGGAACAAATTCATAAACCTAAATAAATATAAGTTTAACCTAATTGTGATGAGGTCTCTTGTTACAACATTTAGTGTTTATTTCATGTCAATCGGTTCATAAATAAAAAAGTTATGTCAATTTAAAGAATCACGGCGAACATTTTTAACGTACAGAGTACGTACTACACTCGCGCCTGAGCCTCCGTGGCTATATAAAGCGCGCTGAGAGCCGCGCCGCTGCCATAAGGATTCAGTTATTCGTAGCGAACGCACGTATCCTGGGAGAGTATAGGCGAATAGTTGTACTGCCATACAGGCCATATATTCAAATATCGTATACAGAGAAGCATTACTGTAAAGTAAATTTTTAGCTACCCAAACGTATGTAATTCAAAATATGCTGCCCGAAAAGTCACTATTCCACGCGAACGAAGTCGCGGGCACAGCTAGTTATTACAATATAATTATAATTATAATTAAAAGTTAAAACTATCTTTTGGGAATTATAGGATACCGCGAGTTCTCAGTTCGGGGCGAACCACTAGTACTTATAGATAAAAATGATCTTTTAAAATACTTTAAATATTATGTCATGTACATAAGGAATAATCTTTTAATATTAAATATCTCTAATGTCCTTAGGTGGATCATTCCAGAGCTTTACCGCTTTACCTGTATAAGAATTTCCATACGCCAGCGTACGACTGGCAGGTATCAGAAACACAGTATCATTTTGTCACCGAGAATAAAACTGAACATCGCTACCAAGTGAATCACTCTTATAAATAAGAAGGCATTTTAAATAATACAAGAATGAATATAATAGGGATTGAAAATGTAATGGAAGTGAATAATAATTTTTAAATATTAGTAGCAAAAAGGTTTTTTGTTCTTTTCTTCAGAACTTAACTATCACAAAAATATCCCAAATGCGGTTTTTCAATGCTTTGTTTTTCATTTTAATCTAATTGCCATGTTTCAACTATCTAGATCGCTTTTTGATTTCAACGATAAATACGAGCAACGATAAATCAGTATCAAAATGCTCGTTCTCCTTTTTAATAAACGTGTATTTTCTCTATAGGAAAGCGCGCGATTGAATATAGGTCGTCTTTCTTGAAGTTTTAACAATTGATGCGCGTTCGTAATCAAAATCTGCAATACTTGATATGAAAGCTTGCTCAGAAGGCCACGTTCACATAACTCGCTAATAAAAATAACTAAAAAGTTAAACCTGCTTACTAAAAGCGCTTATTTGAGAGCGTGCTTTAAAGCGCTTAATGTGTTCAAGGCTTTCAAGCTCTATGACTTGAAAACAGAGTGAATCAATTTTGTATGTTCGATTACTCGGTGTCGAATGCTCAATTTTGTCAATATTTTGCAGGTTAAGGCAATAGAACGGCGTAGTTCGCTCCCCTGGCACGTTCTCGGCTATTCATCAAGTTGGTCGGCCATTACCTCTCCGCCACCTGCACACTCACGAACTATATTATGCGAGATTATTCTAGGCTTTCATTCGACGCTAGTATTTGTCGAATAATACAGCTCAAAGCAATTATTACTTATTTTGTTTTCGATAAATCTAATAATATTGGATTGAAGAAGCTCTAAGCACATTTACGCCGCGAAAACACAGCAGTGGAACTACCAAGGATGCATGGTACATGTATGGTGGATAGCGCTAGTCTATTTATACATAATATGTACAAAAAATTATGCCTTTAGTACACCGACACATTTAAACCGATTTACGTCTTTATTAACTAAAGCATAAAATACATAACAGTAATGCAACAGAATACTTACCTTATATGTAGTACAAAAGTTTTCGAAAGTGGGAGTGCGCTGAAAACGTGTATTATTTTGATAAATTACAATATTTTTAAACGTTTTTCAGATTGAAGAAAGTATGACCAGTAGGAATATTATGTAAGCTTGCGAAACCTTTGAAGCTACATCAGATACTTAGACAGGTAGGTATCTGATTTGAAGATTGGCTATGTGGCTAGTAAACTTCTCAATGCCGGCTTATCTGTTCTTTGAAAGTCGATTTGATCCGATGGCGGATTTTCAGAACTTACGTAAAAGTTTAAGCAAACTTGCGGTGCGAAAATAACTTAAACTTTAGCGCCGGAACTAACTTTGAATGGAATAATTTTTGAAGGAAGTTTAAAGGTGAACAGATAAAATCTCAGATACCTATTTTAATTTAAAAGAATATATACGCATATCTATCGATTGTTAACCTTTACCCATTTGTGTAACGTTGATAACCTTTACCCATTTGTGTAACGTTGATAACCTTTACCCATTTGTGTAACGGTTTTCGGTAACTTTACTCCTTGCCTCGGCAAATGCGAAGTCATAACTTGTCAGTAACATCTCATGATAGTTAGTAACATAATCGTGAATATTATTCGTAGAAAGGTCAGTAAAATGTGGAAAGATTCGGGGCCCACTGCATTATTATTCCAAGCAAAACGCCATCATTACGTATTGTTATATTAATCGAAGGGGTCAAGACAGAAAAGAATTTGACGTAAATAATTCTCACACATTGCCTGAGATGCGTTTCAATCAAGCCATAGATTAATAGTTAAAGCTATTTATTTCATAACATTAAAATCTATTGGTTATTCGTTATTCGGCGATGGTGAAAATTTCCATTTGAAACAAAGTGTAGTAGGCACTTTGTAAAACAAACAACACGCAATTCCAAAGGCCTTGTTGTTGGTTCTATCTTAGTATGTCAGTATAAAAAAGAGCAAACGAAAAAGTAGAGTATGTACAAAGAAATGGACCGTCCAAATACAAAGGATTTCTGCCCCGTTAATAAAACCTCTTTTTTGTCTTTGAGCCTTTATACCCATGTGTGAATTGAACCATAAATCAGCTGCCTCTCAATAAATCTTTACTTCGCGAGTGTTTTCTTGATGTTGTGCATTATTATTCAAAAGCAACTTGTACGAAACAATATTTAATAGATAGATAAAAATAGAGAAACAAAGTTCGCAAAGGTGGGTGTATCACTTAGTCTGAAAAGATCTAAAAATGCTTACATTCCTAATTACTTAGTTGTAACAGATGTTTAACAGTGTTGATTGTGTAATAATACAAGTACACATAATATGTACACATTATATAATCAAAAAGCAATTTGCTATGTATAACTATAGGGATGTCAGTGTAATATAGTTGGTAACCTATATTTTGTAACAATTAAGTAATTAACCATATTTAAAAACTATGTAGTTCGGTAAATAAAGGATTATTTATAAATACCTGAACTGAACTAAAATAACGCAACTGAAGGCCGGTTTATATGGCAAGGATAAGAAACCGAGTAATTCCAACGTAATGTTAAAAGGCCAAGGCTCCAAGTCCTATGCCTGATCTTAGGTTACTTTGTGGGCGCTCTAGGTTGGATATATTATATTATTACCTACTCTTCCAGCCATATTGCGCTGAGCATAGGTATTAAATAGTCAGTTGCTTACATCGCAGAATTCGTTCCATAACTAATAAGCTTACACAATGAATTTGTGTTAAATTAGCGATCTTGGTTTAACCTAGAGGTATTTTAGTTGTCTGCATTGGTTACATACTTATAATACAAATTACTATATTACAGGCATGGTATAATTAAAAAATTTAAATATATGTTTAGCTTAGGCGGTTATAATCTTTTGTAGCGATAAGATATATTATACACGTCCTTTCTATATTTAAGTTTAGTTTTTAAGATTAAATGTACAGAATAAATAAATAAATAAATCTTTTTTAAATCGGTAATAAAACTATGACGTCTTTTGAAATAAATTAACATAAAAATCATTGAATAATTATAACGAACTCAAAGATAAAAAGATAAATTTTTTAATAATAAAAAATTCTGCATTGGTTACATACTTATAATACAAATTACTATATTACAGGCATGGTATAATTAAAAAATTTAAATATATGTTTAGGCTTAGGCGGTTATAATCTTTTGTAGCGATAAGATATATTATACACGTCCTTTCTATATTTAAGTTTAGTTTTTAAGATTAAATGTACAGAATAAATAAATAAATAAATCTTTTTTAAATCGGTAATAAAACTATGACGTCTTTTGAAATAAATTAACATAAAAATCATTGAATAATTATAACGAACTCAAAGATAAAAAGATAAATTTTTTAATAATAAAAAATAATATGTTTATTATTATTTATTTTTGCGTATATTATGTGACGTACGGGACCAATTATTTGTCTTATATTTATTATGGCTACACATACTTTACTAAATAGAAAAATGTAAAACTTCCTTGCGCTCATGCTTTTATTCAATGAACTAAATAATTATTAATTTGTCTTTTTTAACCTTTTGTCAGCCCTAAAATAATCTTCTTTTAACGTCCGGAAAAGGTGAGGTTCCAAATTACACAAATGAATAGAAATTATATTGTAAACGAGCTCCATTTATTCGCTTATTGTATCCTTCCTTACAATATACCCATTTTCTTTTCCGCCTTGCAGAATGTTCTTTGGAAGGGAAAATATCAAGTAATATTCCGCGCATGGTCTCGACTACGAATATTAAAACATATATGTGTAGGCAGTAGGTAAATTTCTACAATAATATACCTGTACAAAGAGACTTTAACTGGAGTCAGCAAATAGCAGAAATTCTTTGCCTCAATAAATTCAGCAGCCATTTCCAGTTTTAAATCTTGCAAATGTAAACAAATAATTATTTATTGAATATAACGAAGACTTATTTCGCGTATGTCAGGGTATTCGTTTATAACTTGTAAATCATAATATTATAAAACATTTAGTCGAGAGAGGCCCCTGTTTATTAATGCGAATAAAACAAATCGATCAATCCGTTTTTGAGTTTTAGCCAGACTAACGAACGACAATTGATTTTTGTTTAAATTTTTCATAGCAAAATAAAATTTCGCGTGTATCATAGATTTGGCAAAGTTATGCTTTCTTTTACCTCCAATATATTTTACTACTAGGTGATTCCCGCGACTTCATTCGCGTATGGAAGGTCATTGGTTGGCGTGGGTTAAGGTTTTTTATTCCCGCGGGAACTCTCTTATTTCACGGGTTAAAAAGTAGACTTTAATCTATCACTGTGCCAAACAGCCAAATCGGTTCAGTCGTTGTGGCGTGATTGAGTAACAAACATACATCTTCTCGACAAACAAACATTCAACTCTTGTATTTATAATATTAATAGGAAATAGGATTTCAAAATTCTAATTTTTTATGAGTAAATTATGTCACGTACACCTTTTTACGTTGGCTTTTACGTTATTCGCAACGTTTTAAGTGCCCCATGTCGAATCGATATTCCATGCGGAGTGATGGCGATAACAGATCTGATAATTGTGGAAGCCTCCTGGATATCAATTATTTTTATCATATGCGAATGATCCGTCGGTGGTAAAGAGTCGCTATTAAAATGTTACGATTGGCTTAAAGCCAAATCGATTTGTAACTGCCGCACAAAAAGCAATAAATGTTGAACGTGCATACATGATAGCAAAGGGAAAATAACTGCATTCGTCATAGTGCATTCCGTGATAACATTGAGTTTATTACGAACCGTTTATTTTAAAGTAAAAATAAATAAGTATGTACCTACTACCTATTTATCTACCAAATCAAAATGCATACAATTTACTATCCTAGAAGAATAGAATATTATACTTTTCAATATATAAAATTTATATTGTCATCAATTTAGAAATGAAATAAGTTCCGTAGACTGTATAAAACGTGTTTCTTGGAAAATAATTACTAGATGTCAACAGGAAAGGGGCATTTTTTTAAAGAATATTAGCCAAGCTGAACTTGACTTATATTCTCCTCTCCCCTCCATATAAGCAAAAAGCTTGTGTCAGGAGTGGGTACGACAATAGTGCAACGGATGGGATTCGAATCTGCGACCTTTCAGTTTTCAGTCAGCACCTTTAACCGTTGGGCTACTGAGACTTCAAATTTTTAAACTAACTTTACCTAATTTTAACTGTGAGCACAAATTCGACTTAAAAAAAATTAATTCAACAGTAGAGTGACATTAAAATACCTAAGTTACGAGTACAAATTACTAGCAAGAGCCACGAGGTTAGGTACTATAAATGAAATAAGCAAAAATATTACCCTTATATTTGTAAGCTTCTGTGAGCGTAATATACAAAGAAGAAAATTTATTTTAACTAATAAAGAAACAAAGAAAAAAAATGAACATAGCAAACAATGTTGGATTGCATTTATTTATATTGTGATACAAAGTCAACGTCGCGTCGGTCTACTTATTCATTACTTACCTACTTGATTACGAATGCTTATAAAATTCTATATTCATTTTTAGTTCATTTGGTTTTTGTAGGAGTTTGTAGATAATTAAGATAATTAGAAACAGAATTTTGCACGTACATAGAGACAGACATCTTTCACGTGATAAATAGGATAAAACGTGACCGGTTTTCAAAATAATGTAACCTCTACTTGACTATACATAGTGACCTCATTAGTTCTAATTTGAGGACGTCTTAATATGAAGGTACACTTGCTTATAGGGTGGTAAGGCATAAACAATTTTATGAAAGAAAATACGGTAAATTCCTCAAACGAAAGAAGATTTACTATTATTATGGCTATGTAATAAAAAAATAATGTGTGACGAAAAATACCTACTAACCCTTTATTATCTCTAATACCTAGCTGGTTCCGTGGCTAGCTTATTAGGCTTTGTATTATGATGTTACCGGGTTCGAGGTTCGTTTCGAGTTAAAAAAAATATTGGGTTTACAAACTAGTTTTTAATAGCAGTTGAGAAGTTGACGGTGCTACTACCCAGTACCTCAGAAAGCACATAAGGTCATTGAAAGTCTGCACCTGATCTCTTGGTCTACCGGTTTGCTGGTGTGCCGTCATGTCGTGCTATGAGAGTGAGGGAATAGAGAGCAGAGTTTGCGCACACACGTGCACTATAATACCGTCTGCATAGTTGACTAGCCTCTTTTGTAATAAGTCTCTTAGCTGATATTTTTGGTTTGGAAAGTAATATTATACAGGTTAAACTGAGAAACTCCTCTATCTTAAGTTCTGAACTCTCTACCAGATTAGTTTTTATGAAAGCCTTAGCACATGTCTCTGTCGCGAAACCGCTGGAGCTCCAGCATTACTTGTCCGTTGAACTTATGTCGTTCAAAACTTATGAGAAACTGTAAGCTGCACAATGTACTTACTGAATTTACAGATCTAGCGCAGAGATTTATTAAATCTGTTTCTATATTATATTTCCTATAAGATTTCGGTGCGGTCATTGCGTTTCGTTTCCGAGATTTCGATTAGTATGTAGGCACTACAGACACTTCGGACCGAGAATCCTCGGATTTGGTTTGGATGTAGAGCGGAAAGAGCCTAATCATGTCGGTTTAGATACATTTTCTCAGTCAATTCCTTGCTTTAAGGAGCTTCAGCGAATTCGCTGTATTATTTCGCAGCGGAAGTCTGCTACAGGCCGAAGCTTTGCAAACAAAATTAGAGACGGCACTGCTATAAATAAAATCCTAAGAACAGTGGAAGTTGCTGGTTACGCTGTATCCCAAAGTAGGATCATTAGCAATCTGAATAAAAACAAAGATCACAGTTTCAAGCATTTGCTTCCTTCAGACAAAACTACAAAAATTCAGATAATGCGGTACTTGTTGTCCTCATTTAAATATTCTGCAATAGTAGATTTTCCTTGCAGTTTAGATTTCGTTTTGCATCGTTTTAGTATCGTTTACCTGTTTTATATTTAGGTAATCGGTGGTACAAGACTTCAGGCCTATTTGTCGCATCAAATCGCACCCGAACAAGCTGGTTTCATTAAAGGTAGAGGTACACGAGAGCAAATACTTGTGATCCGTCAAATCATAGAGAAAGCTAGGGAGTTCAATACCCCACTATACATCTGCTTTGTTGATTTTCGGAAAGCATTTGATACTGTCAAATGGACAAAGCTTTGGCACGTGCTATCACAAATGGGAGTACCTCTACATTTAATACAACTCGTCAAAAGATTGTACTTAGATGGTACAGCAGCTGTTCGGGTAGACGAAATAGAGTCTACAAGTTTCAAAACCGAAGCTGGTGTTCGACAGGATTGTATCCTTTCACCATTGCTGTTTAACATCTACACCGAACACATAATGCGGATTGTTCTGGAAGACTGGGATAAAGGCATATCAGTCGGAGGACGGAAGATGTGTAATCTCAGATATGCGGACGACACTACTCTACTTGCCCAAACAAAGGAGGATATTGAAGAACTTCTAACACGTTTGGAGATTACCAGCCTTGAATTCGGACTGGCTATCAACAGAGATAAGACCAAGATGATGATAGTAGATCGCGCCAATAACAACAAAACAGAAATTCAACGCATTGCCAACTGTGAGGTGGTGCCAACCTACATCTATCTTGGTTCTACTATCTCCAATACCGGTGGCTGTGAGTTAGAAATCCGAAGACGATGTGCTATAACCAGGTCTGCGGTGGAGAAGCTTAATAAGATCTGGAAGGACAGAAGGATTACAAAAAACACTAAGGTTCGACTTATGAGGTGCCTTGTGTTTCCAATCTTCCTCTACGGGGCAGAAACCTGGTCCCTCAGACTGCAAGACCGCCGCAAAATTGATGCCTTAGAGATGTGGTGTTGGAGGCGACTCCTGAAGATCCCTTGGACTGCTTTCCGAACCAACAATTCCATCTTGAAAGAACTGAAGATAAAGGAAAGGCTATCGTCGACTGTGCAGTTACGAATTCTGAAGTTCTTTGGCCACATCTCCAGAAATGAAGGATCAATTGAGCGGTTGGTAGTGCAGGGCCAGGTAGAGGGGAAAAGAGCGAGAGGACGCTCCCCCACACGATGGACAGACTTAATTAAAACGGTGACCCAGACAACTGTGGTGGAGTGCTCCCGCAATGCCACAAACCGCCAAAAGTGGAAGAACATCGCGCGGGAGGCGGTGCGACACAAGAATAAGGAGACCGACGACGATTAATGTCGCATCATCTTTGCGGCCACGACCACTCTGTCAAGAGTGACCGATTGAGAAGAAGAAGAAGAAGAATCGGTGGCATTCAATTTCACCATTCAATAAAGACCATTGTTGCTTTAAATAATTCAAATATATTAAGTACAAGCTTATTTGTAAATAATCCATTTGATTATGTATATTGTGTCAACTTTTGACTTTTTTACTAACGACCTTCCTGGCGTATTGTTGAGCGCTGTTGTTGTCCTACTAATCCTCCTTATCCATCGATGTATATGGCTGTCCCATATAATTGCGTCTACGAAATTGCGCTTGAATATTACTTCAATGAACATCGCGCGTTCCCCGCGGTTCGATTTGACGCGAGTGTCAAACAATCTCGTTCGAGGTATCCACTCCCTATTAATCAGAACAAAAAATGAAATGAAGAACATTAGTACTTTTCTTTTAAGTTCTTTTAAGACAAGAGATTCTGTTGTCTTTTTGAGCGCGTTTTTCCCTCTAGAGGCCTATCCGTATACATTGATGTCCTTATCCTCCTTCCTACTAATATTATAAAAGTTTGTGAAGATGGAAGGATGGATGTTCGTTATTATTTCACGCCACAGCGAGTGAACCGATTGGTGACCGTAATGGAGATAGCTCATTTAAGTTATCATCATCAGCATCAAGCCATCAACGGCTCACTACTGAGCGCAGATCTCCTCTCAGAGAAGGGTTATAAGCCATTATAGTCCACCACGCTGGCCCAATGCGAGTTGGCGGACTTCATACGCCTTAGAGATTAGTATAGGGAACTCTGAGGTAGGTAACCATAACGCGCGTTGCAGGTAAATTTTAAGTACCAAAAATTAGTGGTCCGATTAAACAATTTATCTACTGGAGTTTTTCGCCCAATTGTCGGTTTGACTGCCAAATTATCTGATGGAATCTCCAAAGATAAAGATGGAGTAGTGGTCCGATTAAACAATTTATCTACTGGAGTTTTTCGCTCAATTATCGGTTTGACTGCCAAATTATCTGATGGAATCTCCAAAGATTAAGATGGAGTAGTGGTCCGATTAAACAATTTATCTACTGGAGTTTTTCGCCCAATTGGCGGTTTGACTGCCAAATTATATGATGGAATCACCAAAGATAAAGATGGAGTAGTGATCCGATTAAACAATTTATGTACTGGAGTTTTTCGCCCAATTGGCGGTTTGACTGCCAAATTATCTGATGGAATCTCCAAAGATAAAGATGGAGTAGTGGTCCGATTAAACAATTTATCTACTGGAGTTTTTCGCCCAATTGGCGGTTTGACTGCAAAATTATCATCTATAGCGTCGCCGAAATACAGCGGGCCAAAATCCTCGTCAGAACTTTGTTCTGATGGATTCTCAAAAGATAAAGATGGAGTAGTGGTTCGATTCAACAACTTATCCATTGAAGATTTTCGCCCAACTGTCGGTTTGACTGCCAAATTATCTACTGGAGTTTTTCGCCCAATTGTCGGCTTGACTGCCAAATTATCTGATGGAATCTCCAAAGATAAAGATGGAGTAGTGGTCCGATTAAACAATTTATCTACTGGTTTTTCACCCAATTGGCGGTTTGACTGCAAAATTATCTGATGGAGTTTTTCGCCCAATTGGCGGTTTGACTGCCAAATTATCTTTATGCTTTTTTATTGTAGCAACCTTCTGTGATTCTGTGATTGGCGGTTTGATTGCTCAATTATCTGATGGAATCTCAAAAGATAAAGATGGAGTAGTGGTTCGATTCAACAACTTATCTATTGGAGTTTTTCGCCCAACTGATGGTTTGAGTGCCAAATTATCTACTGGAGTTTTTCGCCCAATTGGCGGTTTGACTGCCAAATTATCTTTATGCTTTTTTATTGTAGCAACCTTCTGTGATTCTTCTATGATTGGGTTTCAATTGTATATGATAGGTCAACGGCCTATCATCATCTGATGATAGTCTCATGGACCTCAGTACTCTTGACGACTTGGCAGGATTACATCTTTCATTTGATTGCTTTTTTGAAGGGTCTTTATGTGACTTCACTGCAGTTTGCAATGAACTATCCAGCCTATAAAATACCTAAATTACGTCACAAACCACAAATTGCGTGGTCAATATTTAAGTGAGCTGTGTTAGCATCGCTAATAGCAGCTTGCAATTGATGGATGGTGCATCCAGTTACTCTGTACACGCTACTGTACACAATAATGCTTATTGTACGTGTTTCACGTAATTGAATTGTTATCCATACTTAAATATAATATTGTTATTTTACCTAAAGGGTGCCAACGGGATCCTATTGCCAATCCTTCGCTGTTCTTCCATCGTCTGTCCGTCTATCTGTCAAAAGGCTGTAGATATCTCATGAACTTGTAATAGGTAGATACTTGAAATTTTCAGAATGTATAAATAAAATAAAATAAAAATAAAGGGCGGTCCTCATATAAGAAACGTGATTTTTTTCGGCGTTTTTTATTCGACCTTAACAATCGCTAGTATCTAATCTAGTTGCTAGTAGCTAGCAATGGTAAGGAATCCTTCGGTGCGAGTCCAACTCACACTTGGTCAGTTTTTTATTTCTTTATTTAATCAAGGGCTGACCAAATTAATCAAACTACCGAATTTACACGAAAAGAAAGAACCCAAAACAAAATTTTCATTCATGTTATAGCATCTGGAATGCGAAAGTAATTAGGTCTGTCTCTTTATTAGTTACCTTTTCACGGTTCAACCGCCGAAGGTATTTTAAGAAAGACACGAAGATTGGTATAAAAATATCCTCTGTCTGTCTCGAGGCTGATACTAATACTATCTCCGTGCCTAATTTCGTTATGATCTATGCAGCAGTAAGGTGGTAAAATGATAGCTAACAGACAGAGTTGCTTTCGTCTTTATAAAATTAATGTGGATGTAGGTACTTACCTATATTACTTGTTTATAGATTATTATCAAAGTAAAAGCGTACCTACAGTCAGAAAGATTTTAAAAGCATAAGATTGAATTTTGTTATATTTACCTAGTTAAGTAAATACTTCGTGAGTAAAATACTTATTGCGTTATATTTCGCCTTTTAAAAACTCAGAAATGTTTCAAAGTGGGAAAGAAAATGGGGAAATTGTAGGGAAGGATCCAATAAGCGAATAAAGGGAGCTCGTTTACAATATCATTTCTGTTCACTGGCATAATTGGCAAGATAGACGACGTACCGGATGTAAAAGAAAAATAAATGTAAAAGGTGTAAACACCTTCGGTACTGTAATCAAAATATTACATTGTGAGCAGGTATTTACGTAATCAGGTAGGTAAGTAAGTACAAGTCCATAAGTGGTAAGGATTGTAATCTGATAATATTATTAATGCGAAAGTGTATTTGCTTGTTGATTTTTCCTTCAGTCAAGCGGCAACGGAACGACGCATGGGTTATAGTTGAAAACTCATAATATTTAACTTTTTGAGCGACATAGGCTGCTTTTTATCAGAGGGTCCTCGCAGGATTTTTAAAAATCTAACTTCATCCGAACGAAGGCGCTAACAAAAGCTAAACTTGTTTCTGTACTTTGTGCAGATGACATGACAATATTAGTAGCAATTTGTAGTTTATGACGGTGGTAAATCCATTTTATAGATCAGCAAGGTATCGGCTCTCTGTTTATAAAATATAATTAATGTTTTCTCTCATAACGATTATATTTATTGAAGTAATACCCTGCGAAACTACCTGAGTAAGTTTACTGAACTCTTCAAACTTTTCACGAAGAGTATCACGCGATCCGACTTCGTAGGTAAAGACTTCATTTTTATACAAAGCAGTTCTTAATAGAAATATTTAATTATTATTAACAAGGTATCGCTCAGATGCGAGTAGTTTATATCTTCACGTAGTAGCATAAAATACCCAAGGCATACTCACTCGCTAAGATATTATGACCTACCTACTTTGTTTTTACGGTTTTTAGAACGCTCGCTTCTGTAAACTCTTCGTTTTATTTGACGTTAAGCAAATTAAGGTAAGCTCCAGGCCACATATACGCGTTTCAAAAAGGTTTTTATTATAATTAAAACTGTTGTGTTCGGAAATAATATCGCTTTAAAATAGCTATATTATTTCCTTGTCTATTTCTTTTCTTCTTACGGAAATACTCTTAGATATTATGACAATTTTAAATTAAAATATAATATGTAGAATCTGTTCAAAACATTCAAAAATCCCACCCTACGTTGTTCAGAATTTCTGCGCGAGTATGAAAACCACGTTTTGCTCTATCCATATTAGGTTTAAAAGGTTTATTCTCAAAAGAACAACTTCTTCTCTTAAAGAGAACTTTAAACTATGATTTCATTATTACATACACAATCCTTACCAAGATGTGTGAAAAGTGTGATTGTTTGTTTGGGATTTGTCCTTAAATTCCATTGCAAAAGATCCAAGTAGCAACGTAAGTGTAAGATTCTTTACATGTATTTAAAAAGTAAATCCACGTGGAAGAAGTCGCGGGCATCGCAATATATGGAGCCTATGTAAATTAGTTCTATGCTATATAGTCTAAAAACGATTATTTGGACAATGGATTCTTGCAACAGATGTTTGAATAACAGATTTACTTCAACTTTCTCACGTTAGATAACTTAAATAGTTAAAGAGCTTAGAGAAATGAAACTGTTCGAATAATTTGAACATTGAAAATTTAAAGTTTCAAAATTGTGAAAAAGTTATTTAATACAGAACTTGCACTTTTTTCAATACTCGGACTCAACAAGAATCTGAAATATCGGAGTGCTGAAAGCTGCGCTGTAGCGTGTAAAGTGAGAGTCAGGAGAGATTTAATTAAACATTCAACCCGTATCTCAAGTGCCGTCAAATTAAACCTGCCTTCGTTGAAATCTTGGAAAGTATTTTTCGAGGCGGAAATTCTTTGTAATAAAGGTAAAGATTACATAAATTTAAATTTTAAAATAACATTAAATTTTCATTGAAAATGATTGGCATTGAAATTCCAGCATAAAAATAGCTAATAGGGAGTGGCCAGGTATTTAGGTGACTCATACATAGTTCAAAGTTAATTTTGTTCGCACAACTTTCTCCATTTTTAAAATGTGAGTAGGGGAAAGGAAGGTAAAACGGACCACTTAACAAAAAAACAAGTATAGAAAAGAAACTATTCATTTTATTAAACTAATTCAAAGTAAAAAATAATCGACATCATTAACTCTACATTACATATGAATCAGACTTTGATAAAATTACAAACAACGAAGATATTAGATGATTTCTAATACCTTCAATAAGTCCGTTTTACCTTCATGGTGGAGGCAAAATGGACCACACATGAAGGCAAAATGGACCAACACATTTCATCACATTTTTCACATAAAAATACTGTCTCATCCTCTACTCCTGCGCAAGCGCAGTGTGCCCATAGACGACATTTGGACATTGCACCCAACCTCCGCTTGATTCCGAGTACAATTAATAAAACAGTACAGACACTCAGTGTCTGTACTGTGTCAGTGACTATGACATTGAGTGTCTGTACTGGATGATTTTTCCTAGTTTTTAATCTCTTTATATCAGATTTTTTGCTTGCCTTCCCCTTTTTTGAAATTTTTTGTTCTATTTTCACTTTCTTCCTTTTCGGTCTTCTTTTTCGTGGTCTTCTCTTTAGTTTTTCCTATTTGAATATATTGTGTTTCGGAACTAAGTAGGTTTTTAATCTTTTCAGCCTGTTTATTTCAACGACGTAGCTCTTGTAATCTTTTCTGTTTTCGAAAAAGGCATAATATCTTTAGGTGCAAAATGAAATACATTGCAACGTTTATTGGCAGTCATAATTGTGGTAGATGTTGAAGGTTCCGTTTCACTTTGGTTCCAAAAAATTATGGCTTTAAAACTGTTGGTTCACCATCATTTTATGTTGATGTACCCCAGTCCGTTTTGCCTGGGTCCGTTTTGCCTTTTTGCTATAAACAACAAAAATTAAAAATTTTGAGCTAATAAGCTGAGGTATAGTCGGCATACCTGTTTATTAGCTTAATCATATGTCTGTTTATATACAGTAATCATTAGAACACACTATCACAAACCAAACCAAAATGTAGGCTAATTGAAAAATGCAAATTTTACATCAAAGTCTAAAAAAACTAACTTACCTTGCTAAATCAGTGCAGGTGCGGTCGTTGGAGTTGAGTACACTGACCGAGAGGGGGAACATGGTAGCCAATATTTTGACGTAACAAATTCATAGATGGCGCTACACGTTTCAAAATTATCAAGGTGGACCTTTTTGCCTACAGGGTCCGTTTTACCTTCCTTTCCCCTACCATTTTTTAATGGATTTTAACACGGAACAAGGAAAGAACAACGCCTCAAATACAAAGCACGTGCGAAGAGAACATTAATAATGGCCAGCAATATTTCAAACTAGCCGCCACAGGGCGATAAAATCGTTGAAACATTAGATACTGAAACAACCGTTCACCGCTGTAAATGCGGAAAGACAAAGGGTTCTAGTTAACATTTTAATCAGCTGTGTTGATACCGCTAATGGCAGGCTGCGAGTGATGCATAGCTCACCGGGTGCTCTGAACGTGGTATTGTCCGAATGATATACGGGTATGATCCGGTACACGTATGCCTTTGAAGCCAATGTACGCTGAACTGGCTGAACTGCCTCGTTGGTCTAGTGGTTTTCATGTCCTGGTCCTGGATTCGATTCCCGGCTGGTTTTCAAAATAATGACTACATGACTTCAGATAGGTTTTTCCTCAAGTACCTTGGGACCCCAACGTCTATCGGTTTTTCAATAATTTGAATTTTTGGTGAGCGCTGTGGTCTTATTACTGGGATGTCTAGGGTTTTATTCCCGACGGGGGCAATTTGGAAATTTATAATTTCTGAATTGTCTCTGGTTTACTACGGGACCGTTGTGGGACGCTTTGGCAGTGGCTAGTTACCACCCTATCGTCAAAGACGTGCAGTCAAGCGTCCCGGTACGATGGCGTGTAGAAACCAATTAGGGGTATGGGTTGAACACTGCCATACCTTTTCCATCGCGCCCGTTAGACTGCATCGTCACTTACCATCAGGTGAGATCGCAGCCAAGGACTATCTTGTCTTGTTTGAGTCCAAGCATAATACCAACCAATTTTTTCGTGTACGAACTATATCTAATAATAATAAATTTAACGTTTGAACTGAATGAAAAGGAGAACTAACTAATGATCATAAAGCGTCGAATATACATTATGCGAGATTATTGTCTGTATTAAATAGGCACAGCCAGCTAGCGTGCAGGTGGCAGGGTCGGTCCCCGGTAATGACCGGCACACTTGATAAATAGCCAAGAACGTGCGCGGCGTGTAAACAAAGCCCTCCTATTGCCATGGACCGAGAGTTCATTCGATATTTTGAGAAGGTGCTTGTTCCGATAAATGTCGGTAAAGTTGTTCTTCTGCGTTACCTCTTTAGAAAAGAATAATAATGGTAAAGCCCTCCTATTGCTATGGACCTTTGAATATATAACCAACCGATGGACCGAGAGCTCGTTCGATATT
The DNA here is from genome assembly GCA_933228805.2 of Hipparchia semele. NCBI lineage: Eukaryota > Metazoa > Arthropoda > Insecta > Lepidoptera > Nymphalidae > Hipparchia > Hipparchia semele. The sequence continues at coordinate 7,917,030 of OW121727.1, forward strand.
TTGAGAAGGTGCTTGTTCCGATGAATGTCGGTAAAATTGTTCTTCTGCGTTACCTGTCTAGAACAGAATAATAATGGTACAGTATTTAAAAAAAAAAAGTTTAGTCGTAGATTCACTTGACGATTCAAGAGCACTTTGGAAAAGTTTCGATGAACATGACGGTTGAAAAGCACTTTTTCATCCAAACTTTCACAACTTTCGAATTATCAAGTGAATTTTTCACTGATTTTCCTAAACGTGTTTAACTTTTTTTAAATACCAGATTATTATTATAAAAAAATGCAGTTGCAGAAAATAATCCGAATCCATCAGAATCCATCAAGAATATTTTTGATCTCCATTTCAAAAGAAAAAGTTGACATTAAATGTCACTCGATGCTGTCTGATAATAATTAATTAAGGCCATAATTAAGGCTGAAAACCTGGTATTTTTACCTAAGATTAAAAATAATTCACCTTAAGTTTCACATTACCGTTTATTATTATTCAAATATTCAAGCAACGCAGGAGAACCACGATAATATCACCTTTCGATTTTTATTGAATTTTGTACGGGTTCTTGAGCAATGCATCTAGATTATTGTCAAAATCGACCAAGTAATTCAACGAATAGATTGATTTACTCTTTTTGAACGCTGAACGTCTACAAATGGTTTAATTTCGATAAAGTAAGATTAACGGAATTCGGATCTGAGGGGGAATGAACAGGATAATATTGTTTTTATTAGGGTTCCGCGCCCAGTGGCAAAACGGAGCCCTATTTATATCACTCTGCTGTCTGACGGTCTGTCTATACATACAGCCCACTGACAAACAGACGGACGAACGGACGGACGGACGAAAGGACAGACGGCGCTGGAATCTTAGTAATAGGGTAGCGTTGACACCCTTTGGGTAGAGGACCCTAAAAAGTGCACTACAGTTCTTGTTTCATTTATGCCTGGCTCGAGAAATATTTGTCATACTAGCTTTTGCCCCCGCGACTTCGTCCGCGTGGAATTAGATTTTGGGGTGGAATTTTCAAAAACTGTGACACACGTACTTTTTTATTTTTAACTGAAAGCTCAAATACCAACTTTGATGGAAACAGCTTGAAAAATGACGGACTTTCATATAAACTTCCATCCCCTATTTAAACCCCTTAGGGGTGGAATTTCCAATAATCCTTTCTTAGTGCGCGCCTACGTCATAAAAGGAACCAACTGTAAAAATTTCAAGTTTCTAACTTCAGTAGTTTAGGCTGTGCGTTGATATCTCAGTCAGTCAGTCAGTCAGTCAGGACTTTGAATTTTATATATATAGATGTACGGAATTACACAAGAGAGGGGTGCAACTCGCACTTGGTAAATTTTTTTTCATTTGAAACATTTCTTATTTTAAATCGAATTTGTAGGCTTACGTGCCTCTTAGATGGAACGAATATTTTATTAAGAAAATAAGCACTGAGTAGAGTTCCTCCTCCTTTTTACACGCCCAAAAAAAAGGAGTGTAACGTTTTCAGGGTTCATGTATGTATGTAAGTTTCTTTATTCCACGGTAACTTCTAAATGTTATACATTATATGGGGTATAGTTAAAATAATATCATCCCAAGTGACACTGGCTATAAATTTTCAGTTGATATTCTTTAAGCATCGGGTTTTTTATTCTATTTCAATAACTAGACGATGCCGCGTATTTTTTTTTAGGTTTTTTTAATTCCCGCAGGAACTCTTTAATTTTCAGAGATATAATAGAAATATAGCCCATATATTAATTCTGAGTAGGTATAAGCTATCTCCATTTTACATTTTAAATTTCAGCCAAATCGGTTCATTCGTTGTGGCGTGAGGGAGCACAAACATACACACATACATACACACACACACACACACACAAACTTTCACATTTATAATATTAGTGTGACAGTGTGATGTGATGTGATTTGCTTGCTAGAGCCGTAAAATAACACAGTGTTATGATCGTCATGCTGGAATGTCTCGTGGGTGTCAGCGTCGGCTATTACGGCAAAGCTCATGATTAATTGCGATCAAGATTTATGACGTCGCGAGCGTTCCCTGGTGTCGATAACATGATCTAAACGAATTACATGGCTATAGATATAGATTAAACCGATCTATTATAACATGGCTTTATTAAAATAAACCTACCTACCTAAAATAGAATGACTATTTTTGATTGAACAATCTTAACTAACTTAACTATAAATCTTATTAAGGTCTTACTTCCCTTCAATTACTTTTATTTCATTTATTCATATTTGAGAAATTTCCTTTTTGGATTAGATATAAGAAATTATTATCCTATAAAATGTTGATTTCGTAAAGAATAAGTTCATAATAATAATATGTTTATGATATATATTTTTTTTAAAGTGTACAGTATTGCTTGTTAATTAATTATAACTAACCATATTATAATAATTCTAGATTTGATGATAAATATTAGATTGGTATAGATAATATTTTTCAGGTTAAAAAGTAAGTAAGTAATGACCGTCTCAAGGCTGCAAAAAATATTCCTGTGCCGAATTTTGTCAAAATCAGCTATGCGGGTTAGCCTTGAAATGAGACAGATGGACGCATATTTTTTATAATACTGGTATGGATAATATAATCTAATCTTATCATCATTATAATAATTAATAATGTTAAACGTTTGTTTTATAAGGGCTCCTTATTTCGTGTTAAGTTTCGTCGACCTCTTCGGTACAGTGGTCACTTTGTAGGTGGTACCTAGCTTCCAGGTACAGTTCCCGGTTGGGTCAATTAGGGAACTTATCCTTAATTCTATAATTCACCCGCATAAAGGTCGTACGAAAAAGTAAAGTCAGTAAAATGGTCGGTTTTATTTTAAGCCTTAAAGTAATCGGAAGTGGTCTCAAGGCTCTCAAAGAAAATTGTCCAATATGTTAGAAATGTTACGGGACACTGAGAGCTTTCTGCTATTATGTGAATGGCTGCATCTGTAAAATTGAGGGCAGGGGTGACGTAACAAGAGACCTTTGGTATAGGCACACGTTACTCTAATGTTTTGGTCAGAGTGGTTGAATTTTTCTAAAGTCTAGATATAATTATGTTTCTGCTACTACAGGTAAGCTAAAGAAGCTAAGGATTACAAGACGTCCACCGCTGGACTGGCATAGTATTCCACATATGTCTCGTCTTGCGCCGCCTGTATCCCTGCGTCTCGTCTTATGTTGTCGGTTTACTTAGTTGCCACTCCAGCACCTTGGGACACCATACCTACCGTTCCTAATCTTCTTCTTCTTCTTTATCAACTAATGGACGTCCACTGCTGGACATAAGTCTCCTGCATGGACCTCCACAAGTCTCGGTCTTGCGCCGCCTGAATCCAGCGGCTCCCTGCGACTCGTTTGATGTCGTCTGTCCACCTAGTGGGGGGTCTGCCAACACTGCGCTTCCCGGTGCGAGGTCGCCACTCCAGCACCTTGGGACCCCATCGACCATCAGCTCTTCGAACTATGTGCCCCGCCCATTTCCACTTCAGTTTCGCCACTCGCAGAGCTATGTCGGTAATCGTTCCTAATATACGCACCGCCAAAATCTAAAATGCTTTACTTAGGTACTTTTACTTACACAGCCTGAGTTTTGGGATGTTCAAATTCAAAATTTTATTAATTAATGTGTAGGCCAAATTGTGGCTCACAAGTCAAGCCTCTACTACCGGTTCGGAAAGCAGATGCTGCTGAGAAGAGCCGGTAAAAGTCAGAGTCAAATACTCAAACAGCGGTAGGTGTGTTAAAGTTTGGTTCGTTTGTGTTGGTGCCGATTGCCGTTCGCAGATTGTTTATGGTAATGACCCGCTCGACGACACGTGAAGCATTCGCATTTTATCGCTGTTTTCGTCTCCGCAAATTGGTGCTTCATATTCCCCAATTTCGTGTTTTACTAGGTCCAGTAATTTTATACCATCTCTTGGATGTCATATTTTTTATTATTCAATGTATGTACTTGAATGTACTCTAACTAAAGACTCACAGTACATAATAAAGAAAAAAGCCCAACGAGTAAGATTATTACAATTTACTACCCTAGAAAGTGAAGGAAACTTACCTATGTTTTTTTTGTTAACAAGATAATCCTTGACTGCGATCTCACCTTATGGTATGTGACGATGCAGATTGCAGTCTAAGATGGTAGCGAGCTAACTTGGAACGGGTATGGCAGTGTATATTCAACCCAAATGGCCTAGCCCCCTATGTTTGTGATAATCAAAAAAATCTTGAAAATGTTGGTCTTTTATGTATGTTTTGCATAGTTGTACTGTAGGTAATACACACATACACAAAGGGTATATCAGGAGTTAAAATATGTGATCGATGATACAATTTTATTCAAAAAAATCTTACAACTTTTTTCTGACAAAAATGTACCTATTTATTTGATCGAAGAATCTACTTTCGTTCCCGTTTAAAAATTCCTCCCGTTTCGATTGAAGATTAAGTGATAGAATTCTGGGTATTTGGACTCTATGAAAAATTTTATGAAGGTATTTTGCACCGCTTGCTTCTTAAGAACCAATTTTTTTCCTTTCAGAACTATCCTAATCGGGGGAAAAATGGTAGTAAGCTTGGGTCTAGGTCTGAGAAGTACGGAGTATGACGTAAGGTTTCTAACTGTAGGTTTTAGTTTAGGTCTAACCTACCAAGATTTTATTATTATTTTCTTTTAATGACAAAATTTTAAAGAAAACTCAAACGAAATACCAGTTTTTAAATTTAATTTTTTTTTAAATTCTTTCATTCATTCATCTTAACCCAAAGCAACCCACTATTGGACACAGGTCTCCTCTCGAATGAAAAGGGTTTTGAATCAAAATTGAAATTAAAACAAAGCTTAGTAATACATACTAAATTCATTAACTGCGAGGAAACTATGTAAAATTTATTCAGTGTTGGAAAACTTCTAGTGCATGCGGGTTGTGCTGTTAGGTTTCATTAAGTGAAAATAATTGACGAAGTTCAAATATACTCGCATTCTCGCTTTATTTAAAATTTCATTCGCAGTATTAAAGTTGCATTGTGTGGGTTTCTTATCGAGTAAAATCCCTACTAATCCTACTAATAGGTATTATAAATGCGAAAGTTTGGATGTATGTTATATATATGTTTGTTATTCAATCACGCCGCAAGGACTGAACTGATATGGCTGTTTGGCACAGAGATATAGTCTGGAATAACACAAAGGCTATTTTTTATCCCGGAAAACAAGAGAGTTCCCACGAGAATCAAATTCAAATTCAAATGAATTTGAATTCAGATATGATCATCCATAGTAATAATAACATCCATAGTGATAAAAACAACAATAATCAATAATCAAAAAATAAATATAAAAAATGTAAGTCAAATGAAATAAAAATAAATAAATATACGTATACAGTCAAGTCAAACGTAAATAAAAATAAAAATATATTTCAAAATGTCAGGAATAATTTTCTAAGCTATATCCTTCTCACCGGCACTGGGACTGGAACATGTCTGTCGCAACAGTGCCGGATGTAAGGACAGCCTGTGAGTTTGGCCGCAATCAAAAAACCAAGAAAACAACAGATAGACACGTCAAACTTATAACACTCCTCTTATTTTGTCGCAATACCCCAACAAAAAAAAAATAGCGGAGAAACTGTAGCGAATTACAATCATGATTTTTGTCCCTTTAAAGTAAACCTTTACTGTGGTATTCTATAACGACACTCTCTAGCCAACAATTATGAGCGCCATCCCATATCGTTCGCAGAACGATTGAGTATTATTCTACTCACAGTAATGTGTGTAATGAATGTGTGAATCGGATCCACGTGTTATTTTCTGCCTGAGTACCCACCAAGATGTACTCAGATAAAAAATAAGGGTACGCCCACGATAGCGATAGAATCCGTTGTATCTTACACCAAGAGATACCTACAAAAGGAATTAAGGAATATCATCTTTGTGAAGTAGAATCCTAACAATAAAGGAAAAATTGAACAGTCAACTGAGTATCAATGCACCACAACTGAGCAGTGAAGAATTAGCAAAAAAAAATCTTTTCCTAAGAAAAACAATAGGAACGACTCCATTCGCGGTCTGAAATTAATGAGATGCGCCGCGGATTTAAAAGTGTTTGCTGGGCCCTCGGGCGCTCTCCAGCTTCATTATTTCAGGAATATTCTGATTAATATTTACCGTAATTGTTTGCACTATATCAATATTTTCTAAAGTTACTTTGTTGCAGAGATTATTAGCTTTTGTGTGTATTTTCTTAGGATTTTATGCAACTACCTTATAATATCACTAGCTTTTAAGGTGCAGAAAAACGTGAGGAAACCCGTATGCCTCAGAGTTCTCGATAATGTTCTGAAATTTGTGTGAAGTAGGTACGCTAATCGCACTTGGTTGGTATGGTGGACTATTACCTAACCCTACCTACTGAATGCTCAGTTGGTGGTAGATCAGAGTTGACTGAATGAATGAACAACTGATCTATATTGGATCAAGACTGTGGTGAATACGGTTAAACAGGTGCGTCAAGCAAAAATACAATCAAGCCCGCGTCAAATACGTACTGGCTTGATGAACTTTTGTCCGTCTCAAAAGATATTCAGAAAATCCTAGACGTGGAGTGTATGCAAAACGGGGCATCTTCATAGTAATTGTTTGTCAGGGACTTACAATAAAGCCACGTAAATCTCTACGCTCGCCGTTTTCCGTACCCTACTCGCAACCGGTTCCGTGCTTACTCCGATTGTTCACAATATTATGAATGAAAATAGACTCGCCTCTGTAATGTCAGTTAAATATCATCATTTTAGGTAGGTCAGCCATTCTAAATTGTTTCTTATATATTTTTGTATTATAATAATAACAGTAGGTACGAGTATATCTATCAAAATCTTTGAAGTCGCGTTTGATTATGCATTGCCGCAATAATACTAGTTTATGCTAGACTAGTATTTGTATTTGATTATACTCGTAGTACTTAGCAGCACAACATAATATCATCTTTGTCGAGTCGCCGTCACCCTGGTTTTGTGTCGCTTATATCCAGCAGCTGCAAACAGCTCGTCATTCGCCTTAGGACCCTAACGCCCATCACTTTTTAGAGAAGAGTGACCCGCCCATTAGGTATCACTTCAGATTCAGGACTCGATGAGCTATGCAACATATATCACGTTGGCTCATAATATATTTCATGGGACGGAGGCACACGATCCACATTATTTTGTTCCAATATTTTATCAAGAATAATTCAGATAGAGAAAAAGTGAATAACTATCAGTTTGACAGTTCAGATAGATTTATTCTAACTTGGATTTCGTTTAATTTCACGGTTGAGAAGACTGATTTATTCAGATATTGAGTGAAGCTAAACTTTACTCACTCTGAGCGCCGCTGATCAGTGAGTGTGATTTATAGTAGACTGCGCGATATGGGAAGGTGTTGCTAGCTAAGCGAACCAAATGTGCGAAGTTAGCGTTTCCCGGGAAAAGTGACAACCTATAAGACCCTGTTCTGAGCAGCGTTGCATTGAAATCTGAAAATCCATCCTGTTTAAGTGAACATACAAAAAAAAAAAAGGTTCCGACGAATTGAGAATCTCCTACTTTTTTGGAAGTTGGTTAAAAATGATTCCGTTATATAATACTCAGATATAATAATATGTAAAGAATGGACGGTATATTCTTTGCAAACCCTCCAGGCACTTCCCGTAACATAAGCACAATGCTGCATAAACGGAAAAGCTCTTCCGTGAAATTTCCTTTTATTGCTCCGAGAGTGAGAGTTCAATATTTTAATAATAATTTTTTATTACATTTTATAAGAAATATTTTAATATACGGTGCCAGTGGCTGTATTCTCCTTGCAGTTGGTATTTGACTGTATCGGCGTAATCGTCGAGAACCGACATTCGTCCACCATTGGACATACATAATGTCTCTTATGACATGAAAAAGCTCGGATTTTCTTCAACTTTTGTTCAGAAATAGAGAGCTAAATGTTCGGTGTTTCTCTACGTCTTCATCTACGAATCTGTATAACACCGATATACAAGTAACTCAATAGGTTGTGAAGCTGAAGCGACCTTGGATGGAGCACATAACTCGAAGAATCAACAGCCTTGGATAGCTTCTGGAAAGGAGACCTCGCACGAGAAAGCACAGTGTTAACAGACGCCCCACTAGGTTAACTGATTACATCAGATAAGTCACAAGTAGCTGCTGATACAAATACGTTCCCTCAAATATGGTTGAGCGAAGCAACGACTGGATCATGCGTCATGCTCGTGAACGGGTGCCACCAACCAATGGGTCTGCTTTCTGTCTACTCGTCTTAACATGCATTGGATTGTATTTATTTGTATTTGTATTGTATTAGGAACTTAGGAAACTTCATCGTGGAAGCACTGTATGCATAGCATGGTTTCATTAACTATTGTAAATTTTTTTTTTTTTAAAGAGCAACCGCCGAGTTTCTTGCTGGCTCTTCTCGGCAGGAAAGGCATTCCGAACCAGTGGTAGATTCATTGACGATTCAAAAGTGCTTGTAAAAAAAAATTAGAATTGTGTAAATTCCTACCGCAGCAAAGGTACCCTGGTGTTTAGGACTGCGGTTTCCTATTTGAGGGTTGTGGGTTCAATCCCGGTTATGCACCACTGACTTTTAGAGATATGTGCGTTTAAATAATGAAATATTACACGCTTCAACGGCGAAGGAAACCTAAACGCCTGACAGTCATAATGTTCTCAAAGGTAGGTATATTCTCAAAGGTCTGCCAATTTGCATTGCGCCGCTGTAGCTAATAACTCGAGCGAAGATTTGTGCTCAATAGTTAGCCGTTTATAGATTGTTGAAGATAATAATGATGAAGAAATTCCTACAAGTAAGTTCACTACAAGCTCAACATAGTGTTCAAAAGTTACTCTTAAGATAACGCTCGAGGTTTACGAATTAATAAGCATACTTTACATTGAAAGTTGAAAGTATGGGTAGAAAAAAGTTGAATACAAATATTTTTTCTTAGAATCTATGAGAGCCTCCGATTGGCAAAATTCCCACTATATAATGACATATCAGTATCGGAGGGTTATGACGCGGAAAGTCATTCGTCAGTCACAGACTCGCGTAGGCATTGACTTAGAAGCTCAATGAATAAATTGTCTTTTCACGCTAATACGATCCTGTGGGTAGACGATGTTCCATATTAACGACCTATTTATTTCTGTGACTTCTTCGGCGCATGTGTGAGCAGTGTGGTCATACAAGTGGGAGGTCTAGGTTCTGATACTTTTTTTCTATTATCTTTATATATAAAACCAAGTCAGGTTTGTTCGAACACTTTTATCAGGATTCTAGAATGGCTGGATTGATTTTCATGGTTTTTGATTTGTCGTATTTGTCTCCATCCCGAAAGGCAGAATAACTATTAAAATATCGGAAAAATTAATGAAAAAAAAACTTCATCGGGTTTTTGATGGCAAGGAAAGTGACCTTATACCCCGGAAAAGCATTAATCTAAGTCACGCGGATGAAGTCGCGGGCAAAAGAAAGTTTAGAAATAAAAATACAATCGCATTGAGCCGCTGGATAGGTCTAGGTAGCGAAAGACGAGACATGTAAGTTGGTTTAAAACTCAATAAAGCTGGTTTAATACTCAAAGTTATTAACTTTGAATTGGTTTAATACTTAAAGACGAAAAAGAAGAATGTTGATGTGAATGAGTTGATGATGATGCTATGTGTAAGGTATGTTTTAAGTGGCATGCACTTTAAGGCGTGCATTTTAAGGGTGGTAAAGTTAGCAAAACTGTTAAACCTAGTGGAATCACCTAATAGCATGCAAATATTTACACTCTTTTTATAAATTAAGCCCCCATTATACACGCCATATTCCCCATTTTACTGTGCTTTTAAGCCGATACACTATAGGCACTATGTTTCTGAGTATCAACAAAAGTAACCATACAATTACCATTGCTTCGATAACGATCTGTCGCACCTCATAGCCATTAAGGGTCAGGCGATGTCAAGAGCGCAATTTCTGACTTTTTCCTTCTTTTCCAACTTACAACTTCATTCTATTCGTACAATGCATATTTTTTGTGATTTTTTTTTTACAATAATGATAATTAATATAAAAAATAAATTACTTAAATAAATTAAAACTACTACTATACCCCCCTTAAGTCAACGCCTAAACCACTCCCAAAGCGATAGCAGTTCATAATACACTAGCTTTTTTCTAGCTAGTGTATTATGAACTAGCAGAGTTAGATTTTTAAAAATCTCTGGGACAAAATGGAGGTTTGTTACGAATTACATCAAGGCTAACCTAACAAACTTACACATTTTCACGTTTAAAATATTAATTATTTATTTATTTATTCTTTATTACACCACAAACAGATATAATATATTAGTATAGATTCCAAGAAAACTAAGGAGAGACATGTTTTTATTTTTCCTATATTGATTATTATTATTTATATCTCTGGAGATAAAGGTTTTTTTTAGTATGTGCAAATGAAGCCCGTTGCCTTCTTGCAATTAAGTTGAACAAGTAGTAATAGGGAACCCTAGAAATAAAGTTTCTAAGGGCTGACTTTTATGATAATGCTGTGCGGATTAAAATGTTTACCAGCACCCGCCTCGGCCTCATTAAGGCATATTCCTGAAATATCCCGAATAATATTTTATCTTTCAATTTCTGCGGAATTCTCATTGTTTAATAAAATATGAGGTCTTTATGAAATTTTAGATTGTTCGGAAGATCCTTACTAATTCATTTGTTATAACTAAGGCCTTGAGTTTGTATAGAGTCTATGTTGTAATACAATAATTACAGAAGACTAAAATTGAAAATAAATACAAAGGAGGTTTTAATACACCTAAAAATAAGAAAATTAGAATTAAATAAGTTATACCTAAAATATATAATATAGTAAAATCTAAATTAATCCTCAATTACTTCTAAAATTAAACCTAAATTAAGTCTTACTTAAACCTCATCGGTGTCACCACGACGCGGAATGAAAGATACTTTACCGACAAAGTCATGGCGGCACGATACCTCGGAAAAACTAATGATTTTAGCCACCACTAGGTTGCACCTAGTAGTAAGTCTTAGCCCAACCATTTTTTTTAACGTTGGGAAATGCATTAAGGCATCCTTTTGTGAAAAACGAGCGTGTATGTGGGACTCGTTGGCACTGCCAAAATACTCACTAAAACCCAACGGACCCGTCGCTTATTTGGGAAGCCACAGGGTCGCTGTTCGCCTTCTACTGTGGCATTCCAGCGTTACCGGCCGATCATTCCGCCATCCTTATGGAACTCCAGGAGGAAGAAGTTGCGCATATTGACGCCTTCTTCTCTGGGTTTGACTATTGCGTCTTAGCCCAATCATGGGCTAACTTGTCATCGACCAACAAAAATTGAAGTAGTCCATGCTACACCGTGAGCGTACGTTCGACGCAGTCTAGCATGAATCCTTATTAAAAATATTGTCTTGGTTTAAATAGTCCTTTTCTGATCAATTTTTCTCATTTTTTTATTCCCTTCATTGGATAAATTTTTTCATTCAATTCGCTGGATGAGGGAAAAGTAATCTCGTGGGTCGGGGTCGACTCCGGGACGCGCTACAGCGGCATTGGAAGTCATAGACGCCGAATTGGAACGAACTCATATACTTTTATGGCTCGGAAAGTTTTTATTCACGCCTAAAGAAAAGATTTGCAATCTTCACCATCCCTATCCCGAATATATATGAAGAAGGAATCGTAGCTGGGCGAACGCAATCTTTGAGTTAGTTCAAGATGCATGAGATTAGTTCGTTTAAGACGGTACTCTAGTCCCAAGGAATTTGAAAAATAGGTATTTGAAGAAAATATCGCCGTCGCGCTGCGCCCGACCAACAGGAGTTATCCATGTGTACGAGTAGTGTATTTGTGTGCGCGAGCCCTCGCCCCTCTCATGCCCGTAACATTCACCCGCCGGCCGCCTGCGGGTGAATAAATATATTTTGAAACTTTGAATCGGATGATGCTTTACTATTGATACTGAGCCCAAAACAATTTTTTTTTTTTAATTTTTCGTCTGTCTGTATCTTGGCCGCGCATCACACTGAAACTACTGGACGGATTTAAATGAAACGTAACATGATTTAAGTTCATACTACGAGGTAAAATATAGAATACTTTTTATCCCGAAATTCCGCACGGTTCCCTTGGGAGAGGGGATGAAAGTGAAAATGTGTATTTCATTGTAATTCATTAACATGTACTCCGATTTCATTCATTCATTCTTTATTAGAAAGAACATACTGCAATGATTGTTCTGTAATTATTTCAAGGTCATCAGTTTAGTAGTTCAGAAATTATAGACTTCACAATGCTCAGTAATAGGTCCAAATAACTTGAACCCCGTTACGTACAGGAAACTTCGAATGTACGGCTCATTTTAAGCTGGCATAACACAGTATCGTAAACCATAATGGATAGCCCTATTTTGAACCGACCTTCAAAAAGGAGGAGGTTATCAATTCGGTCGGTATCTTTTTTTTTCTATGTAGGTATGTCCACCGATTACTCCGGGGTTTCTGGACCGATTAACGCGATTTTTTTTTAATGGGCCCTTAAAAATTTTTACCTTGAACTCCTCAAACCTGATGCTGCAGGGGTACTTTCTCCCTAAAAGCTTTAGGAACTGTCGTTTACGAATTGGTATGCTTGCTACTAGATCATAGAACTCCAGGTCATCCTCCTCAATCCTGTAGGGTGATATAATTTTTTTCTAAACTGAATAGTTTGCGCGAGAGACACTTCCAAAGTGGTGAAATGTGTGTCCCCCCCCCCTCTTACTTCTAAAATAAGAGAATGATAAAACTAAAAAAAAATATATGATGTATACATTACCATGCAAACTTCCACCGAAAATTAGTTTGAACGAGATCTAGTAAGTAGTTTTTTTTAATACGTCATAAATCGTAAACCGCAATTGCTGCTACGGAACCCTTCATGGGCGAGTCCGACTCGCACTTGGCCGCTTTTGACTAACTGCATACGAAAGTAAATACGGTACTTATACCAAGACAACAATTTTTAAAATTGTTGTCTGTCTGTCTGTTTGTTGCCACTAATCTCGGGACTGGCTGAACCGATTTTGACGGGACTTTCACTGGTAGATAGCTGATATTATCGGGCATCGAATAAGCTACTTTTTTAACCGACTTTCGAAAAACGAGGAGGAGTTGTGTTTTTCTACCTCTGTATATCGATATCTCCGTGATTTCTTAAGCGATTTGCGTGAATCTTTTTTTAATCGACACAAAAACTTTGCGAGATGGTCTCATAAGAACTTCGGGTTCCAACTCTTCAATCCTGATGCTGCAGGGGTACTGCTTCCCTAAACTGTGGGGATTTAGGAATTGTTGATTATTATGAATAGTTATTGTAGGGACCAAGTAAAGACATCGTTAAATTCCAGGATCCAACTCCTTAATCCTGATGCTGAGGGGTTCTGCAATCTAAACTGTGGTGATTTAAGAACGCGGATGAAGTCACGGGTGTCCGCTAGTAATAAATAAAATAATCATTGTATAGTGTAAATATCGACATCAGAGTACATCACTAGAGTATCGATAAAAATATCGACAATTGTCACTTCCCTATTAGTGTACATGTAAGCCTTACCCTCCCTCACCTCCACCCTACCCCCGTAAAGTACGAAAGGGACAACTGCAGCTCGGGCTGATTTTTACCTACAAAAACCTTGACCAAAAGACGTTTCGTATTCTGCTGTTTCCTTCTTCAAAACTGGACAAATCTCAAATATTCTTATATCAAAATTTAGAGGAAGAGTATATCTATGCTTCTATGTTTTTCTTTTTTGTTAAAAACTTATCAAATTTGTCTGATAGTCGTTTGAACATGGCGGTAAAATCGAGGGTTTTTTTCGGGTTTTTGGATTGTCATATTTTTTTTAATGATAATGTTTTGGAAAAAAGAAAAACATAGAGGCACGTATTAATTAGACCTAGATTTTTTGGAAAAAAATCATTGCTCTAGAGGCATTATCCACGAAGAAAACAGCAGAATACGTTTGTATGGAGAAAGGCCCACTAGAGTACCCTCTTAATAAGTAATTTGAAAAGCGGATCTATCGATTCAGTAATCGATGAGCGCTTCCGACATTAATTAATTTATTATTATTAATTTTCTTCATCTCACCCAGATCTCAACCTATTGCGGACTCATACCTAAGTGGCCACGAATCTGGTCCCAGAATAAGAAGGTTTTTTTTTTATTGTAAATCAATGTACTTAAGTTAAATTCAAAACATGACAATATAGTCCTACACTGCGATCTCACCTGATGGTAAGTGACGATGCAGTCTAAGATGGTAGCAGGCTAACTTGGAAGGGGTATGGCAGTGTACATTCAACCCATACCCTTAATCGGTTTCTACACGCCATCGTGCCGGAACGCTAAATCGCTTGGCGACACGTCTTTGACGGTAGGATGGTAACTAGCCACGGCCAAAGACTCCCACAGGACCAGACCAGAGACAATTTAGAAATTATTAATTCCCGAATTGCCCCGCTGGGAATCGAATCCGAGACCTCTCAGACCACAGTCTCTTATAAGACCACAGCGTTCACCACTGCGTCAGGGAAGTTGTCAAAGGAGATTTCACTCTACACAAATGTTGATAGACAGACTTCACACGCCTTTGAGAATATTATGGAGAACAGGCATGCAGTTTCCTCACGATGTTTTTTAACCTTTAAAGCAAGTGTTGTGTTTTTTATTTAAATGCATAATATTACCTCGAAGAGTCAGCGGTAGGTAGGTTATAACCTGGGATTCGAACCTTGGACCACCAGAAAACGACGTCGAAGCATTGCACCCTTGGGCTATCTACGCTTATTATTTGTTAGTTATCAAATTATTAATTAACAAAGCTCAATATTAACGAGATCAGGCTTTTATTTTCAAGTGTATTATAAGTTTACAAATTGTCAAAGTATAGAAGATTTGACACTTATCTGTATAACTTTATATTATAAGCTTTAAAGAAATCGGGTTTTAGTTTGGCCTATCCGTAGGCAATCTTATATACGATGTTTTATATAAGATCCCAGTATGTTGTTATTTTCTAGAGTCTCTCTAGCCTCTAGGGAGTCAAGAATATGACTAGTAATGCCCTGCAAAATGGCTTCCACATGACTGGTACTTATACACTTGTAAGCTATCTTCTTGCAAATTTTAGTTTGATATTCCGAGATTAAAATCATCCTTATACTTTGCAAGGTTGCAAGCTACCTCACTGAAGTTTTTTATCGAAATCAGTTTAGCTATCAAAAAAGAATTTGGAATGCCCTTCCGGCTTCCGTTTTCCCAACTAACTATAATGGGTGTATTTAAATCAAGAGTGAATAGTCATCTTCTAGGCAAGCGCGCACCATCTTAGGCTGCATCTTTACTTACCATGGGATGAGATCGCAGTCAAGCGCTAGTCTATATATTTAAAAAAAATATAAAAAACAGATCGGCGAATGGACAGATAGAGCTACTTTCGCATTTATAATGATACAATTATTAATTTTATAACAAAAGTATATTATATGTAGGTATATTTTATTTAAAATGTTTAGTTTCAAGCTTATGTCTTGTTAATCGTTAGGTTGAGGCACTTTTTGACGCCTGATGTATGGGTTTTGTACCTCTAGTAATATCACATCTCTTTGGATGCCGGTTTTGCTTTCAAAGATAAAACCTTTCTAAAGTAAAAAGTTTCAGGTGAAACGGTGTCCCACGAAACTTTGTTCAAACCGCATTTTTCTTCCATCTCTTTTACGAAATTGGATTCGTTTTTATAGGCTTTTACTTTATTATATCACTTTTAATCTTGTATTTCTTAGAATCAACAAAAACCATTCAAGCTTTTCATAATATATTAAGTCATGTACCTACCTGCTACCACAAAAAAACAATTTTGAGAGATTTTTATAAAAGTAATATAGAGCTAGGTAAAGTATATTAAATAAAGATTAAATATCATGAAGAAGCAGATAAAGTGATTGAGTATTCAATAAAACTTAAAAAAAAATTTCGTGGCGAAGAGAAAAACTTTTTAGTTAAATCGTTTCGATAGAACAGACAGTTTCGCTTCTGTTTCGCATGTCATATATGGCGGAACTTGAGCGGATTCACATTATTTATTTTGTAGCGGGCGTCTAGTAAACGTCCTATGCGATTTCTCAGTACATTTCTGCTGTACCTGGTAAAAAGTTTCAGACCGCGCTGAAAATTTTACCATATAAAAAAGGCGAAAACCTTGTTTTCATGTGACTTCATTTAATTAAATGTAAATGATTGTGCCTGCCTGCACTATCAATGTAAGGCGGTACTTGCGAGTATACTTATCGATGGATGTGATGTCAATTCGAAGTCAAATGATACAGTTATTCTCTGTGCTCGATAATTGGGAGTATTCGTGATATTCAATGTGATATTCAATGTGATATTCATAGACCGTCACGTTGGAGTTGACCTCAACCAGGAACAGCTTAGAAACTTACTTTAACAGTCGATCTAGCGATTCACAAGGTGTACATTTGTGAACATTAATAAAAATATGTCAAAAAGGGTAGAAGAAAATAGAGGTTTTATTATTGCTTCTAAAAGAACCAATCAAAAATTAATTAGGTACTATTTAAGAAGAGCTATGGGTAGTTTTATTAATAATAATTAATTGGTTTTATTGTACTTTTATTAAAATTGGACAAGTTGGTGGAGAGAATGAATAAAATATTTAAAAATCACAAAATATTCAGTGGTACAATACTTCAGCATTGAAACTAAACAGCTTAATAGAGTGTTATAATTGAATAAAATCCGTGCGTCCACATGAATTTAGGTATTTTTAAAAATCCCGCGGGAAACTTTCGTTTTTGTGGAATAAAAAGCAGCCTATACCATTTTCCAGGTCCTCCACTACACCCATGTAAAAATAAGTCAATCCGTTGCTCCGTTTGTGCGTAATTAAAGAAAAAAAAAAAACAACATACAAATAACACAGTGAACACATTCATAGGAAGCGATATTGCCTTCAGGCGGGTTGAGCCGCCACTGGTACTAAAAGTTATAATAGAACATCTACTAGCGTGCACTAATAACAATTACAGCCTCAATATCGGAGAGTTTAGTTACTAATGGTCTACTACTGGTAGTAGAGTTGAACATGTTCAGTTTTAATAGGATTTGTATCGGTAAATGTGTGTCTATCAGCATTTTGTAATCTATCTATCTATACATATAATAAAATTGTAGAAAAGTGGTGTCTGTACAATGGAAAATTATCAAAGAATGGAAATATATAAAAAAAAAGTATCAGGGGTTGTTATTATATCGATGCCGAACCCGAAATTGTAATTAATTTTTTTTTGTCTGTTTGTCTGTTTATCTGTTTGTCTGTTTGTCTGTGTGTTTGTGCACGCTAATATCAGAAACGGCTTATTCGATTTAGATACGGTTTTCACTAATATATTGTAGTAAGCTTCACTTAAAATTTAGTGTTTATTTCATGTCAATCGGTTCATAAATAAAAAAGTTATGTCAATTTAAAGAATCACGGCGAACATTTTTAACGGACAGTGTACGTACTAAACGCCTCGCGCCTGAGCGTCCGTGGCTATACAAAGCGCACTGAGAGCCGCGCCCCGAAAAGTCACTATTCCACGCGAACGAAGTCGCGGGCACAGCTAGTGTTGAATACGTCTGTGCTTATTTATGCTCATCTTATTCGTAATCAGTTGGATTACGCGCACTAATATCTTTATATTGAGGATTTAATCCACTAGGACAGATTTTTTCACCGCTGCGAATGGTAGAGTCAGGACGTGTCACAAGACCTACAACTTACAAGTTGGCCTACATGAAATAAATAATTTTGAATTTTGAATGCAGAGCATATAAGAGCACTCTGTTCTGTGTCTGTGCGATCTACTATTAACTAAGAACTAGGTAAAGTTGTGGTAGGTAGGATAGTTCGTGGTGAGACACCCGTTTATTTCTTTCGTTAATGTCGTGCATTGACTTAGAGTCAATGATGTCGTAGCGTAGTGTTGACGCTGGAGGTGCTGCGATTGGTCAATATTGTTGCATTTCAACACACCTCACCAAAGTAATGACGGTATCTACAACTCGATACGATATACCTCGGAAATAGGAACATAACTGTCTCAACTGTAAAGAAATAAGAAAGGATTCGTCTAGTTTCCTATTATTCTTTGCTGTACTAAATCGTGCTTCCTAGGCAACCTGTACAATTCTGCAACACTGCGTTATTATCGCACTATCTTACAAAGGTTTTAGCACTTGACGATGTAACGAGGCCCCTAAGTGTTCCGTTAGCCGGCTAAAATGTACGAGAAACTAAAATTGCCGGAAGAAATATTTGCACAGCTAAATATACTGTTGCAGTACAAATTTTTAGTACGGAATAGCAGGAATTTTATGGAGTTTTCTTTATAGATACGTAAGTAAATAGAAGATCGTGAAAATGATTTTAAAAAATTACGAGAATATTCACATCTGGTGATAGAAGTGTTAATTTTTTATGCAAACAATTAGCAAATGTTCAGCGTGGAAATGCAGCCTGTATTCTCAGCACCATTTCACGTGGGCATGATTTCTATACTTTATATTAAGTTAGCTATAAGTTCAAATATTGTACATTTTAATAAAACAGGAAAAATAGCACGATCTATTTAGGCTTAAAATATTTTCAGGTAACACGGTGAAATTTTATAAGGTTTCATAATACCTATCATGTACAATATTTTAACCCGGTATGACTTTCATCCGACTTTGAGTTTATAACAAAGTATCAACTTCAAAGGCCCATGTCATGGGTAAATATTTTTACTCCGTTTGACGTTACCTAGATACCTACTGACCCTTTTGGGTATTCGAGCAAACCATATTTACGACATAGATACACGGATCAGTATGATAATGTTAATAAATTTTGGTTAGAGGAGGTTACTTCAGCAGTCTGTGATACATAAGGAAGTAGCTTATTTATAACACATTATAATAAATAAAGTGATCATAGCCGTAGTATGATTGTGAATACGTTTTCTACTCGTACACTACTATTATAAAGAGGAAAGATTTGTATTTTTATGTGTATGTTTGTAATGAATAAACTCAAAAACTACTGTGCCGATTTCAAAAATTCTTTCACCATTGGAAAGCTACATTCACCCTGAGTAACATACGCTATATTTATTGCTATAAAAAATCTTATGTCCACCCGTGCGAAGCCGGGACGGGCCGCTAGTTGTATATAATTAGAGACTGTTCAAAAACATAAAAATAATAGGTGTAAATATAGCATGAACGTTACGTTACTGAAATGATGTTAGTACTGTTGTTGTAATGAAGCCGTAATAGCTCAATGGACAAGGCCGGACTGAAAGCCGATCTTTCAACCCCACGCGTTGCAGTACAACCTATCGCTGCCGGTTTACTACTGGGCTCTGTAGGGCTAACATGCGTGCCACGAGAAAGTTTTGTCTACAAGTTTACTCGTAATCTCTATGTGAATCTCTATGGAGATTCACAAGTAGGTAAACGTGTAGACAAAATTTTGTCGTGGCGCGCATGTTAGCCCTACAGGTCTTCTTTCGAATCCTTCTCTCTACTTGTGTTTTAGAGATAAATATATTTTCTTTTAGTCTTACATATTATTTTGCTCTTATATTGATTTTAATTAACAAATGAAAAACTTCTCTTTTGTTATTATAATAAGAAAACTAATTTTATAAAATTAGTTGTTATAAATATTATAGAAACAAATCTGCGGGACAGTATAAATAATGTTGAAATATTTATTGCGCTGTGGTTTCGATGTTACCATCCAAATGGCTATTTACACGGCGTTAGCGAGCTGAATGTAATTACCCAGAACACAATCTAAAATAGCGTTTAAAATTGTGTACACAATTTTGGACCTTATGCCTGATACACCTAAGTACGGTGTTTTTGTGAAAGAAAAATACGACTTTATTTGTTAAATTCTAATAGTTCCTCAATCATCATTAAACTCTCTTTGAGAAGAAAAAGAAACAACATAATTTAGAGACTAATGGCAAAATGATTATGCGTGAAAAGTAGGGGCACAATCATGCGATTGTAGGCAGCAACTATGAAAATTACTACCCGTCGACGTCATAGAATTCCGCAAAGTAACACCGCTTCTATTCAATATTAACAGCATCTAAGTCATTTACGGTATTTTTAATACTTACCCGTGATAGTATTTCTTTAAAGTTTATAAATACTATTATAGTGAATACTTTTCATATAGGTATCTAAAATCAATAGTTTAGTGTTTAATGGGGGGAGGGACGCTTTACTATAAAGAAAATTTTCACTTTAAGTCTTAATATTTCCCAAACGGACCAACACTTTTGAAAGACAAAGATACTCCACACAATGGGATAGACGAGTAAAAAAATATCATCCCCCCTTTACGTGTGTGGTAATAGTTGTCATTTCGAAAATTTTATTCAAATATTTTTCTATATCCTTTTTAATATTTCTCAACCACATTTTTAGAATTATTTATTATTTGGTTTTGTAATAAGAATGTAGAAATGAGAAATGTAATAAATAAACAGCGCAAAGCACCTCAAGGCGATAAGAGCTTATATTTTATCCAAGTGATGTAGGAAGCAGACGCAGAAAAACCTCGTTTCTAGACATCTAGCGAACATTAAGAAGTCTGGGACTGAAAAATTTATACCTCCGTTAAGTGGCAAACATTATATTATGAACCATATTTCATTTTGTATATCGAAAGTATTTCACAAATCCTGATTTGATTGAAGACTTCTGTACTTGCCTCAAGATATTATAATTATTGTATGTTACTGTGATACTGCTCGGTTGCGGTTTATTCCATAAACGTAGTATTATTCGCTGGGTCTAGGATGCAACTTCGATTTTACCATTGAAGTGTAATAAACATATTATTCAAACAAATATCAAGCACACTGTGTGCCTAAGGATACCGAAGGTGTCTCACGGAGATACATCGCGAGTTACTTGGAAGCTTACTAAAATGGCTTGGCATCTGCATGTGTGTCAGTCACTTTGCATACATTTATTTTACTTTGGAGTTACATAAGGAGTTTTCAGTCTACCAAGTGGACTGGCAGACATCACATCGTTGAAGATATTATGTAGAACTCACAAGCATTTCTCAGATTTCCTCACGATGTGGAGCCTTATGATTAGCTTAAGATATAAATTACCTTGTTTGTACATAGTCAAGTTTTCGGTGTATAACTTTATTGCTGCCGCCGAAGCGAATTTTCTACGTCATAAATCTTAGTCCTAATTAATCATGGGCCTGACCGTGATGGCCGACGCCGACACTCCCTAGACAGTGTTTTTCCAACCGCTCGAGGTTTTTGTCTTTTCCACAAAAAAAGTTGCTTTCTAATATTATAAAAGGGAAACAAAATACAATTTTGTCTACAGTGTTCTTGTTGTAATACTCTCAAATTCAGTCACAAATACACATGCCGCAGAATGTACTTATACCAAATAAATACTTAAAGAAACAACTAACAAACAAATAAAGAAATTAGAAATTCAGTTAAGGCTAGTTAAATGAGAAATTCTGAATGGCAAAATATGCGAACTATTATCATTTTTTTACCCAAGCCAAAGAATACGCCCATCATAGAGCCAGGGTAGACACGATACTTTTAGTAGCGGCGATCAGCGTTTTTCGCAAAAAGCATCGTGTCTGCCCGGGCCGTTAATCCAAACAAAATCATACTCATACATACTCATGTTAATATCTTGAAAACTAGGGAATTTAAGTAAAAACCTTATATCAGTAGAGTATTGTTATCAGGTCATAATGTTGCAAAGACGTAGAGAGCTAGAATTTGTCCTAGACTCTTTATTTGCATTATTTTTTGTATGAGGCAGTCCACCTCAGAGATGCTATTTTAAATTTGCGAAATGACATTTCTATTTTAGAGAGCCAAGTCTATTTGAATATTGCGAACAATCAGAATAAGCACGGAACCGGTTGTTAGGGTACGGAAGACGGCGGACGCAGAGATTTACGTGGCTTTATTGTAAGTCCCTGACAAACGATTACTATGCAGACGTCTCGCTTTGCTCGCGTTTTTCTATACAATTCTGCATTTTGAAAATTTTGCGTATTGACCATGATTCTTCTGCGATGATTTCTGAAGTCGTAGGCGAAAGCAATATGCTTTTGCCCGCGACTTCATCTCCTTGGATTTTATTTTTTTAAATCCCGCGGGAATTTTCCGTTTTACCTTAATCATCATATTTTTCAAAAACAATGACTCATTACTGAGCGTAGTTCTTCTCTTAGAGAAGGGCTAAATGCAAATTGGTAGACTTCACATATCTTTCAGGACATTATGGAGAACTTTCAGCCATGTATGTTTCCTCACAATGTTTTACTTCAGTAGTAAGAGGTGCATGCCCGAGATCGAACCCACGTCCCACCAAATAGGAGATCGCAGATCTAACCACTAGAGCTTATCACTACCCCTGTTTTACCCGAATAAAAAGAGGCACAAGTCGTCGTACCCACCCATTTGACAAGATTTACTTAGTTGGAGGGGAAAAAGGAATATAAGTCGCATTCAGTATGTTTAATATTCATTAAAAAAAAGTATCTTACAAAGTATAGTGATAGAACTTCAATATAAACACGGCACACAGCACACTCAATAGCTATAAACCACGTACCATTTAATACCTATAGGTAGGTAGGTATCCGTTTTAAACACTCCATGCACGAACTTCACCACTACTTATCCCGTAAAAGTGTCGGGTGCAGTTCGGCAATTGAACGAAGTTAGTCGGTTATTCCTAACTTCGCTAAGACTGCTGTAGATTGCTCGAATTACGTCCCATTTATATTGTTTTATGGTTTCTTTCCTTTCCACTCAGTAGTTAACACGGGGAAAGTTTAATGTACTAGATACTCCGTACCTACCCTTTTACCGTTTTTGTTATTCTCGGAAAATATTGAAAACTTCTGCGTCTTTTGTTGTTGTGTTCGGCTTTTGCTTGGCTTGGCTTATTGATCTGAATATTATATTGAAATTAATTTCAAAGGTACCTACGGAAATTAATCACATCCCATGGAAAATATAATAAGAGACGACTAGACGGCGCGCCTATGGCTACGGCTGTCTACACAATATAAGACTACCTTCCCACAGAGATGAGCGATGTAGCTAAGCGTAGAACGAGGTTATAGTAAAGCTACGAAACTACGGGTGGGTCTACGAACGGCTGTATCTATTTCCACTAATGTAGCAGAGCGGGTAAGATTTATTATCACCAAAAATATAATAGCTAATTTATATTTTTTTTGATTAGGAGAGTTTTCTATTCTTATCCTACTAATATTATGAATGCGAATGTATGTTTGTATGTTGGTTTACCTTTTAATCACGCTGCAACAGAGCTACGGATCGATGTGATTTTTTGCATGTTTATAGTTCAGTGGAGAGTGATATAATCAAATAAACTTTACAGAGAGTTTTTGAATTGTCAAGTAAAACTTTCATTGGTTTGGAATACCGTTCCGACCGAGATGAACCAGCAATAAACTCGGCGGAATATGCGTTTGATCGGCAATTGTTTAGAACGTTTTACATACGGGTTTTGTATTGGTGGTGGTTATTCGTAGTTTAACAAACACATCCCTGAAGGTAAGGCCTTAGGATCATATTCTATTATAATTTAGAGTGAATTTGTTAAGTAATAAATTTTCTTTTTCTGAGATCGTGGTTTCTGGTAGGGTTTGTACCTAAAAATCGCTGGATTGCTCAGCGTTTCAAAGGCCGGTTTCAAAAATCTATCTAATCCAAAATGTAAAAATTTTAAGACAATTTACTTGAGAAAAATTGAGCTTTTAATCAATCAAAACTATGAGCAAACCCAAGACCTTGCTTATAAGTCAGTCATATCATTTTGCCCAAAGAAGCTAGCTCATTAAACATGTTGATTAGAACGCAGTTCGTAAAACTATATTGGCAACAGTACGAGTATAATACCTAACAGTACATTCTGCAGTCGTAGTTAAAATGAAGCTGGCACTGCAAAGTTCGTGGGACGAGTAGTCGGAAACAAGCAAAATTTACAATTACTAACGCAATATTGAGTTGAAATACAACTGTGTTGGTGACTAATAATGAGAAGTAGTAATTGTGGTCCCTACTTGATATAAGTAGTTTTTATGGGCTCTCACAGAACATCAACTCTACCGACAAAGACGTGGTTTACTTAGAACATATACACCCCTTTAAGTTAGCTGCTACCGTCTAAGATTGTATCACTCGTCACTTAGGTACCATCTCATCCTTCATATCCGATTTGCTCTGAACGTTACTTCAAGTGGACAGGCATTCTTATAGTTGTGTGTAACCTGTGGAGCTACAAGTACATGGCGTACCTCTTCGAAAGGCCTAAATTAAGAGAGTGCGAAGGGATAAGAGTTACATGATAGAAAGAGAGAAAAGTCTAGGTGAATAAAACGGTAGGTAAGTATCACTGTGTCAATCTGAATTGCACTTTATTGTGTGATAACAAGAGTCGCTATTTATTTAAATCATCTTTAGGTACTATTAAGTATTCTGTGTTTGAACTCGCACCTGGCCGCTTTTGTGTAACAAAAATATATAAGCAGTACACTGGAAGTGCATAGAAAACGTTTTACGTTAATTGTGAACTTGATAAAACGAAAAAGTCCCCATGAAAGTTTTAACGTTCTCTCGAACGACTATTCATTAGTTCATTAATTTGCGGTTCGAGCAATCAATACACTTGTGGAGTTTTTCACCACGTTTTATCTTTGAACAACGATATCAGACTTTAGTTTAGTTTTGTTTTATAAAGAATATTAGTCATGTTGAACTTGACTTATGAATATAAGTCAAGTCCACTTCCATCGCTATATTGTCATACCCACTTCTAGCAAAAGCTTACACTTATTTGGAGGGGAGAGAGGGAATCTCCAAATAAGTGTAAACTTTTGATAGAAGTGGGTACGACAATATAGCAATGGAAGTGGAATGAACCCTCAACCTTTCAGTTTCCGCACCTTTAACCATTAAGCTATTATGTTCAATTAAACGTAAGTACAATTAAATTATTATTGACCACAGCTATGAGTTGGGGCTAACCCATGTGTTGACATAGTTGTTGTGCTTACACTTAGCGTAATCTTTATGACTACTTGGATAGAAAAGGGGAACATTATTCTTATTCAACGTAGCATATTCTATTAGTTGAAAAAAAAAAAAAACCCCCTTTGACTTGTTTGTACGGTGGAATGTCTTTATTTCTCCATATCTTTGCGGATTTACGTCAAACAAAAGCTGAGAGTGTATGCTGTTGTAATGTTCGTTTTCACCAACTACAGCAGGTTTGCCCCTGAATACAATGCCTTACCATATACACAGATTACTACGCTTACCCCCCAGGCTTACCCAATATCATTTCCACCTTTAGTATTCACTAAAGGTTTGTGAAAATGAAATTGGCAGAAACGTCATCTAACTTAGCTTAGCTAGCCCATAAAGGTTAGGGACATTGGTGAATGGGCAATAGAGTATTTAACCATATATATACTCCAAGATCACTTGATACTTTCAGAACTCGATGTTTGTTTTAAGAAGGTAAAATATTTTAAAACAACAGAAACTCAACAGCATATAAATCCACTTCGAACGGGTTACGGTACAGAAGCAATTATTAGTTGAGGCTAGTTTTATTAAGAAACTTTTTACGATTGTTCCGAACGCTAATTAGGGAAGTTGTATACGAAGCTGAACCACTTCTATGCCAATTTATTGGCACATATCAAAGTAATGTATAATGTATAATGGATGAAGTCAGAGCATTAAGTAGGCGCTCTTTTTAACCGACTTCCAAAAAGGAGGAGGTTATCAATTCGGCCGGTATATTTTTTTTTTTTTTTCTATGTATGCCCGCCGATTACTCCGAGGTTTCTGGACCGATTTACGAGATTTTTTTTTTAATCGACAGAAGAAGCTCGCGAAATGGTCCCATAATTTTTTTTACCTTCAACTCCTCAAACCTGATGCTGCAGGGGTATTTCCCCCCTAAATTATGGGACTTTAGGAACCGTCGTTTAGGAATTGGTATGCTTGGCCTAAGGATATACTAGATCATAGAGCTCCAGTTCCTACTCCTCAATCCTGATGCTGTAGGGTACGGTCCACCTAAATTATAGGGATTTAGGAACTGCTAATCATGAATTGTTATTGTATGTAATAAACATATACTACACCATCAAGGTCTAGGTTCTAGCTCTTCAATCCTGATGCTGCAGGGTACTGCCCACTTAAACTATGAGGATTTAGGAACTTTCGCTTACGAATTGATATTGTTAGTATCAAGCATATTCTACATCATGGAACTCAAGGTCCTAGCTCTTCAATACTGATGCTGCAGGGGTACTGCCTACCTAAACTGTGAGGATTTAGGAACTGTCGTTTACGAATTGATATTGTTGGTACCGAGCATATACTACATCATAAAGTTCGAGGTTCTAGCTCTTCAATCCTGATGCTGCAGGGTTGGAGGAATTACGAACTGTCGCTTTCGAATTGATATTGTTGGTACCAAGCATGGACTACATCATGGAGCTCCTGGTCCTAGCTCTTTAGAAATTGTGTATTGTTAATAAGCACTGTAGGTACCAAGTATAGACTACATTAGTACCGTAGCGTTGGAGGGAGGGGAGGAAGAGAGCAGGGACAAGCTACACTAAAAAGCTTAAAATAAAAATTCTTTTCAAAAAACCGACTTCAAACGCCACTACAAAGTATAAAAATAATTTTATTTTGTACACGTTTGTTGAAGTCGGGCGGGCTTAACTAGAAACGATGAATTCGATGCGCGACGCTTACCTTATGGTGACATATAAGAGACACGCTTATTGAAATCGGGCGAGCATCGCGTATCGGTTTCATCGTTTCTATTTAAGCCGCCCGACTTCAACAAACGTGTACAAAATAAAATTATTTTTATACTTTGTAGTGGCGTTTGAAGTCGGTTTTTTGAAAAGAATTTTTTAGATAAAGTAGATAGATATAAAAGTAGTAAGACTAAGATTTTATTGCAACAAATATGAGGAAACAGTTCATGTAAAGAAATCTAAATATATAAAAGGAAAAGGTGACTGACTGATTGACTGACTGACTGACTGACTGACTGACTGACTGACTGACTGACTGACAGATCTACCAACGCACAGCTCAAACCACTGGATGGGTCAGGCTGAAATTTGGCATGCAGATAGGTATTATAACGTAGGGATCCGCTAAGTAAGAATTTTTGAAAATTCAACCCCTAGGGTGATAAAATAGGCGTTTGAAAAATCGAACTTAGCGTGAGCGAAGCCGCGGGAATAAGCTCGTTTAACATAAATTGGGTAAAGGTGACCTTACCGTTTGTAGCAATGCCCTCATAGAAGAACGCTTTTTAAAGAAATGGGAGAACGCTACGCATCAACTTAACAAATAACAATAGTAAACATCATAAACTTTCCATACCTAATAGTATAATTTACTTCATCGTTATCAATATCGTCCATAGCTAGCATACTTGTGGGCTTGCGCCTCTTATATCCAGAGTCTTCCTGTAACTGATTTGACATAGTCGGTCCACATAGCACTGTGCTTGTCAGGTAGCACTGTGCTTTCCGATGTGAAATCGCTACTTAATTAACACTTTGGGACCCCCACTGTACCTACTATATTATTCACTTATCTACTTAAAGAATTCAATATAATTATTAATTTAAGACAAACTTAACACTCTACCTAGCGATTAAATTAACTTTTCTCTCTCAGTCTACTTATTTTAGCTAATTATGAATTTCAAAATAATAAAATATAATTACTAGAACATACCTGAAAACGTGATATGGGTATTCAACAATATTATAATTGAACCGTTTTATTACGATAATAATTTATATTAATTTGGTGAGCTAACGTATGAGTTTATAATTTTCAAATAGGATTTGAAAAATGACTTTTTGTCTGTCATGTTACTCGTACTTTATTGAGTAGGTGCTAAAGTGCTAAAATGTATATAAATAATAATTATGTTTACGCCTGAATGGTATAGTAAGTCATAAAAATAACTGTTATTTTCGCTTATCGGTAAAAATAAGGCGATGTTAGTTCATAGATATATAGAAGATTAAAGTAACATTTAGGTGGATTTATTTGTTTGCGTCTCAAGATTCTCTTAAAGCAGCGGATTCTGTATTTTACATCTCATTTGCCCGCAAATAGACCCTGGTGCTTGTTTTTAGTACCTACTCTGCACGAACACTGTAATTTAATTTTGTCAGTACAAAGTGACTTCCTCTGTTACATCTAAATCGTTGGCGTCTCAACCGATGTTCACGGCTGGACAAAGGTCTCTTGATTATACGATCTTGTGCTACTTGTATCCAGTTACTCCCAACGACTCGTTAAAAATAATACTAATTAATCCATAACTAATCTATGTTATTTATATTCCTGCATAAATCATAAATAATATTAATCAAATCTTCAATTAACATATTAGTCAGATCGTAAGCAACTGAAATATTATTAATCTAGCATTTAGTTACTTCTTTAACTTAAAAAAAAAATTCAAAGTCATAAAATAAAGCTTTTGTTGTTAAAATTCCATGTTTTTCTATTTTGTATTTTAGTTACTTTGTCCACTACTTTTTGTTTACCATGCAAATGTTTGGACATTTTTACTGAGGACACCACTAAATAAATATGCATAACGGAATTTTGTCTGCGAACGCTACAGCCAAGCTACGGCAGTAACCGAGCTCCCTTTTTAAAATGTTCTTTGAACCACTTGCATCTCATTAGCGTTTTCATAATGTAAATATTCTCAAGACCAAAATTACGTACCTAGTACAAAAATTTAACGTTATGAATAAGTAGGGATAAGTAACTATTTATGTAACCAATGCTAACTTAAAATAAAGAATGTGATACCAGCTTTTGCCTGCAACTGTGTCGTCGCGGAATTAGATTTTTTAATAATCCTACGGAACACTTTGTTTTTCTTGGATAAAATTACTATTCAACTATATTTAAGTAAAAAATCTAATCGATCCGTTGATCCGATGCAGCGAGATTGAAAGACAAACCCCAAGTCAGTCAGTCAAGAAAAGTCAGAGGCGCGTGCTCGGAATGGAACCCGCAACCCGTCGAATCACTGCTCTGGATAATGAATAACAATTATAATACTTGAATAATTAAAGTAATTCTATGTTTAGAAAGTTCCTGTACTCCCCGAAACCCTTTGTCTTAGTTACAAATTCCCACACCGATCTGCGAACAAAAGGGCCATACTCGTGTTAAGGAACGTGTTAACTCCGGTTTTCTCATCGTATCTAAGGTGTTTCAAACATATTCCCCATTGTGTTAACAACAGCTGCTTAACCGCTTTGAAGGTATTGTTGTTATCACCCATGTTGTATTTATTACTATCTTTTACATGCGGCTTCGCTCCCGCCATCTATTAAAAGTAATCCGAAGAGTATCCTGTACAAAATTATCGATTTTAATTTTTCTACTTTTCAGCTATTATATTTTGGCTTTGCTCTATTTTTTTATTTTTAAATCACCCCTGTATTAAGGCTAACAAAATAAAAAATACAGCTCGGTCAAGCCGTTTTTAGGGTTCCGTAGCCAAATGGCAAAAAAAGGAACCCTTATAGATTCGTCATGTCTGTCTGTCTGTCCGTCCGTATGTCACAGCCACTTTTCTCCGAAACTATAAGAACTATACTGTTGAAACTTGGTAAGTAGATGTATTCTGTGAACCGCATTAAGATTTCCACACAAGAATAGAAAAAAAAAACAATAAATTTTGGGGTTCCCCATACTTAGAAGTTAGAACATCTTTGGACAGGTCTTTAAAAATGATATTGAAGTTTCTAATATAATTTTTTTCTAAACTGAATAGTTTGCGCGAGAGACACTTCCAAAATGGTAAATGTGTGTCCCCCCCCCCCCCCCCCCCTCCTGTAACTTCTAAAATAAGAGAATGATATGCAAACTTCCACCGAAAATTGGTTTGAACGAGATCTAGTAAGTAGTTTTTATTAATACGTTATAAATCGTAAACCGCAATTGCTGCTACGGAACCCTTCATGGGCGAGTCCGGCCCCTTGGCCCTTGGCCCCTTTTTTAGCTTTAGCCAGACTAACGGACGGCAATTGATTTTAATGTATTTTGTGTGGTGCTCTATGTCATGCGGTGTACAATAAAAGTATAGTTATTAATTTGTCCATCACTAGCTAGTAGGTACCTAAGTAAATAAATTACACATACAATGTATTTAAGCGCGCTGTAGCGCCATGCAGCTTAATTACCCTTATCGCTTCGTGTTTATGTGGGCAAGGGAGCGCTGCGGTAAGAGATGCATTCGGGTACATTCGTTTTTATGTTAAGAGTAATCTAGAAGCGCTTTGTAGAAATGAGATAATCATACTGGTAATATTAAAAAGATACTCTATTGTGCGCTTGGAACAGTACAATCCGCTAATTAAACTACTTTAAGCTTCTTCCCTTTGTTTTTTTTTGTTGGTTTTCATTAGAATGCATTATTGGGATTGGAATGGGTATTTTTTGTTTTTGAAACCTTGATCACGCTGAACAGCCGAACAATAAGATTGAAATGTACAATGATTAAGAATTTATTTTAGAATATATTGTAATCGGTTTGGTTTGCCTGAATAAAGTGAAAGCTTGGTGCCTGGAGCACTTCGACCACCCGTTGCTCCAGATCTTTTTTTCCATGCACTATCAAATTTTGGAATCATCTCCCTTCGACAGTGTTCCCACTTAATTACAATATGGGGTTATTCAAGGGGCGAACCAATAAGTTCCTGAAAAGCCGGCAACGCATTGGTGGTGCCTCTGGTACTACAAGTGTTCATGCATGGGTGGCGGTAATCACTTTACATCAGGTGAACCGCCAGCTCGTTTGCCCGCTATTCATATATTAAAAAAAAATAAAAAAAATAAATAGAATAAATAAATAAATATCCTTACCAATGTTATAAATGCAAAAGTACTTATTTGTTTGGTTTGGTTTGTTCTTCAATCACGTAGCATATATAGCATATATGAGAACGAAAGTAAATAGAGCTGTTTAATAATATGATTTTTTCCCTTTCTATAACGAGGGTTTGATTATTGTTATTCTAACCAAGATATAACAGGCCGTTTTAACACGTAGATATTGCCATCTGTATAATTTTTCACCTAAGTTTAACGATTATTACCAGGC
Organism: Hipparchia semele; assembly: GCA_933228805.2. NCBI lineage: Eukaryota > Metazoa > Arthropoda > Insecta > Lepidoptera > Nymphalidae > Hipparchia > Hipparchia semele. The sequence goes on from OW121727.1 coordinate 7,948,453, forward strand.
GTTACTGATAATAATCTGGACCTTTAATATCGGACATCTACAAGGACAGAATAAAGCCATTTATACGAAATGAAAGAGATAGCTAAGCACAATGTACACTGTACAGAAAAGAATAATTCTTATTATTTTCAAAGTTTTCCTTCATAATCAAGGACATCGGCGCCCATAAATTAAGCTGTTGTAAGTTGCTTTTTTATTTTAGGCAATACTGCAATATTGATGATGGGACATAAAACACTAGAAGGATATCCACTTCAAAGCAACGCTTTTAAATTCTATAATTTACTAGAAGATGCCCGTGACTTAACCCGCGTGGACGAAGATTTTTAATTTCCGTAGGAAATCTTTAATTTTCAGGAGTAAAATGTAGCCTATGTGCTAATTCTGGGTATGAGCTATCTACATTCCAAATTTCAGCCAAATCGGTTCATTCGTTGTGGCGTGAAGGAGTGACAAACATACACACATGCACACATACAAACTTTCGCCTTTATAATATTAGTGTGACAATTGCTAAGCTCGGGTCATACAGAGGCAGATTAGGCGCGGGGTACGGAAAGCTTTGTGCGCATAGCGGATGCATGTATGTGTCAACCCGCGTCGTGCACACAATGAACGCAAGCAAATCACTTCCTAAATTCTATGTAGAGTTTCATCTCAGTTTTATCTAGCCTTTTAATGTGTTTTGACTTTTATGCGAGTCATGGACTGAAGCATATCTCGGATAGAAGCAGGTGTTACTTTCCGGAAAGAAACGCAATTTCAAGTAATGCGAACAGCAATAAAACGAGAAACTTTGAAACTCCTTATGGTAATTATTAAAATTTTCGATATTATAGCTATTCAGTAGTGTTATTCTCTAAAATTGATTGCATCAGTGCGCGTAACGATCGCAATGACCGCTGATTGGCTAGTACTCTCCCGTTATTGGTTAAAATGCATTGATGCAGCAAGAACGCCATGATTTCCGCCAATCAGAGGTCATTGCGATCGTTGTACTGATGCAATCATTTTTAGAGAATAGGTTCGTTTCTATATTTGCATTTTCTAAATTAAGCGTTTGATGTTATTACTGCTATCGCCAAACCTTAAACGATTACTTAATTAAAAAAATACGTATTGGATAAAAAAGCAATATGTGCATTGGTTTTTTTATTAAAAGAATACCAGTCAAACTTAACTTGCCTTATATTCTCCTCTTCCCTCCAAATAAGCGAAACGCTTGTGTTAGGAGTGGATATGACAATAGTGCAACGGGTAGGAATCGAACCTGCGACCTATCAGTTTTCAGTTCGCATCTGTAACCGTTGGGCTATTGAGGCTATGAACTGTATGTTACAAAAGTTACTATTTGCAACCCGCATCCAGTATTTTTGGTCAGTTTGGTTGACGCTTTAACTTGAGGAGTTAGTAAGTAAATTCATAAACCAAATTGCTTACCATATGACACCAATATTTTGTTTAGTAAACAAATTTTTTAAGTATTTTCTTTGTCGATGAACATCGTACAAAGTTCAATCCGGCGGGATAATCCTCTATATCCGGATTGTCACACCCACAATGTATGTGAAAACTCGCCGGGAAAATATTTCCTCGTTTTGCGCTCTTGTGAAAGCAGATTAAACTACGAGTGGATAAAAATAATAAATTAACCATCTGTTGCTTTTAAACGTTCTCTCATAGATCGAATACCTAAAGAGGTAGAAAAAGGTTGGATTAATGAAGGGCAAAGACTAATACATTGTGTGGTGCGCGATGGGAAATCCAGTTTAAAATAATTCCTAAAATGATTAATGAGTAATATCTGAATGAAATCAAAATGCAGACAGACAGATTTATATTTTTATATTTTCACATCGCAGAACCAATTTCGACAAAATTTAGCAAAGACATAGCTTGGATCCTGTCGAAGTACATAGTGAACGTACCTTCTTGGAAAATCTCTGAAAATAAAAGTTTCCACAGGATTAAAAAAAAATTAAATCCACGCAGGCAAAGACGCGGACATTTTAGTCATACTATAAATTCGTAGGTTTGCTGTCTGTCTATTAAATCACAATTTTTGAAGCTTTATTGTGGAAGCACTGTATACATAGCTGTATAGCATAGCTTTGTAAAAAAATTAAAAAATTTTTTTTTTTGAAAAGAGCAACTGCTGAGTCTCTTGCTGGCTCTTCTCAGCAGAATCTGCATTCCGAATCGGTGGTAGATTTATGACGTGTCATAAGAGCTACAAGTTAGCCTACATGAAATAAATAAATTTTGAATTTGAATTTCACGGCTAAACCGCTGAACGATATTATTATTTTGAAATTTGACGCAAAAATACATAGATCACATCGATTGTCATAGGTTTTATCCCGAAAAATAAAAGTTTAGGTTTAGATTTAAAAAAAAATATATCCACGCGGATGGAGTCGTGAACTATCAGTTAGTTCAGTATAATTAGTAGAGGACGAAATAACGATGACTGTAATGAGTAAGCCGTACGCGTATCCCTAGCTTTCAGAGCTTTAATGAGCCGCCATTGGTGCTTAAAAGATTAGGGAAAACCAACATTATGTCATAAACATAACTTTTACTGTCCCTTACGATCATTAAATGACATTCCTTATAACGCAGGTCACGCAGTATGTATAAAATGCGAGATCGTCGATCTCGATAACTCGCTACAACTTATCGGCTTAGATTTCCGTACCACATGCAAATACTGAATATTTCAATATTACGCATTGCGTGCCAGCGATCGAATACTTCATGAATAAATGATATTCTAACCTAAGAGGTACGATGTACGCGACCAGAATTACTTTATGATGTTTAGGAATAAAAATCGAGAGGGGAAATTTCCATATAAGTGTTACCCAAAGATTACGTAAATCGTGATATGATTATTGTGGATATGTTGTGGATATTCATTGTTATCTATTTTTTTTTGTTTGGTTTATTTTCAGTTTTATTTCGTACGGAATCTTACTCTATACTCTATAGTAAGATTCCGTACCCTCTATCGCTCTACCATAGGGTAGAGCGATAGAGATAGACATTGAGATGTTAAATGGAAAAAAAATTATATTACGAAAGAGATTCGCGCAATTTTTAATTTAAACCCGAGGGATTCCTTTTGAGAAAAACTTAAAGATATAAGTATTCTACAGTAACTTGTTATTAAATAATTACATTAACATAATCTTTGTAAAATAAAACATGAGCCACAAAAAGGGCAACTTATAGATAGGTTATATAAGTAAACTAGTAGGGCGCGTGGGTGCGCGGCTCGCTAAAGCGAACCGCGTGTTTTCTGTTCACCAAGTAGATAGGTAGAGGGTTTTGATCATCTTTTTCCAAAAACCACTATTTCATCTTGTACACTCTTTAAGATAGACACCGACGAAATTTGTATGGCCGCCATCTTGAATCCGCCATTTTGGTATTTTTTTTTCAGCTCACTGCTAATTGGATGAGGTTTCGCGTGACTTTTGTTTGGGCACCCTCAACCTATCTTCGATAGCCTGACTGTGCTCCTCACCCGTCTCCGAAATCCTCAATCATCAGCTCTCTCCATATTTTTTCTCCAAATGAACTTATGTCTTCTGTACGAAACCGTCAGAAATTTTGAAAAGAAATCCTATCAAAGCCTTGCATATATTTTGTATGAAAAAAAAAATTCACCACCTTAAATTTCTTTTCCATTCATCACGTAGACCATCGGGTCCTGATTATCTTTTTCCAAGAAACCACTCTTCCATAATTCATAGTCTCCGAAATAGACACCGTCGTTTGTATGGCCGCCATCTTGATTCCACCATTTTGAATTTTTTTTCAGCTCCCTGCCGATTGGATGAGGTTTCGAGTGACTTTTGTTTGAACACTCCCCACCTATCTTCGATATACTGGCCGTGCTCCTCTCCCGTCTCCGAAATCCTCAACCATCAGCTCTCTCCATATTTTTCCTCCAAATAAATTTTTGTCCTCTCTACGAAACCATCAGAAATTTTGAAAAGGAACCGTATAAAGTCTTGCATATATTTTGTATGGAAAAAAATAAATTCCGCCATCTTGAATTTTTTTTCTATTCATCAAGTAGACCTTCGAGTCCTGATCATCCTTTTCCAAGAAACCACTCTTCTATCCTTTATAGTTTCCGAGATAGACAACGACGAAATTTGTATGGCCGCCATCTTGAATCCGCCATTTTGGAGTTTTTTTTCGGCTCTCTGCCAATTGGATGAAGTTTCGAGTGACATTTGGTTGAACACCCCCCACCTAACTTCGATACCCTGGCCGGTGCTCCTCACCCGTCTCCGAAATCCTCAATCATCAGCTCTCTCCATATTTTTGTTCCGAATGAATTTTTGTCCTCTATACGAAACCGTGAGTGAAAAAAAATTTTTCCATACAAAATTTTACAGGAGAGGTGATCAATGAGTGAGTCAGTCAGTGAATCAGCACGAGTAGCTATATATATATTATAGTAGGGCGCGTGGGTGCGCGGCTCGCTAAAGCGAACCGCGGTTTTTCTGCCCACCAAGTAGACCTTGATCATCTTTCTCCAAGAAACTACTTTTCCATCTTTCATAGCCTCTGAGATATACATCGACGAAATTTTTATGACCACCATCTTGAATCCACCATTTTGTTATTTTTTTTCACCTCATTGCCAATTGGATGAGGTTTCGAGTGATTTTTGTTTGAGCACCCTCAACCTATCTTCAATACCCTGACCGTGCTCCTCACCCGTCTCCGAAATCCTCAATCATCAGCTCCTTCCATATTTTTCATCCAAATGAATTTTTGTCCTCTATACGAAACCATCAGCGGAAAGGAACGTATCAAAGTCTTGCACACATTTTATATGAAAAAAAAAATCCGACATCTTGATTTTTTTTCTATTCATCACGTAGACCATCGGGTCCTGATTATCTTTTTCCAAGAAACCACTCTTCCATAATTCATAGTCTCCGAAATAGACACCGTCGTTTGTATGGCCGCCATCTTGATTCCACCATTTTGAATTTTTTTTCAGCTCCCTGCCGATTGGATGAGGTTTCGAGTGACTTTTGTTTGAACACTCCCCACCTATCTTCGATATACTGGCCGTGCTCCTCTCCCGTCTCCGAAATCCTCAACCATCAGCTCTCTCCATATTTTTCCTCTAAATAAATTTTTGTCCTCTTTACGAAACCATCAGAAATTTTGAAAAGGCGCCGCATAAAGTCTTGCATATATTTTGTATGGAAAAAAAATAATTCCGCCATCTTGAATTTTTTTTCTATTCATCAAGTAGACCTTCGAGTCCTGATCATCCTTTTCCACGAAACCACTCTTCCATCTTTTATAGTTTCCGAGATAGACACCGACGAAATTTGTATGGCCGCCATCTTGAATCCGCCATTTTGGAGTTTTTTTCGGCTCTCTGCCAATTGGATGAGGTTTCGAGTGACATTTGGTTGAACACCCCCCACCTATCTTCGATACCCTGGCCGGTGCTCCTCACCCGTCTCCGAAATCCTCAATCATCAGCTCTCTCCATATTTTTCCTCCGAATGAATTTTTGTCCTCTATACGAAACGGTGGGTGAAAAAAATTTTTTTCATACAAAATTTTACAGGAGAGGTGATCAATGAGTCAGTGAGTGAGTGAATCAGCACGAGTAGCTATATATATATTAACTAGTAGGGCGCGTGGGTGCGCGGCTCGCTAAAGCGAACCGCGGTTTTTCTGTCCACCAAGTAGACCTTCGGGTCTTGATCATCTTTTTCTAAGAAACCACTCTTCCATCTTTTATAGTCTCGGAGATAGACACCGACGAAATTTGTACGGCCGCCATCTTGAATCCGCCATTTTGAATTTTTTTTCAGCTCCCTGCTAATTGGATGAGGTTTCGAGTAACTTTTGTTTGAACACTCCCCACCTATCTTCGATATCCTGGCCGTGCTCCTCACCCGTCTCCGAAATCCTCAATCATCAGCTCTCTCCATATTTTTCCTCCAAATGAATTTTTGTCCTCTATACGAAACCATCAGAAATTTTGAAAAGGAGCCGCATAAAGTCTTGCATATATTTTGTATGGAAAAAAATAAAATCCGCCATCTTGAATTTTTTTTCTATTCATCAAGTGGACCTTCGGCTCCTGATCATCTTTTTCTAAGAAACCACTCTTCCATCTCTTATAGTCTCCGAGATAGACACCGACGAAATTTGTATGGCCGCCATCTTGAATCCGCCATTTTAGAGTTTTTTTTCGGCTCTTTGCTAATTGGATGAAGTTTCGAGTGACATTTGGTTGAACACCCCCCACCTATCTTCGATACCCTGGCCGGTGCTCTTCATCCGTCTCCGAAATCCTCAATCATCAGCTCTCTCCATATTTTTCCTCCGAATGAATTTTTGTCCTCTATACGAAACCGTGAGTGAAAAAAAAATTTTCCATACAAAATTTTACAGGAGAGGTGATCAATGAGTCAGTCAGTCAGTGAGTCAGTGAATCAGCACGAGTAGCTATATATATAGTACTAGTAGGGTGCGTGGGTGCGCGGCCCGCTGCAGCGGACCGCGGTTTTTCTGCTCTTAGACTTTCAGGGCCTGATCATTTTCTACCACAAAACCACTAATCCAACTTGTACACTCTTTAAGATAGACATCGACGAAATTTGTGTGGCCGCCATCTTGAATCCACCATTTTGGTGGGTTTTTTTTTCAGCTCATTGGCAATTGGATGAGGTTTCGAGTGATTTTTGTTTGGGCACCCTCAACCTATCTTCAATACCCTGACCGTGCTCCTCACCCGTCTCCGAAATCCTCAATCATCAGCTCTCTCCATATTTCTCCTTCAAATGAATTTATGTCTTCTATACGAAACCGTCAGAAATTTTGAAAAGGAACCGTATTAAAGTCTTTCATATATTTAGTATGAAAAAAATAAATACCGCCATCTTGAATTTTTTTCTAATCATCCAGTAGACCATCTAGTCCTGATCATCTTTTTCCAGAAAACCACTCTTCCATCTTTCATAGTCACCGAGATAGACACTGACGAAATTTGTATGGCCGCCATCTTGAATGCGCCATTGTGAAGTTTTTTTCAGCTCCCTGCCAACTGGATGAGGTTTTGAGTGACTTTTGTTTGAACACTCCCCACCTATCTTCGATACCTTAGCCGTGCTCCTCACCCGTCTCCGAAATCCTCAATCATCAGCTCTCTCCATATTTTTCCTCCAAATTATCAGAAATTTTGCAAAGGAAACCGTATGAAATTCTTGCATAGTTCCCAATTCGCCATTATTATTGTATAAAAAAAAATTCGCCATCTTGAATTTTTTTTCTATTCATCAAGTAGACCTTCAGGCCCTGATTATCTTTTTCCAAGAAACCACTCTTCCATCTTTCATAGTCTCCGAGATAGACACCGACGAAATTTGTATGGCCGCCATCTTAAATCCACCATTTTCAATTTTTTTTCAGCTCCCTGCCAATTGGATGAGGTTTCGAGTGACTTTTGTTTGAACACACCCCACCCATCTTCGATATACTGGCCGTGCTCCTTACCCATCTCCGAAATCCTCAACCATCAGCTCTCTCCATATTTTTCCTACAAATAAATTTTTGTCCTCTATACGAAACCATCATAAATTTTGAAAAGGCGCCGCATAAAGTCTTGCATATATATTTTGTATGGAAAAAAAATAATTCCGCCATCTTGAATTTTTTTTCTATTCATCAAGTAGACCTTCGAGTCCTGATCATCCTTTTCCAAGAAATCACTCTTCCATGTTTTATAGTTTCCGAGATAGACACCGACGAAATTTGTATGGCCGCCATCTTGAATCTGCCATTTTGGAGTTTTTTTTCGGCTCTCTGCCAATTGGATGAGGTTTCGAGTGACATTTGGTTGAACACCCCCTACCTATCTTCGATACCCTGGCCGGTGCTCCTCAGCCGTCTCCGAAATCCTCAATCATCAGCTCTCTCCATATTTTTCCTCCGAATGAATTTTTGTCCTCTATACGAAACCATGCGTGAAAAAATTTTTTTCCATACAAAATTTTACAGGAGAGGTGATCAATGAGTCAGTGAGTGAGTGAGTGAGTGAATCAGTGAATCAGCACGAGTAGCTATATATATATTAACTAGTAGGGTGCGTGGGTGCACGGCTCGCTAAAGCGAACCGCGGTTTTTCTATCCACCAAGTAGACCTTCGGGTCTTGATCATCTTTTTTTCAAGGAACTACTCTTCCATCTTTCATAGTCTCTGAGATATACATCGACGAAATTTGTATAACCGCCATCTTGAATCCGCCATTTTGATTTTTTTTTTCAGCTTATTGCCAATTGAATGAGGTTTCGAGTGATTTTTGTTTGGGCAACCTCTACCTATCTTCGATACCCTGACCGTGCTCCTCACCCGTCTCCGAAATCCTCAATCAATAGCTCCCTCCATATTTTTCATCCAAATGAATTTTTGTCCTCTATACGAAACCATCAGGGAAAGGAACGTATCAAAGTCTTGCATACATTTTGTATGAAAAAAATAAATTCCGCCATCTTGAATTTTTTTCTATTCATCAAGTAGACCGTCGGGGTCCTGATTAGTTTTTGCTAGAAAACCACTCATCCATCTCTTATACTCTCTGAGATAGACACCGCCGAAATTTGTATGGCCGCCAACTTGAATCCGCCATTTTGAATTTTTTTTCAGCTCCCTGCCAATTGGATGAGGTTTCGAGTGACTTTTGTTTGAACACTCCCCACCTATCTTCGATACCCTGGCCGTGCTCCTCACCCGTCTCCGAAATCCTCAACCATCAGCTCTCTCCATATTTTTCCTCCAAATGAATTTTTGTCCTCTCTACGAAACCATTAGAAATTTTGAAAAGGAACCTGTTAAAGTCTTGCATACATTTTATATGGAAAAAAATAAATTCCGACATCTTGAATTTTTTTTCTGTTCATCAAGTGGACCTTCGGCTTCTGATCATCCTTTTCCAAGAAACCACTCTTCCATCTCTTATAGTCTCCGAGATAGACGCCGACGAAATTTGTATGGCCGCCATCTTGAATCCGCCATTTTGGAGTTTCTTTTCGGCTCTCTGCCAATTGGATGAGGTTTCGAGTGACATTCGGTTGAACACCCCCCACCTATCTTCGATACCCTGGCCGGTGCTCCTCACCCGTCTCCGAAATCCTCAATCATCAGCTCTCTCCATATTTTTGTTCCGAATGAATTTTTGTCCTCTATACGAAACCGCGAGTGAGAAAAATTTTTTTCATACAAAATTTTACAGGAGAGGTGATCAATGAGTCAGTCAGTCAGTCAGTCAGTGAATCAGCACGAGTAGCTATATATATATTAACTAGTAGGGCGCGTGGGTGCGCGGCTCGCTAAAGCGAACCGCGGTTTTTCTGTCCACCAAGTAGACCTTCGGATCTTGATCATCTTTTTCCAAGGAAGCACTCTTCCATCTTTTATAGTCTCTTAAATAAACACCGACGAAATTTGTATGGCCGCCATCTTGGATCCGCCATTTCGGAGGGGTTTTTCAGCTCTCTGCCAATTGGTTGAGGTTTCGAGTGACTTTTGTTTGAACACCCTCCACCTATCTTCAATATCCTGACCGTGCTGCTCACCCGTCTTCGAAATCCTCAATCATCAGCTCCCTCCATATTTTTCGTCCAAATGAATTTTTGTCCTCTATACGAAATCATCAGAAATTTCGGAAAGGAACCTATCAAAGTCTTGCATACATTTTATATGAAAAAAATAAATTGCGCCATCTTGATTTTTTTTCTATTCATCAAGTAGACCTGCGAGTCTTGATCATCTTTTTCCAAGAAACCACTCTTCCATCTCTTATAGTCTCCGAGATAGGCATACCGACGAAATCTGTATGGCCGCCATCTTGAATCCGCCATTTTGGATTTTTTTTCAGCTCCCTGCCAATTGGGTGAGGTTTCGAATGACTTTTGTTTGAACACTCCCAACTTATCTTCGATATCCTGGCCGTGCTCCTCACCCGTCTCCGAAATCCTCAACCATCAGCTCTCTCCATATTTTTGCTCCGTACGAATTTTGATCCTCTCTACGAAACCATCAGAAATTTTGAAAAGGAACCGTATTAAAGTCTTGCATATATTTTGTATGGAAAAAAATAAATTCCGCCATCTTGAATTTTTTTTCTGTTCACCAAGTGGAACTTCGGCTCCTGATCATCTTTTGCCAAGAAACTACTCTTCCATCTCTTATACTCTCCGAGATAGACACAAACAAAATTTGTATGGCCGCCATCTTGAATTCGTCATTTTGGAGTTTTTTTTCGGCTCTTTGCCAATTGGATGAGGTTTCGAGTGACATTTGGTCGAACACCCCCCACCTATCTTCGATACCCTGGCCGGTGCTCCTCACCCGTCTCCGAAATCCTCAATCATCAGCTCTCTCCATATTTTTCCTCTGAATGAATTTTTGTTCTCTATACGAAACGGTGGGTGAAAAAAAATTTTTCCATACAAAATTTTACAGGAGAGGTGATCAATGAGTCAGTCAGTCAGTCAGTCAGTGAATCAGCACGAGTAGCTATATATATATTAACTAGTAGGGCGCGTGGGTGCGCGGCTCGCTAAAGCGAACCGCGTGTTTTCTGTTCTCCAAGTAGATCTACGGGTCTTGATCATCTTTTTAGAAATTTGTATGGCCGCCATCTTGAATCCGCCATTTTGAATTTTTTTTCAGCTCACTGTCAATTGAATGAAGTTTCGAGTAATTTTTGTTTGAGCACTCCCCACCTATCTTCAATACCCTGGCTGTGCTCCTCACCCTTCTCCGAAATCCTCAATCATCAGCTCTCTCCATATTTTTCCTCTGAAGTAATTTTTGTTCTCTATACAAAACTATCAGGAAAAGGGACCGTAATAAATTCGCCATATAATTTGTATAGCGAAATAAATTCCGCCATCTTGAATTTTTTTCTATTCATCACGTAGACCATCGAGTCCTGATCATTTTTTTTCAAGGAACCACTCTTCCATCTTTCATAGTCTCCGAGATATACACTGACGAAATTTGTATGGCTGCCATCTTGAATCCGCCATTTTGGATTTTTTTTCTGGCTTTCTGCCAATTGGATGAGGTTTCGAGTGACTTTTGTTTGAATATCTTCCACTTATCTTCGATATCCAGGCCGTGCTCCTCACCCGTCTCCGAAATCCTCAACCATCAGCTCTCTCCATATTTTTCCTCCAAATGAATTTTTGTCCTCTATACGAAACCATCAGAAATTTTGAAAAGGAACCGTATAAAGTCTTGCATATATTTTGTATGGAAAAAAATAAAATCCGCCATCTTGAATTTTTTTTCTATTCATCAAGTAGACCTTCGGGTCCTGATCATCTTTTTCCAAAAAACCACTATTCCATCTCTTATAGTCTCCGAGATAGACACCGACGAAATTTGTATGGCCGCCATCTTGAATCCGCCATTTTGGAGTTTTTTTTCGGCTCTTTGCCAATTGGATGAGGTTTCGAGTGACATTTGGTTGAACACCCCCCACCTATCTTCGATACCCTGGCCGGTGCTCCTCACCCGTCTCCGAAATCCTCAATCATCAGCTCTCTCCATATTTTTCCTCCGAATGAATTTTTGTCCTCTATACGAAACCATGCGTGAAAAAATTTTTTTCCATACAAAATTTTACAGGAGAGGTGATCAATGAGTCAGTGAGTGAGTGAGTGAGTGAATCAGTGAATCAGCACGAGTAGCTATATATATATTAATAACTAGTAGGGCGCGTGGGTGCGCGGCTCGCTAAAGCGAACCGCGGTTTTTCTGTCCACCAAGTAGACCTTCGGATCTTGATCATCTTTTTCCAAGGAAGCACTCTTCCATCTTTTATAGTCTCTTAAATAAACACCGACGAAATTTGTATGGCCGCAATCTTGGATCCGCCATTTCGGAGGGTTTTTTCAGCTCTCTGCCAATTGGATGAGGTTTCGAGTGACTTTTGTTTGAACACCCTCCACCTATCTTCAATATCCTGACCGTGCTCCTCACCCGTCTCCGAAATCCTCAATCATCAGCTCCCTACATATTTTTCATCCAAATGAATTTTTGTCCTCTATACGAAATCATCAGAAATTTCGGAAAGAAACCTATCAAAGTCTTGCATACATTTTATATGAAAAAAATAAATTCCGCCATCTTGATTTTTTTTCTATTCATCAAGTAGACCTGCGAGTCTTGATCATCTTTTTCCAAGAAACCACTCTTCCATCTCTTATAGTCTCCGAGATAGACACCGACGAAATTTGTATGGCCGCCATCTTGAATCCGCCATTTTGGAGATTTTTTTCAGCTACCTGCCAATTGGATGAGGTTTCGAGTGACTTTTGTTTGAACACTCCCCACTTATCTTCGATACCCTGGCCGTACTCCTCACCCGTCTCCGAAATCCTCAACCATCAGCTCTCTCCATATTTTTCCTCCAAATGAATTTTTGTCCTCTCTACGAAACCATCAGAAATTTTGAAAAGGAACCGTATTAAAGTCTTGCATATATTTTGTATGGAAAAAAATAATTTCCGCCATCTTGAATTTTTTTTCTGTTCACCAAGTGGACCTTTGGCTCCTGATCATCTTTTGCCAAGAAACCACTCTTCCATCTCTTATACTCTCCGAGATAGACACAAACAAAATTTGTATGGCCGCCATCTTGAATCCGCCATTTTGGAGTTTTTTTTCGGCTCTCTGCCAATTGGATGAGGTTTCGAGTGACATTTGGTTGAACACCCCCCACCTATCTTCGATACCCTGGCCGGTGCTCCTCACCCGTCTCCGAAATCCTCAATCATCAGCTCTCTCCATATTTTTGTTCCGAATGAATTTTTGTCCTCTATACGAAACCGTGAGTGAAAAAAAATTTTTCCATACAAAATTTTACAGGAGAGGTGATCAATGAGTCAGTGAGTCAGTCAGTCAATCAGTGAATCAGCACGAGTAGCTATATATTAGTAACTAGTAGGGCGCGTGGGTGCGCGGCTCGCTAAAGCGAACCGCGGTTTTTCTGTCCACCAAGTAGACCTTCGGGTCTTGATCATCTTTTTCCAAGAAACCACTCTTCCATCTTTAAAAGTCTCCGACGAAATTTGTACGGCCGCCATCTTGAATCCGCCATTTTGGTGTTTTTTTTCAGCTCACTGCTTTTGGATGAGGTTTCGAGTGACTTTTGTTTGAGCAGCCCCCACTTATCTTTAATATCCTGGCCGTGCTCTTCACCCATCTTCGAAATCCTCAATCATCAGCTCCCTCCATATTTTTTATCTAAATAAATTTTTGTCCTCTATACGAAACCATCAGCGGAAAGGAACGTATCAAATCCTTGCATACATTTTATATGAAAAAAAAAAAACCGCCATCTTGAATTTTTTTCTATTCATCACGTAGATAATCGGGTCTTGATCATCTTTTTCCAAGAAACCACTCTTCCATCTTTCATAGTCTCTTAAATAAACACTGACGAAATTTGTATGGCCGCCATCTTGGATCCGCCATTTCGGAGGATTTTTTCAGCTCTCTGCCAATTGGATGAGGTTTCGAGTGACTTTTGTTTGAGCAGCCCCCACTTATCTTTAATATCCTGACCGTGCTCCTCACCCGTCTCCGAAATCCTCAATCATCAGCTCCCTCCATATTTTTCATCCAAATAAATTTTTGTCCTCTATACGAAATCATCAGAAATTTCGGAAAGGAACCTATCAAAGTCTTGCATACATTTTATATGAAAAAAAAAAATCCGCCATCTTGAATTTTTTCTATTCATCACGTAGACCATCGGGTCCTGATCATCTTTTTCCAAGAAACTACTCTTCCATCTTTTATAGTCTTCGAGATAGACACCGACGAAATTTGTATGGCCGCCATCTTGAATCCGCCATTTTGGAGTTTTTTTCAGCTCTCTGCCAATTGGATGAAGTTTCGAGTGACATTTGTTTGAACACTCCCCACCTATCTTCGATATCCTGGCCGTGCTCCTCACCCGTCTCCGAAATCCTCAACCATCAGTTCTCTCCATATTTTTCCTCCGAATGAATTTTTGTCCTCTCTACGAAACCATCAGAAATTTTGAAAAGGAACCATAAAAAGTCTTGCATATATTTTGTATGGAAAAAAACAAATTCCGCCATCTTGAATTTTTTTTTAATACATCAAGTAGACTTTCGGGTCCTGATCACCTTTTTCCAAGAAACCACTCTTCCATCTCTTATAGTCTCCGAGATAGACACCGGCGAAATTTGTATGGCCGCCATCTTGAATCCGCCATTTTGGAATTTTTTTTCGGCTCTCTGCCAATTGGATGAGGTTTCGAGTGACATTTGGTTGAACACCCCCCACCTATCTTCGATACCCTGGCCGGTGCTCCTCAGCCGTCTCCGAAATCCTCAATCATCAGCTCTCTCCATATTTTTCCTCCGAATGAATTTTTGTCCTCTATACGAAACCATGCGTGAAAAAATTTTTTTCCATACAAAATTTTACAGGAGAGGTGATCAATGAGTCAGTGAGTGAGTGAGTGAGTGAATCAGTGAATCAGCACGAGTAGCTATATATATATTAATGAGCGACTACGCCTAAAGAAATTCCGAAGTCATAATACGTAGGAATGGGCGTAACATTCTATAATATATAATATTCCATAGTCAATTATAGACTTTCTTTTACACAAGTAAAGGTTTTATATTAGCTATAAAAAGCGTGGACTTGACTTCAGCAATGCTTGAGTCTGCAATTAAACATGTACCTACACAACACAATATTGTAATTTTTTTAAAGAGCAACCGTAGCATTTCTTGGTGGTTCTTCTCAGTCGGAACAGCTCTAATGAACCAGAGTGGTAGATTCACTTGACAATTCGAAAATATTTTGTAAATGGGGTTGGAAATTATCCCTTTTTAAATACATATAATATAGATTAGTACTTAGCTGCAATCTCACCTGGTAGAAGATGCAGCCTAAGATGGAGAGTGTTTGTCAAGAAGTTGCCTATTCATTCTTGATTTAAAAGTACCTAAGCTATAGTTAGTTGGAAAAAACGGAAGCCGGGAGGGCATTTCAAATTTTTGTGGTGCATATAATTATGGAACAAGGAACCAGCGCTTAGTGCGAGATCGTGGAATTTTGACCACGTAGCAGTGTAGATTAATGCGATGTCTTGCGGTCCGACAGTCTGATGGTAGAAGAGTGATGATACCTAACCTAATCTGTTACCAAACATGAAGATATTATGTTTATGTACCCAACTTAAACACTTGTTCTTTTATCTAAATGCCACTTCTTGTATCTAGTTCTTGCTGAAGTTCTATTTAGTTAAGACTAAGAAAAAGGCTTTCCTATTAAAAATTAAACAAGGCATATAAAGTTAATAAGCGTTAATAACTGCCCAAATAAGTTTCCTCTGTAAACCAAGAACGTTTCAACACTTCACAATTTTGTTCTCAACTTGAACGTTAGTTAGGAAGTACAGGTTGTGGTAATTGCTCCGGTAAATACGACTCCAAGTCGTGTACAGAAACTTAGGCCGGAAACATACATAGAACACGCTAGCCTATAAATCTATGGCGGAAATAAAAATGTTGAGTCTTTTCCCCGTGAGTACTTTTTTGTCGACTGGTAGGATTGTCATTGAAATTTTTGCCTTAGAATTGGAAATCAAAATACAAGTAAACAATTAGTTAAAAGAAAGGGTTTAATTATTACTTGTTTGACTAATGTCCCTCTTAGCGTCTAGGGCACTGTTCAGCTGTAGGCGCCTTTATCTCCTATCGCCAGCCCTGCCGAGACTCGACGTGTGTTGTTGTTCTACAAAGACCGACGCTTTGATTGTTTTAGATATATAAAATGCTAAGACTACAGTTCTTTTTGTTATAGCATAGTGCGGGTGACCGGTCAATAGAATGTAACGTATTTTGTATAATATCGTGACAATCATAGGGTTCAAATTACGAAAATAGCTTTTCTGAAAAAGAATAGTTTTAATAGATTTTAATAGTGTGAATTTGAACTTTTTTACTGCAACAATATGGTACACAATAAGTTAAGTTCTATTGACCTATCAAACGCACCGTGATATGACAAAAATTTTTAGATTTGTATCACTTGTTGCGTGACGTGTTATAAATAAGTATCCAGTCTTAAAGTTATGATTAAACTTCCGCTTGCTGACGTATGAGGGCAAACGGTTCGATTTGCTTTATATGCGGTTCGTTTGGGTCCGATATTGAGTTCCTGGGTAAATACATTTCCTTATTTACACGATAAGTAATATACAGGTGCTTGAAGGAAGCGATTACTTGGAAGTGTTGCACCGGGTTTTGGATTATGACTAAGAGTATTCAAAGTGATTTAGGGACCTTGCGCACTACGTGGCTTCACGGTTATTGGCTGAAGTGTCCAGGTACGGCTTATTGAGTCACAAAGCTGAAGTGGCAATGGGCGAGGTACATGTCTTGAAGAACTGATGGGCGTCGGGTTCCTAAGGTATTGGAATTGTGATCTCACACGGCAGACCCAGATCACCCAGAGTTGGTAGACCTCCTCTATTAAGTAGACAGAAGATATCAGGCGAGTCAACAGTAAGGTTGGTGTCCTTGTACCATAGTTTGAGGTCATTTTGCCGCACTTTACTCTCTCTTGTAATATCTCTTTGATTGCGGGGATTAGTCGTTGAGTGCGATTGATGTAGTATCAAAGAGCATTTTACAAGTACCTTCATTACTTACCTTCATCAAGGTTCTACTAAGAAATTCCCTTAAACAGCTATGACCGTTTAGATCCAGACTCGATCTTATCTCCCCAAAACATTATTGTGTAGGCCGATATAAGTGCTCAAAGAAACAATCTCATACAAAATAAAAGAAATCCAATCTTGGGAATAAGTGAGAAGAAAAATACGGTTTCGACAAATTTCTTACAGTCGTGTTTCAACTTGAACTTTTCCAGGGAGGTATTTTGTCTTAAAAGCAAAAGCGGCAACCTTTTCTAAAAAGTCTGACAAAAGTTTAACAAAACATAAAAAAGCTCAATGATTTTCTTTACGTATTTTTATCCACGTTTGCTTTTTATTAAAGAGGTATTTGAAACTTCATTTTTAGAAGCACGAAAACATGTATGAAATACATATTTTCATTCAAAATCTGCATTATTTTTCAAAAGTATTGCACGATTTATAGTTTTAAGCTAGTTTTTTTCTTATATCACTGTGTGCGCAAAATCGCCGACCCGTACAAATTAATAAAAATAATAGTCACTGTGCGCCATTTGGTGTAAGTAGAAAAGTAGTGGATTCCTTTTCACATGTTTCTAAAGGAATAATTAAGTGGTTACAAAAATATTATTGGTATCGATTAAGAAGGTTAATTAATGATTTTAAAAATAAAACGTTACGTTGTAACTGGGTGGACCGACGAGTTGAGACGAGACGAGAGAAGAGTCACCGGGAGCCGCTGGATATAGGTGGCGCAAGACCGAAGCCTGTGGAAGTTCATGCAAGAGACTTTTGTTTAGCATGGACGTCATTGATTGATAAAGAAGATAAAAAGTAATTTTATATTAGGTACCTATAAGTTTTTCGGAAATCTATATAAGTAAGGTAAATAAGTAGGTACTTTAGGGGCAATTTTACCATTGCATAGCCGAGTAACGTTTAACCAACGAATAAATTGGACGGTCTAACAGATTTTTAATATAAATGTTACCTGCTTGGCGTTAGTGAAATTAGCCCTTGGTATAAAATACCACCTTTAATGTTCATCTCGTGTTAAACGATTAGTTGAAATAAATACAAAGAGTCTTATACTATTCTCGCTTCGCGTTCGTGGTTCACATTTTTAGGTTAAGAGTAATTTTAAAACTGCTCTATGTGAATGTGATAATTACATCGCAAACCGGCGCAGTGGGCTCACGTTTGTATAACACATATACCCGAGAAAATAATATTGTGACCCAGTTTGTTCTCCTTTGATGATAGAGAGTGTGGAGGCGGTCTAGGGCCACAGTAGGTCGGAAATGTAGAGGCACGCTAATATTTCGTCACGTGTACCTATGTATTCGAAAATGGCAACTTTGGAAAGCACTGGAAGGAATCTTATTCAAGTTTCTCCAATAGAAATAGAGTGTTACTCGGAAAAGTTTCTCATAACTTACAGTCACAAGCTGGGCCAAGGTAGCTTATTCTTGACGAACGTAGGAAAAATAGAAAGTGTGAACGATGTAGGTAATATAAGTAGATGTAAGTGTTAATAAATGGGATTGATGCTGGATGGCCAAGACGACCGAAAGCTAAACAGGAATTCGAACATTCAAAGGAAGTGACCTCCTTGATCAACGTTTTTTTTTAAATCTATATTTTATATTAATCTCTATTTTATATTAATCTATATATTTTTTTTGGGGCTTTTTACTAGTTGGTACGCCAACCCCATCGAAATGTATAGTAGATACTCAAACTAATTAACAATAAACTTATCATAGGTACTTAATACGTTAGTATTAACTAATAAGTCAGTGAAGTTATTCACTGACGGAACTGTTGATATATCGCACACCCTTCCGGCTAATTTTGATATGGGATTGCCAGGTAACTCTGACAAAGTCCCACATCAAACCTTTTCAAATTAAAACTTACCATCAGTGACTGTCGTTGAAACAGAATTGATGAACGCAAATGTATATATAATACATGTTAGTTTATGTTTACACCATAACTTTTTGTGAACCTGTAATATTTTTGTGAAAAAAACAATAAAAACCCTTAGAACAAACCTAAAGTCGCCAACATTAAATAAAGCGAAGGAAAGTGTACCTAATTGAAAAAAATAAACAGTATTTTTACTTACTTACTTTGTACCTCCACCTCGAATAAAGTAACATCTATAAATACTCGTATGTAAGTAGTAATAGTTATTCCAATACTGTGCCAATGACTTCCAATCTATCTGTAACGCCGTTCGCGACCTTACCCGGGAGATTACATATCCCTCATCCAATAAATTGAATTAAAAAGAAAAACATCTGACACAGAAAGAGCGTGTGTCATTGCAGGAAAATCTTTGTCTTTTATTCAATTTACAAGATAATTTGGTTCAGTCGGGTTCAGTGTATTTTTATCCTTTGTTTTTTTGTCTTTGATCAAAAGATAGTACGTACCTACGCCATGAGGTAGAAATGCGAGTGATGTAATATGATGGGCTGTGGTTCAACACCTAGCGTATAGATTTCTAGCATGCATTGATGATTCCCTAATGTTATCGGCGCATGCGGGGAAATTGAACAAAGTATTGGATGCTAGCTTCGTTCACGTTTCCCGCAAGCATTGGTCCTCATAGTACGCAATCCTGTATTTTCGTATTCCATAAAGAGGACACATGATTAAATAATTGAGGCACAGGACTCCATAAATAATAGATTTAGTGGTTGGGTTGTCACAGGGAGATACAATAAATGACACAAAATATTATTTATTTACGTATATTTTTTAGTCAGACAGACTGCACTCTCACTCAGCTCAGACTCAAGACAGAGTTAAAACGAGACATTTATGTCAGAGCATATTTGTGTCTCGTTTTAACCTCTATCTTGAGTCTGAGCTGAGTCAGAGCACGCTCTATAGATCTCAGCATAACTTCTCAGAGTTATATGCGTTTTTACGGTGGAGGAAAACATCGTGAGGAAACCAAAGGAAATAAAGGTGTGTGAAGTTGGTCAATCCCTACTTGAACAGCGTGATGGATGTTGGTTTAAGGCCTTCTCATTCTAAGAGGAGATCCTTGCTCAGTAGCCCGGCGGCGATGATGTGATGAATGTTGCATTAAAATGTACCTAAGAACAAAACATTGTATTCGGTGCTTGCGGTTAACTCTAGTGTGCGATCAACTTAATGTAATTAGCATTCGAAGTACATTTTCCCGGTGGTATAATTAGATTAATAAGAAATAATGATAACTGATAGTTGTAGCGACGTCAATGCCAGTTTATACAATTTGCATGCATAGTCGAGTGAACTTCATGTCACGAACGTGTTAGTTAGATTAACTAAGTTGCCAAAGTTTGGTATAACTTCGTCGTCGTGTACAATTCGAATTGCTATTTTGGGGGAGCCAGATCACCGGCGCGATGGTGCAAGATCCGCAAAAGCCGCAAGAACCTCAAGAGCTGCAAGAGATGCAAAAGGCACATAGTCGTATTTCAATTTTGCAATAAGCAAGTGATGCCAGCAACATCGAGCATACTACGAGTATATACCGCACCATAATATATAAGTGTGAGCAGTAACTTATTATGAGTTTGCAAGGTTTTTAATTCCCGTGGGAACTATTTAATTTTGCAGGGTAAAAGTTTTTTGCCATGTGTTAGTCCTGGGTATGAGCTATCTCCATTCCAAATTTCAGCCAAATCGGTTCATTTGTTGTGAAGTGAAGGAGTAACAAACACACACACACACACACACAAATACAAACTTTCGCCTTTATAATATTAGTGTGATTAGTGTGATAGTGTGATAGTGTGATGTGATAACGTAATGTTAAAACGAGCTAGTCAATACGTCTATCTACTACTAGAGCCACAAGTTGAAAGTAAAATAAAAAGTAAGTAAAAGTATCACAGAATGCTTAATAATTTTAAGTTTATATTTTTTATTGAATTGTAAATTTTTAATTTATTAAATGTATTCTCAGTGCCTAAGTATAGTATAATTTATGCATTACTTTACTGCTGGTTTTTTCATGCACCTAGGTATTTTAGGTTCAGTTAGTTAGGTACATACACATCTAATATTTTCAAATCAGAATATCGATTCGCTAGCGTTTTCTACTCGCGAAGGTAAACGGTAACTCGAATGTTGTTACGCTGACACTGTTAGCAGAACCACCGTTGAAAGAGCTATGCAAATATTTGACCGAATAAATCATTATTTCTATGCCCAGTACCCCGGTGACTCGATATTTTACTATAAACTAGATAAAATGTTCTCCCGGTTGAATTTCGACCACGCTGGCCAATATCAATGAATATTAACCAGCTACACAGGAGATACTATAGTGCATAAGTGTTTGTATTGTTTAACAAAGGTATTCTCCATTCCCTCACTCCTATAGTCCGATGGGATGGCAATAGGATGGACTGGAGGTAGGACTGACGGTGACTGAATGATTGCAACTTTTTTTTGATAAATGGTAACTAAAGTGACTGTGGACGCGATATTCACAGTAGTAAAATATTTGTAATTAATTGTATAATTATACTCCTAATTTAAAAGTACCTAAATAGCACATTTGAAAGATAAATAGTGAAAAGATGAAAAAAAAGCTTTATGATTTAAGTATAAAATTTGTATGTACACTGCAAAGAGCCGTTTCGTAAATATTTTATATCTTGCTTGAAAATGCTTTTCAATGCATGAAAATGTTACTGTGTCGAAGTTATCATACAACATTTATCAAAATAATGTTCGCTTTGCCAACTATTGTGGAAGTGTGCCCGCGAGTCTACGCAAAGACAAAGTTCTTCGCAATTGTATTAAAGTATTCACCGCAGGTACCATATTTCAATGTAACAAGAAAACGAATATTCCGAATTAAGCCTGAAACACATGATGACGCTGACTTTTCTAACGCAACTACATTCAGTTATAATGAGTTTCTAGAAGCGAAGCGAGCGCAAAGCCTCTCTCCCAAATTCTTTTTTTTTAATTTTTATTTATTTTATATAGAGCTTTTATACAATAAGTAGGTATATGACAGTCCCAGTGTACTTTTATCATTTACATTAAAATGTAAACAGTTATGCTTATTATTAGTAACTTTTAACAATTTACTGCTACAAAAATGTCATATTTTTGGATATTAAGTAATAACAATTCATGCTCTCTAAAAGTTGTATGCGCGCATTTAATGAAATGACATTTATTGCAGTTCACAAAAATGTATTGGGAATCTGAATGAAGTTAAAAAAAAACAGATTAGACTAGCGATAAGACAAGTGATTGGTTCTTCAAGCTATGTATCCCACTCATTACTACTTTAGCTTTAGCTAACTTTAGCGTTAGCGGTAAAGCAGGACTTCCTCACTTCTTGATTGATATCGCAAGGATACAACACACACACACATACACACAGTACACACACACACATACACACACATACATACAGTACATACTTTAGCTTTTAGCGCCCTTTTATGAGGGACATTCTGTAAATTCTGTTTTGAGCCTGATTGGTTTAGAAATTTTTTATTAAAGTTCCCTTTCTTTTTTTTTATTTCTTTTTAACTTTATTTATATTATATTAGTTCTAACCTAGTCTACCACGATGTGTAATCATTAATTCCTTGTATTGTAATTCGTTCAGTGTGACGTTTTACGCCGCTTGACGTCACGCGTTGTGTGTTCCAGGCTTCAATGTATGTTAGAAGTGTAGTGAAGCGGGTTAAAGGAGCAAACTTTACGAATTTTCTCCCGGGACCTATCCAACTTCTGCGATGCAATAAATAAGGATTTAAGCGACAAATTACCGCACAAAAGTATTTACCCTTCTCATATAAGTTTTCAGGTAGTCGAAACAGTTAGTTTTCTGGATAACCGACAAACAACAGTAAACAGTTTTTGTTTACGTACTCGTAGATATATTCTTCTTGAGTCCTACAAGCCTACAACCAAACCGCATTCGCATCCTGGTTAATATTATAAATGAGAAAGTGTGTTTGTTTGTTGGTTTGCTTTTCAATCACACAGCAACAGAGCAACAGATTGCACGTATAGTTGAGGACTTGGAGAGTGATATAGGTTAACTTTTATGCCGGAAAATATAGGGTTTCCGTGGAATTATTGAAAACCAAACTACGAATAAATAATAAGTAAGGAAATCTAATTAAGAACAAAATCCGCTCAAAAAATGGCCCTACTTCAAACCATAAGGATGTAAGATTCAAAATACCAATCACTACCGAGGTTGCAGGTAGATATGCTTGGTGATCGGTTCAAATTCAGAACGAAAGCAATGATTGGTTCGCGCGCATGCTGTTATGTTTGCTATGACAGCTGAGTCATTGAACGATGTTATGAAAATTTGACGTGCAAGAAAAATGACCAACTGTTGACGTGCTTTTTTTGTTTTTAACCCCCGCCTCTAACGGCTTCATTTTAATCTCCACCCACTTCGGCGCAATTTTTGTTGTGGTCATATTTTTAACGCAGTTAGACTTCCTTACTTATTATATATTCGTAGAAACCAAACCTCCGCGCGGACATTGTCGCGAGCAATAGCTAAGTAGTTACTTAATTATAATTCAGAAACAGAGTTATTGCTTGATCGTTCTAGGTGCTCTTTGTGGCGGATCGGGACCCAATCATAGTTTGTGTTTGGTATTCCAATTTACTTGGAAACTAACTTGGAGACTAATAATATTACGTAACTAAATTATATTAGCATTGATAGTGCAATTTTGGTACTTTAGCAATTTAGGTAGTAAAACATTTTGGACTGAAATTCCAAGACATGTTTTACTAATATGACAACATCTTCATTGAACAACTAGACGATGCTCGCGATTCCGTCCGCGTGGACTAAGGTTTTCTAATACTCTTTAATTTTCCGGGATAAAAAATGTTACATATATGAAAAAAGGGCAGCATTATTTTGTTATATAATCTGCCAACAAAAAAAATCTGTATATTCAAACGTGCAGTTACAAGCTAAGCACCGCTTACCTCTCCAACTAAGCAAAAAAGCCAAGTTCCCAAGCAAGCAATACCCCCACTACTTACATGCACAAGACTATATTATATGTAGCATATGTGTTAATCCTGGGTATGAGCTTATTCCATTCCAAACTGCCAAATTGGTTCATTGTTGGCCGTAAAGGATTAACAACACACACAAACACTCACACACATACATACACGTAAAATTTTTCGCATTTATCTATATTAATATATATTTTCGTGTTGTTTCGAAGTACCTTAATTATTTATATCATACTAACTTTTGCCCTCAGCTTCGCTCACATTAAGTTCGATTTATCAAACCCCTGTTTTAGTCTCTTTGGGGGATAGAGACTGAATTTCCAAAAAAATATTTTTTGTAAAGAATATTAGCTAAGCTCAAGCTGACTAATATCCTCCTATCCCCTCCAAATAAGCGGAAAGACCACATGGATACGACAATAGTGGAATGGGCGGGATTCAAAACTTTCAGTTTTGAATCCTATTATAACCTTTAACTGTTGGGCTATTGAGGCTTAATTAATTTTCTTTTTTTTTTAATAATAAATAATTTCGAACAATATTACTTCGTATTAGTATTTTGAATAATATCGACGTCCTTGGCAGGCGGGGCGGAGCTTCTTTTCTACCTGAAGATAAGAACGATTCTGTAACAAAAACCAAGCTTTAATATTAAGACATTTTATTTTTGTAAAAATATAGTCGCTATATTTTTGTATTCAGAAAATTCTGAATTCTACAAATAGCTCCCCCGGAAGCAATGACGGTTCCGCTAGCAGTCCAGCCATTTCTATTGTTCAAAACGAAACAGGATTTTATTTAAGAGCTGCAAAAATTCAAAAAAATATCTCCTAGATACTTAACTACTTAAAAATTATGCAGTTCCGTTATCCGGTTCCAATAAACGTAAAATAACTGGCAGTGTCGCTCGCTTTCGCCATCAAAATATCATTTTCGAGCTTTTTTCTATCGATCCTTAAATATATTTCTATTTTAAAGCTGTTATACTTACAATTTTGTTAAAAACTGGTTGCTAAATAATTTTATTTAGTTGTTTTCATGTTCATTTACATCTAACAAACTTGAGACCCTGTAAATTACCCACAAATTGTACTAGATATTGAATGTAGGAATTCGGGCATTAGGAAACAAGCGAATGGGGTGTAATAAAATCAATCAACTATACAATATGCTCCTGGGGATACATCTCACATTAACTTAGTGTTAATGGTATGAGCCGGTAATAACAATTAGTAATATACTAGCTTTTGCCTACGATTTCATCCACGTGGAATGGCTTTATAGCCTCAATAGTCCAACGATTAAAGGTGCGGACTGAAAACTGAAAGGTTGCAGGTTCCAATCCCACCGGTTGCACTATTATTGTACCCGCTCCTAGCACAAGCTTTCCGATTATTTGGAGGGGATAACCGGATATTGGTCAAATACAGCTTGGCTAATAATCTTTTTTTAAAGAAAAAAGTTAGCTTTTTAAAATCCCGTGGGACTCTGATAAAAGGTAGCCTATGTCACTCTATAAGTCCTTATCTATCATCATATAACAATGAAAAAAAGACTTGTGGCACTCGGGGACTGCCGCGGTAAAGCTATTGCATAGCATTTTTTATCAACGCCATCTAGCGGCTCACCGTAGAGGAGTCCCGTGTCAGGTTATTTTCGTTACGGAATTTCTGGATTCGGTCTCCACGCTGGCCCGCGATATAAGCTATGCAATAGCTTAAAAACTCCCGTAATTTTTTTTTGGTGTATAATGGACGATCTGGAGCTATGTGATTGAACGACGTACCAGCAAACAAACATTCTAATACGTTAGTAGTAAGGATTGGAGATATCTACCACGATAAAAGCAGAACCAAGAAATAGTCCGACAGACGATGTCTGGCTGAATTAGTCTTTAAAAGATTAGGATGATGATAAATTAAAAACTCAACTCCTGTCGTAGTAAATAATGAGCAAGTTTAACGATAACATTAAGCCGTATAAAAGCGATGGCCGAGGACATTAAAACGCCGTAACTCAGTCGGCTTTACGACTTAATTTGAACTCTTAATCAGTTAAGGGAAACTCCTCGGCGCGTCGCAGATTACTCCGCCAGAACAAATATCTGGCGTACCATCCTACAGGCTAACATACCGCCACGTTTGCTCCACGTTTTTCAATTTGTTCAACATATAACTCTACTAAATTTGTGGGAATGGCCCACGAATTTCGCTTGGAGCGTTTTATTGTAACAAGTTTTTCAATCATGAAAGGAATTTTAGTCAGTATCCGGGAATTATATTCGTACGTACCTGTTGAATGCCTTGAACGTTCTTTTCGACGTTTATTAGAGATTTATTACTCTGCAATAGAGTTTACATATCGCGGTTTTGGATGGGTGGTAAGAATATTTTAAATTGAATCCCAAGATATCAGTGAAAATGCCAATAGTAAAGACTAATTTTTTGTGACGCATGCGTTTGGGACTGATGCTAAGATCCATAGAGCATGCTCTGACTCAGCTCGGACTTAAGTTAGAGTTAAAACGAGACACCAATATGCTCTGAAATAAATCCGTCTCGTTTTATTTTTCAGTCAGTGTTTCATATCCATCGAAAGCAACCGCGTATTGTGCAGTTTCGTAAAATCGCTGACTCGGCCAGCGTCGCCTGCGCCGGCCGAACCGCGTGCGTCATTATGACCCAGTTACCGTGAGTCACAGTGAACTAGGTCGATTTTATTAAATAAAATATTAAAAGGCGTCTATACTAGCCGTATATCGCAACTATGGCTTCCCAAGAAATTAAAATAAAAACTGAAACCGAACGACTTCTTTTTAAAGCGTTTAATGAACAGAAGTCAGAAAACCAAGAGCTTCATCTCGTTATAAATCATTTGAAGAAAGAAATTTCGAACCTCCAAGAAAAGATCAAACAATTATCGGCTTCAAAACCCTCTGAAGCCTCTGACTCTACTCAAAAGAGCTCATCTGAAAAGGATGACTACTGCACTGATGAGGAAGAGCTCGCTAAAGAAACGGAGTGGATAAGAGTGAAAAGTAGAAAAAAAAGGAAAATGAGCACTTCACCCACTCAAACTCAAGAATCTGACACTGAAAATAGTCAGGAAGAAAGAAAAACCAAGAAAAAGAATTTGCAGCCTCCACCAATTATTGTATCGGGTGTATCAAACTATCAATCGTTTTACGATTTATTAACTGCAAGTCAGCCTAATGTCAACCAATCTGACGATACATTCACCATTAAGATGATGGGTAAGGAGACAGTTAAAATTAACGCAAGAACTGAGGATACCTACCGAACCGTTAGTAAGTTCTTAACACAAAATAACTGTATTTGGCATTCCTACGAAAATAAGCAGATAAGACCAATTAGAGTCATGGCAAAAAAATTGCATCATACATGTCAACCGAACAGAATCAAAGAAGACCTCATACATAAAGGCTTTAAAATAGAAGATGTAGCAAATAAATTGAGATGGCAGACCAAGGAGCCTCTTAATATGTTCATGCTGACGTTTAACCATGATGAAGATATTAATAAGATCCACAACATCCAGTCTATCCTAGGATGCAAGGTAGAAATACAGCCAATAAAAACATCAAAGTTAATACCTCAATGTAAAAGATGCCAAGCTTACGGGCATACACAAAAATATTGCTCTCGAGAAGCAAGGTGTGTAAAATGCACCGGAAAACATTACACTAAAGACTGCAAAAAACCAGCAAATGAGAAACCAAAATGCGTTCATTGCGGTGGACCACACCCAGCAAATTATAGAGGATGTATGATAGCGAAGGAAATGCAGAACATAAAGAATAACAACACTAAACGACTTGCTGTCCCACATCGACAGCAACAAACACTTGGAGATAAATCAGAAAGTCATATTAATATGGGGAAGAGTAAGAGTCAAGAAAACTTAAGCAATCCAACAAAAAAGATGTCTTATGCTCAAACTGCAGCAAAACCTAAAATTAACGATGAAAAACAAAAAGATGGTAGCCTTGAAAATAAATTAGATGCCATCTTGAAATACATGTCTTCTTTTGATGAACGACTAAAAAAACTTGAGAGTTGCACCAAAAAAGCTACGATAAAATCAAACCAATGAATAATATCATTAAAATTATGGCCTGGAATTCTAATGGACTACTCCAGCATAAACACGAACTAGAAGTAGTCCTAAATATGGAAAACATTGATGTGTGTTTAATATCAGAGACCCACTTCACTAAAGAAACATATATTAGAATTAAAGGATATAAAGTATACCATGCATTGCACCCTAATAATACAGCTAGGGGTGGTAGTGCTATCATTATTAAAGAAAACTTGTACCACATCCAGGAAAGCAAGTATGAAGAACACGAAATTCAAGCTGTGGCTATATGTGTTAAAACAAAGCTATACCCAATCATAGTAGCAGCTGTATATTGTCCCCCAAGACATTCTTTAAAGAAAGAAAAATACATAAGCTTCTTAGAACAGTATGGAAATAGATTCATCGTTGGAGGTGACTTTAATGCTAAAAACATCTACTGGGGATCGAGACTAACCACAACTAAGGGAAAAGAACTGCTGGAAGCAGTTAAAGAATTAAAATGTAATGTAGCTAGCACTGGAAAGCCTACATATTGGCCGACCGACCCAAATAAAATTCCAGATCTTATAGACTTCTTCATTTACAAAAATATATCCCCAAAATATTTGAAAATTGAGGATCGACATGATATGAGCTCGGATCATTCTCCAATACTATTAACAATAAGCGAACAAATCTTGTATAAAGAATCTACTCTGACCTTAGTTAATAGAAACACCGACTGGGAGAGCTTTAAACAAGAACTGAATGATAGAATAAAACTAAACGTCCCATTAAAATGTCCAGAACAGCTCAATGAAGAAGTCGATCAATTTGTTGTAGACATACAACAGACAGCCTGGAAAAATACTCCACCATCGAAAAATAGAATTAGAGGAACAACATACCCTAAACATATTCTCAGCCTGATAACTGAAAAGAGAAGGAAAAGAAACAGATGGCATCAAACTAGATCCCCACTAGATAAAAGAATATTGAATACTCTAACAAAAAAAATCAAGCGCGAAATCATAAAATATGAGGAATTGACTACAAATAATTACCTTGAAGCATTAACGAATGACCGCAGCACGGACTACTCACTCTGGAAAGCAACAAAGTATATGGATAAATCAGTCGTGCATATTCCCCCAATAAAGAAAGGAAATGGCGAGTGGGCGATAAGTAATATTCAAAAAGCAAAAAGATTTGCAGATCACTTAGAGGATATATTTCAGCCACACGAGGGACAAATAATAAACATCGAAACTATTACGGATATCCAAGAAGATGTAGATATCAAGCTTGCAACACCCAAAGAAATAATCAGAGAAATTAACTTTAAGTTGGGTCCTAAGAAAGCTCCAGGATACGACTTAATCACGAGAGAAATTTTACTTCATCTCCCACGAAAAGCCATAGTTAAGCTTACCACACTGATTAATGCTGCATTTAGACTTAAGCACGTGCCTGACTTGTGGAAAGTTGCAGAAGTTATTATGATAGCTAAACCGGGAAAGCCTCCACATGAAGCAACATCATATAGGCCTATTTCCTTGCTGCCCATTATGTCAAAGCTGTTTGAAAAGCTCTTGCTTAAGAGAATGAAACCAATTCTAGATACTAGAAACCTGATACCAGATCATCAATTTGGCTTCAGAGAGAAACATTCAACAATTGATCAAGTGCATAGGATTGTCAATATTATAGAGAAAACAATGGAAGAAAAGAAAGTGTGCTCGACTGTGTTTCTTGATATTGAAAAAGCGTTTGACAAAGTCTGGCATGAAGGTCTCATTTATAAAATTAGGAATATGCTCCCCAAGGCATTCGCAGATATTCTGGAATCATATATTACAAATAGAGCATTTAGAGTAAGACAAGAAGAAGCCTACTCTGAACTAAAACCTATAAAAGCTGGAGTCCCGCAAGGAAGTGTTTTAGGTCCGGTCCTGTACCTATTATATACCTGCGATATCCCAGAACTCGAAAATAATACCATTGCCACTTTTGCTGATGATACAGCTATTATGGCTGTAGGAGAAACACACAAAGAGGCAGTGGAAAAAGTACAAACAGCACTAAATAAAGTGTACGACTGGACCAAAAGATGGAGAATTAAGTTGAACGAAACAAAATCAGTTCATATTGATTTTACAAATAAAACAGGACGGTATCACGCTGTTTTTATCAATGATCAAAAAATTACCTACGCGGATACAGCTAAATATCTAGGTGTGACACTTGATGTGAAGTTACGCTGGAGGGCTCATGTCAAGACAAAAAGAAAAGCGCTTGATTTAAAGTATAAAAAGATGTATTGGTTACTTGGTAGACATTCCTCGCTATCAATACACAACAAGATCATTTTATATAAGCAAGTCCTGATGCCAATGTGGACTTATGGAATACAGCTATGGGGCTGTACCAAAAAGACCAACGTTCAAATCATACAACGGTTCCAAAACAAAGTACTGAGGAACATTGTTAAAGCTCCTTGGTACATCAGAAATGACGATATTCATCGGGACCTGAAAATTGAATTCGTCGATAAAGTGATATCAAAATTTGCCGAAGCCCACGAACATCGGCTTCACCGCCACGTTAACGTTGAGGCAATCCAGCTGCTTGACGTAACGGAGCTAGTGAGGAGATTAAAACGGACAAAACCATTTGAGTTGGTGTATAGTGTACTATAGTGATAGTGTAGTGAAAGTGCTGCCTAAAAGAACACATGAACAAAGTGTATCTAAAGACAAAGAAAGACTAAGATGCGTCATCGGACAATCTCTTAGTATATAAGATAGTAATTTAGAAGTTTAGGTTAAATTAAAATTACTCATTAGTCAACTAAGTTAGGCTAGATTGTAATTGTACTGAGCACCACTTTGGTACTCAGAATCAACAGAAAAAAAAAAAAAAAAAAAAAAGTTTTATTTTTGCCTGAGTCTGAGCAGAGCGAGAGTGCGGTCTATAGATTTCAGCCTGAGTGACTGGTACTCGGAACTACATAATATATCCTAGAGCTGGCGCTATGTTAGCCCGATAGCTGCTAAGCCTGATAATCCAGAGAGGCCAGGGTGCGAGTTTCTTGTACTCAATGTCCATAAAAATGATCACTGGGACCATGTAAGAATTTTGAAAATATGAATTACTAGCTGATGCCCGCGACTTCGTTCACGTGGATTTAGATTTAAAAATCCCACGTGAACTCTTTGATTTTCCGGGATAAAAGTCTATGTCACTCTCCAGGTCCTCAACTATACCCATGCAAAAAATCACGTTGATGCGTAGCTCTGTTGCAACGTTATTAAGGGACAAACCAACAAACAAACACACTTTCGCATGTATAATATTAGTAAGGATTTTAGTATGTTATTTTTATAATTATTTGAGCATGATATCACGTCATATTATTACCAGTATATAATTAGTAGTACATAGTTTCAAGTATCTTAATAAAATAATGATATTTTGATCCAGACAGAAAAAAAGAAAACTAATGTTCTCTTTAATCTATTAAAGTTCGTCTGAGTAGATAAAGATAATTATTTGAATTAGGTATTTTAAGCGTAGACATCTCATGACTAACAAACTAAACTTAATATAGTTAGACAAGAGATAAGTAAAGGGTGTCTAAATAATTTCATTAGGTGTGATTAAATTTCTTTTGTATGGAACGTGCTTGAGATGTGACTTCTCTTAAATAAATTAGGTAGTAGCTATAGTTTATTTTATTTTATTCGATGACAAGATAGCCCTTGACTGCGATCTCACCTGATGGTAAGTGACGATGCAGTCTAAGATGGTAGCGGGCTAACTCGGAAGGGCTACAGCAGTGTAAATTCAACCCATACCCCATAGTATATCTAGGTATAGGGTACTCCCTAACCTAGTGTATATTTAGCACATGTTAGATCTTGAAAACAAATCTCATACCTACCTCTCACATCATATCGTGACGCTCACCCAAAGTAACTGAGGCCATGAATATTAACATGCATGAATATTCAGTCTTTGTTTGCACATTTCTTACTTGCTCCGGGTCATACGTACCTACATCAAACGAACTCTTTGGCTTATAAAAACTGTTCTATCTCTACCATTTGCAAGTGACCATCGAATTAATTAATTTTTCTTAATTCAAATTCAGATTTTAAATTTTGAAATTTTTGGTCTTCAGTTAAAAATTATATTAAAGAGTGTTTGTTTATTGATATGTCCTACAATCTCGCAACAACGGAGCAAGAGATCAAATATTAAAAAAATATCTAGGGCATAGAATGCTTTTTCACCCGATTAATCTTTAGACTATCTAGTCGGGAGAATTAATGTAACTGTCATTCTGCTTTTTACTCGTGGGATTACCCTCTAGAGTAGAATTTATTAAAATCCTGCACTTTATTCTTAAAAATAGCATGAAAAGGATATTATAATAGTTATAAACTTTGAGCAGACGCGAGCCCCCTACTTCGTCTACGTACATTTTATCAGCTACTAATATCTATACTTAATATTAAAAAGCTGAAGAGTTTGTTTGTTTGAACGCGCTAATCTCAGGAACTACTGATTCGAATTGAAAAATTATTTTTGTGTTGGATAGTCCATTTATCGAGGAAGACTTTAAGCTATATGACATCACGCTGCGACGAATCGCAGCAATGCGCATCAGTGAAAAATGTTGCAAAAGCGGGGAAAATTATCCATATTTAAAATATATTCTTTTAAAAACTTCTTGATCGTGATCATAATAACAGAAATTGACGCGGACGATGTCGCGGGCAACAGCTAGTAATATATATAGGATTTCGCTTGATGACAATCAACCCTGGTGGAAAGCAAAGGTGATCTCTATAGATATCGATACCGCACTACTGCCGCAGCGACTAATCAGCCTGTAATCTATTTATTAGTTTAGTGGGATATAGATATGTGTACATTTCCGATGTTCAATATTACATCATTATCATCATCATCATCATCGTTTCAACCGATAATAAATACTTAATCGTTAACTGCAGGACATACAAAAGTCTCATGAAAAGATCGCCATACAGCACGCACCATGGTTCTTCGAGCCATACACTTGTAGCCTAAGCACAAACATTTAAACTTTCGAATACTAAAGGTGAAGTTAATGCCAATGTATGAAAATGACAAGAGCGTTCCTGTCATTTTCATACAAAAATTCTTGCTGACGTTAACTTCACCTCTACTATTCGAAAGTTAAAATGTTCGTGCAAAAGCTACTGTACTAGAGAAAGGTAGAAATAATGTTTTCAAAATACGTCGATATAAATATGTAGAAATATAAAACAAAACTACTAGAAATATTTACCTACTTCCACCGATCACACGTGAAATCAATATGTCAAAAAAATCGCACATTTCAAGTGTGCGATTTTTTTTCTACTTGATCACTAATCAAACTGTTATCTACGAGTAAAACAGTAACACAAATAGGTACATAGTAGGACATAAGTAGGTAGTATTATTCGTTAGTGACGTACAGAGGACGTACATCTGTGTGATAGTAAACTAGAACTAGACTTGGCGAACTCTATTTGTCTCATTTCTCTGTGGGGCACGTTAGGTTAGTTGGGAACAAAGGAATATTTGCTAACTCTGTATTACAGCTACCTTTATTGACCTTTTCGCCTATATCGTTCAATATTATTCCGTAAGTACGTCTATTTTGTGTTAGCAGAAAGATTTTTAGGTCATATTCCACCATCGACTAGGTACCTGTAAAACATTAACCAGTGAATGGACACGTGACACATTGGCAGTTTATTCGTCTGGTGAAGTTAACTTTGGGATGTTGAAATAATAATTTATTATTACAAATGAAAGTAAGAGTATAAATTAAAATTTGCAAGAAACTATCGTATAAATAAAAAGTCAAGAGACTTAAAGGCGCAAATATTTATTTAAATAATTACACTTTATATCACTCTTATATTATGAGGGCGAAAGTTTGTATAATATGTGTGTGTGTAGGTTTGTTACTCCTTCACGCCACAACGAATGAATCGATTTAGCTGAAATTTGGAATAGTGATAGCTCATACCCATAATTGACTCATAGACTAAATTTAATCCCGGAAAATTCAAGAGTTCCCGTGGGAATCAAAAAACCTTAAGCCACGCGGACAAAGTCGCGGGCATGATCCTGTAAGAAATATTTAGTTAAGTGCAATGCACTAGCTACGAGTGTGTACTCGTAATAAACTTATAAAACTGCCTTTTATTGTCTAACCTAATTACTTATAATTGTATTAGTTTTATGAAACCTAATTTTCGTGTGGTTTTTATATTGTATTAATAAAGTATTGTACCTAATGGAAATGGTTTTAATTTAACGCAGTAATAAAACTATATAGCCTATAATAATAAAAGTAGGTATGTACTTATTTGGTATACCTAGTCAAGTTTTTTCAATTAAACTTTCAATTTGTACATATCATAAAAATTGTAGTACTTAACAAAATTAAGTTAATTTGCAGTATTAGCATAGCGGTCCACTTACCGCTGCAGTACTTACGAAAAATTCTCTCTCACGACCTTACAACGCTGTGTCTCTCTACTGAGAATGTAATGTGTCGACCAAGTGTGAATGGACTCGCACGCAATGGGTTCCGTAACATCGTTACACCGATTGTTAAAAGGTCAAACAAAAAACGGCGAAAACATCACGTTTTTTGTATGGGGACCCCCTTTATTTTTTTAAATTATTATTTATTGTTATAGCGGCAATAGAAATACATATTTTGACAAAATTTGAAGTATTCACTTATTAAGATTCAGGAGATACAGCCGCTGAAAGACGGAGGTACAGCGGAGGCTTAGTATTAGCAAAGATCATCTTTATATTCTTTGGTATTAGTACAGAGTAAAGACAGAATAGAGTTCCGTACCCAAAGGGTGTCACCCTTTGGGTACGGAACTCTCAAAATAACGCTTGAAAGCGTACCTAATCATTTTGCGTGACATGCTAAAAACTTTAGCTTATGTTAGGTAAAGCTTGTTTTAAAAAACATTTGGTAAAAACTTTAGCTTTGTTTGAGGTTATGTTAAACTACAGGCGAAATTTTTTAAGCCAAGCTATTTTATTTAGAAAAAATATTTGTCTGAAGAATTTTTTGGCACAATTGCAACAGCGTATATCAGTCGAATGGGCATGTGTAAAGAAAACATGTTATATTAGATGTGTCAAGAATCTGGAACATATTATATTTTAGAATATATAATATGTAGTACTCTAGTACTACACATAAAAAATGAATCTAAATTATACCACGAGGTTTTACATTTTTCAATTTGTCCGACATGAACTTTCCTCAAGTGAGAATGGAGCTCGAAAACAACGCGGGGTTTTATTTTAACAACTTTTTTAATCATGACAACGATTTTGGTTAGCATTCGGGAATTACACTTGTTGAATGTTTGAACAAATTTTTCTTTTATTACCTACTTTTTAGGATTCCGTACGCAAAGGCCAAAACGGAGCCCCTCAGATCTGACCATCTAACCTAATAGCATGGTTCTCTAGCTTAAAGATGGAATCAATAACAGACCTGAAAAGCTTTTTCGTAAAATATTGACCCCTAATGGAAACTAAATTATACATTGAATAAAATTATTTTTCAGCCTGGGGGAGCCGAAAGATCCAAAATTTTTTTTTGTATTCTGGTTTTTTTTTTTTTTTAGTTTTTATGCACAACTTGGTCTGTGTGGGATTAAGTTTTTTAAAATCTTGCGGGAACTCATCTTTTTCTGCAATAAAAGGTAGCCTATGTTCTCCGAATCGTCAACTTTAATTGAAAATGAAAAAAAATTATACGTGGCTCCGTTACTACGTGTTTGAAGAACAAATCAATAAGCAAACATACGCATTTATAATAATATTATTAAGGATCTTCAAATAATCCAAGTCACCAAAGTTATCACTTTATACATACTGTTAAGGGGTCAAAATGGTATAAGTATACATACGTACCTACTATACTGAAACAAACTGAAAACACCGATTCATAATGTAGTTTGTAAGCTATGAACAATAACAAACGAAATTTTTTACACGTGAAACATGAGGGTAGCCAGATAAGCAAGGGTATGAAACAGTTAGAAGTTGGTTTATTAGTTTGTGAATTGTATTATGTACACTTTTTTCTCTGCAGATAGGATGGAAGCCTGCGATACAGTTTTTAATAAACAAATTAGGATTGGCAACACATCTGTAAACTGAAGTATGTATACTTTAACCTGCTAATAAAATCTAGATTTAAAAAAATTTACTAAGTTTTGATACCGTTTACTTTTAGCAAGGCGCCGCCGTAATATTTCAGACGTGGCATATTTATGACCGGTTTGGGAGCACCAGAGGCGTTACAACCCAAATTACATATTAAGCCTGCGTTGAAATGTGTAAATGAAAGTAAATCGTCTTTTAATAGCAAGTGCCCGCTACTTTAGCCGCCTGAAAAAATTAAGGTCTTCATATACCTACTCGATGATCCCCGCGACTTCGTCCGCGTCAAATCGATTCATTCGTTGTGGCGTGAAGGAGTAACAAACATATACACTCACATACACACACACATACAAACTTTTATAATATTATAGTTGGACTGTACTTACTCCCACTATACAGTGATCCCTGTGCCTATTTATGTTTTGTCTTCTACCCACTATCTGCTGTATTACCTATAATATACTAGTGCTACCATTACTAAGTACGACTATTTTAGAATTGCTACTATTATAGCAGTAAAAAAACGGTCGAAGTATGGTGCGCTGAAAACCGCAAGATTAACGGTTCGAACCCCACCCGATATATTATTGTCATACAGACCTACTCCTGCATAAGCTTTACATTTATCTGGAGGGAAATGGTGGATATTAGCCATGTTCATCAAGTCTGGCTGAATTCTTAGAAAAAAACTCGCATTTTCCCAGTAGACTCTGGTAGTTCTTTATATAGACAAATTTTTTCTATGATAATAATAATTATTAGGTAATATGTTAAATGTGCTATGGTAAGACTGTGAAGTAGACAAAGCTGAGCGTTGCGTGTTTGACGTGTAAACAAGAAATGTGCAAATAAAGTCTGAATATTCATGCGTGTTAATATTCATGGCCACGGCACCTCTAACCGGGGCAAGCAGAAGGATGGACAGAAAACGTTACTATGGAGTTACTACCTTAGTGTCAGTTCACACCGAAACGCGACGCGACGCGACGATGCGCGTACTTTTCGCGTCGATAGCGATATCAATTTAGAACCTCTTTACTACACAATGAGGTGCCAGTGGGGGCGCGAAAGCGACCTAGATACGTGAAGTATGGCACGTTACGCCGCCCTACGCTGCGCTGTGCCTTGCGGCATCTCTGCGCAGCGCAGTCTCCCGTGTTTCTTCAAGCATCTGCGCGTCTCATTGTGTCGCGACGCGTCGCGTCTCGGTGTGAGCTGACTCTTAAGTTAGTCTATTGAGCCTGTTTGTCTTACTGAAACTTGGAGGACCGCACAAGATAAATAAAGCCGGGTTTCTGGTATAGTAGTGAAGTTCTAGTAAACAATTATAAATTAAAAATTTAAAACAACCCCGACATGTGAGTCTATGGCCCGACTTCAATCGCCACTACAAAGTATAAAATTATTTTGATATTACCTACAAACAGACACTTCAATTTTATTTATTTGTAAGTATAAATATAGAAATTTGTACATAAATGTATAGAAATATATATAGGTACAATTGTATAGAAGTAAAAATGAGTTCACGAGTGTAAACCACAGGGTCGTGAATCTATACTAATATATAAAGCTGGAGAGTTTGTTTGTTTGAACGCGCTAATCTCGGGAACTACTGGTTCGAATTGAAAAATTATTTTTGTGTTGGATAGTCTATTTATCGAGGAAGGCTTTAGGCTATATAACATCACGCTGCAACCAATAAGAGCGAAGCATCAGTGAAAAATGTTGCAAAACGGGGAAAATTATCCATATTTAAAATATATTCTTTTAAAAACTTCCTAATCGCGATCATAATAACAAAAATTGACGCGGACGAAGTCGCGCGCAACAGCTAGTACAATATAAAATGATATTGGATTACGGAATTAAACTTCAGCGATATATCACGCGGATGTATTCGTAGGTGTCTAGGAAACGGGCAAAGTTATATACGTATTATTATGAAAGTGCTGCAGAGCTGGGCCTCGTTTGGAGCTTAGTTCAGCTACAATAGACGAAGTTCGACGGTTTTAGGAGGTAGGCGAAAGATACGAAAACCCGTATTTTGAAAATTGTTTCAATCCCATTTCAATAGACTATTGTGCCTTATGTGGCTTCTGTGTCTATGAGGTGTGTGTACGAATACAGGTCTGCATCGCTACGTGGTTGAAATCCTAAGCTCGCGCACTCAGCGCTTTGCTTTCTCGTTCCAGCCCTGGTAGCATGGGCGGGAGAAATTTTATCCCCGGGAAAAGGATAAAACGTTTATCCCCTCGCTTAGCTTTATCCACCCGTCGAGCATGGGCACAGCGGTGGAAATAACACTCAGTGGATATACTTATAGATATATACATCGCCTTCTCCTCTGTCGCCATGCTTTAGCATAGGGAAAAGATAATTTTATCCCCTGTCAGTGGATAAAATCGGGGGATAAAATTTTTATCTCCTGCCCATGCTACCAGTGCTGAATATTAGTTAAACCACCATCACTGCTAAAAGGAATGCCCTTCCGTATTCCGTTTTTCCGAGTAACTACAAGTTGGGTACCTTCAAATCAAGGCAAGGTAGGCATTTTCTAGGAAAGCGCGCTCTATCTTAGGCTGCATCCTCACTTACTTAGGTGTGATCGCAGCCAAGCGCTAGTCTATATCTAAATATATAAAAGGCAAAGGTGGCTGACTGACTGACTGATCTATCAACGCACAGCTCAAACCACTGGACGGATCAGGCTGAAATTTTGCAAGTAGATAGCAATTATAACGTAAGTGTCCGCTAAGAAAGGATTTTTGAAAATTCAACCCCTGAAGGGATAAAATAGAGGTTTAAAAAATCAAACCTAACGTGAGCGAAGCCGCGGGAAAAAGCTAGTATTAAAATAAAAGATGGCAACAAAACAACTTTCTTTCTCGTATTTCTTTAATGTTATTCATGCGTGGGTATGTTTGTTTCTTGCTATCTTGTATCCCGGAAAAACAGTGGGTTCACGCGGGATTTATAAAACTAACTCTACGCAGACGAAGTCGCGGGCAAAAGTTTTTATAATATCAAACCGTTAATTGTTTAATTATTTGTTGTTTGAAATAAAAATATAAAAGGTATTAATACAAAATATATGTAAAGTAAACTAAAAGTGCCAAAAAATTGCTTGGGGTCCATAAACTTGTTACATGGGAAGCCCGAATGTACCTACTATGGATGTTGACTATGGATTTAAATACAAAAAGATATGATTTAGTATTGATAAAATAAAATCTAAACTGTTTCAATTACATTAAGCATTAATATAACATACAAGCAATCCGGTATTGTGGCTGTTTTTATGAGCTTTGTGATAATTACTTTTTTAATTGAGCTGGTTGCGTGACTTTCATCTGTATATCATCAAATTCAGTGAGTCATTCACTAGAACAAAACCTAATGTATAGTTCGGTTGGCACTTGAAAATTATTATCCATGTTATTAAAACTTATGAACGATTTCAATTTGACTTATTGACCCAGATTTTCTGACTTTAATCGCCTCTTGGGCTATTTTTCCTTTTTTTAACCCCCGACGCAAAAAGAGGGGTGTTATAAGTTTAACGTGTCTGTGTATCTGTCTGTGGTATCGTAGCTCCCAAACGGATGAACCGATTTTCGTTTAGTTTTCTTTGTGTCATAGATAATTTTATCCCGAGTGTTCTTAGCCATGTTCCATGAAAATCTGTTCAGCCGTTTGAAAATTATTTTAATTTCACATGTCGGGGGTGTTTTCAATGTTCATTTGTTACTTGTTTATTATATTTTACTTTCTGACTTTAACAGGTGTGTAAAATGTGTAAATGCATGATTTATGAGGTTTATTAAAAAAGGCACATTGGTGGAGTCTCAATGCGACGCACAACGCCAATGTTAAGTAGATTATCTAAATAATATGGCTTACTGTGCTGTGAAGTAGGTAGTTATTGTTGACTAGACAAAGATCTTCATCTAAAGCCTATAAAAGTACGGAATATGGAGTTCTTTAGCCATATTATCAAGAATACCAAATACGTCGCACTTCCTAATTCAGGGAAAAATAGCTGGCAGAAGACCACCTGGCCTGAAAAGAACATCTTGGCTTAAGAACTTGCGGCCATGGTACAGAAAAAATTCCCGATCCTTATTCCCTAAGTTAAACGGTAAAATGTTATATTTTTTTTCAGGCTCAAGCCTCAATCAATTACTGACTGTAGAGGCTTAAACAGCTAGTCAGGCATAAACGTAATTTCATAAGTACTATTGGACAAAACGGCGTGTAATAAAAATACATAATGAAAAATTCTTATGAATTCTGTTCTATACATATAATGGAGGTGGTAATATTGCTGGCGACACAACGTCGTTGCTTCCGGGGAGCTATTTGCGGTGGTCGGTCAAATAAGGTTCTATGTTGGCCGAGCTCTTAATAGAGCCATATTGGATTAGTGCTAATAACAAAAACTCCTTGGTGCTTCATATTTCCTAAAAATCAAATCTTGATTCTTAGTGAATGGTGATCAATCTAAAATCAAATCAGAGTAAGATTCAACTACAAACTTCATATGGCACGGAACTGGAAATGATGATGGGTTATGAGTTGATGGCATATGGATCCGAAATATTCGTCGCTGTTTGAGTTATGCTCGGAGTCCATGCGAAATCAAATCAGAAATGAGGAGATTTATAGGAGAACTAGAGTCACCGACATAGCTCATCGAGTCACTATACTGAAGTGTGCGATGAATCGATAGACTTTCTGGCCCCAATTTGTGTGGAAACTCACCAGAAAATGCAGTGTTAGAAAATCCTCCACTAGGTACACAAATTGCGGAAATACTAGCGGCGCAAGATCGTGACTTGTAGCGATTCTTGCAAGAGCCTTTTGTCTAATCTACGTCTCTTGGTTGAGACGATAGTGACGGCTATGTAATTTGGTAGATCAACGCAATATGACGACAAAAAACTTTTTTTCCAAATAAATTGTGCCTTGGCACACAATTTCATTGCAGTGGCTCTCATTTCCGCTCTCTACCGCCTCAGTACAATTTGAAGAATTTCTTCGATTCATATTTGCTTTTACGTAGAGCCCGTTTTCATATTTTTAAATAAAAATTGAAGGCACCAGAGATTAATAATATGCTGAGTCGATTAGTACTGTACCTTTGAATTGAAAGTACGTACGCATTGCAATATTTTTGAAAAATTTAGTTTGTCAAACACTTTTCAGAATACAAGTCTCCAACGATTGACTCGAAAATACTGATTGAGACGTCGTTTTTTTTATTCTGTTAATAATGCATAATTCAGCTTGTCTTGTGTCTTCAGTGTTTTTATTCAGTCTTAGTCTAATGTTTCTGTCTCGGCGCGATCCGCCAGTTTTAGTGTAGGCAAGAATATTTATAAATCTATTAAGCCAAGAATATTTCTAGCAATCTCTTTAAGTGCACTGGTGTCAGTCAGTAAGTCAGCTAGTGACAGTACTATAGGTATAGATTATAGATAAAATATAGTAGGTACGTAGTAATGCTGAGATCTATAGAGCATGCTCTGACTCAGCTCGGACTCAAGATAGAGGTTAAAACGAGGAAGAATATGCTCATACATAAATCTGTCTCGTTTTAACTCTGTCTTGAGTATGAGCTGAGTGAAAGTGCTGTCTATAGTTTTAAGCCTAAGTGTACATTTCGGCTTTGCATGGAGTTTCGAATTAAAATTTTGTAGTTACTAGCTGTTGCTCGCGACTTCGCCCGCGTCACTTTCTGTTATTGTGATCGCGATTAAGAAGTTTTAAAAGAATATGTTCTAAAGTACTTTTGCCTAATTCCCCGTTTTCGCAACATTTTTTCACTGATGCTTCGCTCCTATTGGTTGCAGCGTGATGTTATATAGCTTAAAGCCTTCCTCGATAAATGGACTATTCAACACAAAAAGAATTTTTCAATTCGAACCAGCAGTTCCTGAGATTAGCGCGTTCAAACAAACAAACTCTTCAGCTTTATAATATTAGTATAGATTAACCACTAAAGCAGAACCGAACAATATAATCTTGTTTTCGTGAACAAGTTAGGAATCAACAAAGTGGGTACGATATTGTAACAGATTTTGTTGGTTTGTTACTGTTGTTATCTGGATCTAAATTGGCCCCGTAGTAAATGAGAAATCCAAACACTGTCTGATTTATCAATACAAGTATCATCAGAGATATATTTGAATATAAGTTTATTTTAAACTAAAACAATAAAATTATCTTTTACGGGCATAGTGAAAAGTGAATGGGGCTCACACTTTTTCTTTTGTTTGTGTTAATCTTTATTTATTTTATTTATTTATTACACGTACATTTTACAAACAATAGAAATAATAACAATTTATTGAAAAATATAATTGTAAGTATTTATTTTCGTTTTCGGTATTTTTGGTCGACATTCGCTCAGAAGAAATTAATTTTTACTAAAAGATATTATGTGAGAGTAAAGGAATAACAGTATCAATTGTACAATGTTTTAATATAATAAATACATTTCCTTTGTTTCAGATAGTATATAGCGAGATGCGACAATTAGCAGTCTGCAATTCTGGTTTATTACCATACAGACCGACTTTGAGCGTCTCTTACGAATACAAACTACCTATGTATCAGGAAATGTTTCGTCGTTGCAATATGTTAACTCGACAAACAAAATTTACATTTGGGTCCGTTGATGGTTATGTTTGAGTTATAATAATTAAATGCTTTGCGAAAACGAATGTGCTTTTAGATTTGTTTACTTTTGATATTTGATGTCTTTCTTCATTAAGTACCTAATGTATTTTCATCATAATAAGTTTTTCACATATTTGAACGCTTTAATTTTATTGTTGGGTGACCTAATTACCTACCTATATCTAGATTATTTATAAAAGATAAGATACCCCCGAGAAAGCAGATACCCCTAACTTGGTCCGCGAAATTTATAGTTTTTATAAATGACTTGGGAACTCTGAGTTTGCAGAATATAAAGTAAGCGTTTAATTTTCAATCGTTTTTTTTTTTAATTTTTTATTAAAGTGTTAACCAACACTTAAAGAAGTGTAACGGTTAAAACACTCGGGCGCGATTCCCAAAAAGATGTGGATTCGAATCCCGCCAGCCTTGGAATTTTTGAAATGTTAATAAAAAATGTATAAATCTATTAGGATTTTCAATCGTTTGTCAAAATAAATAAATACGAAGAGACTTTGCCGCAGCTTTGGTTGATTAACTGTTTTAAAGGAACTGGTTTATACCATGGTGAATTAGTTGATCAAACTATAGTTTGATCAACTAATTCACTGGGAAAAAACTAGATTCTATGTAAAATAAATAAATTTAAAGAGACTACTGCAGCATTTGGTTGATCAATTAGTTAAAGAGACTGGTTGATGGTTTGATAAACTGGTTGACTGGGGAAAACGATGCAAACTGTCTGTGTGCTAAATTTTATCTAAATCGATTCAGTGTTTGGGTTATTTAAAACGCAAACAAATATACTTTGGCAATAACAATAATTATATTATGTATGAATTATTAAAATTATTTTTAGTATTGGATAAAAAATAAAAACAAAAAAGATTGTGCAGGTTCAAGATTAGCTTAAGCTGAAGCTATTCAAAGTACTTTAAGGGTCGTATTAAGTTGGGAAGTTTGATTTTTATAAACACTAGTTTCATGTAACAAAGCCGTGTACTGGCATCGTGCTTCGTGGAAGTTCAGACACGAAACGCTTTTGTATCTTTCGTAATTATCTACATTATTATAAATTCTTTTGTTCTTAAAAATGAGTTGGTGTGTCTTCAACTTTGTGGCCAACATTCTTAAGGTCGTTAGAGGGGTTACAAAAGGCGAAGGAAGTATACGAAACTAATTTATCTATCTGGTTTGACGTCACGAGCAAGATTCAGTCGCATCGAGTGCATCGAAAATGTGGTTGGCACTGGCGTTATTTCTCTCGCACGTTTATGGCGCATCCGTCCGCATTTTCATTTTTCACTTCCTTTTTCAGGTATAGTACCATGTGCGATTTCTTTAGAAAAGCCGATTTCAATACTGCCCTCGTAATTGAAAACACAGTAACTTAAAGGTAACTTCTATTTAACTTACTGTGTTTTCAATTACGAGGGCAGAATAATAGAGAGAGGGCTGCTAGGGGGACAAAACACTGTTTTTTCTTAGCTAGTTTATTAGGTAAACTAACTATGAAACTAGGATATGCAATAAATATATATATATATCAATGTATATACAAAAAATATGCTTTGTTT
Source organism: Hipparchia semele (assembly GCA_933228805.2). Lineage (NCBI taxonomy): Eukaryota > Metazoa > Arthropoda > Insecta > Lepidoptera > Nymphalidae > Hipparchia > Hipparchia semele. The sequence goes on from OW121727.1 coordinate 7,992,833, forward strand.
ACGGAGACTGTATAATGTGGTTAGAGGACATTTTTTTTGTCACCGTTTCCTTATGAAACTATAGGGCCGAACTTAAAATTATTTTTAATTACGTACTTCTCACTTCAGGGCAAAATTTTAGATACTCGTTATATTATAGGCCGGGTCGAAAAGTTATGTTTGTTAAAGAAAATTGATTTGGTTTAATATATTTTTTTTAAGAATATTAGCCAAAATAAGCGATAAGCTTGTTCTAGGAGTGGGTACGACAATAGTGCAACGGGTGGAGCTCGATCCTGCGACCTTTCAGTTTTCAGTCCGTGCCTTTACTCGTTGGGCTATTGAGGCTTCGTTTGGTTTAATAGCACTAGTAGGTACCCATTGCAAAAATCTTTGTGCACAAGTATTTTTATATAAAACACATTGTGTAATATGAAACACGAGGTGATATCCTTCGTAACAATTGTACGAAATCCTATGTTAGTATTATTTTTACTGCTTCCAGTAACTTTTACTTGCGCCGTGTCAAATAATTTTCTCTAGAAGCTGACTTAAAATGGTTCCAAGAATTTCTTAGTAAAGTTACAAGATTGTTGTGTGCAAGGAGCGCTTTTCTAATGGCTGAAGCTGAGTTTTAATATGTGGGAGAGTCTGCAATTTATTTTATAGCGACTAAAAGGTGTAATCTTAAACAACCGCCAAGGTTGCGAAACAAATTAATGTGAAGTTTCATTAAAATATCTTAGATACTTGGAGGGAATACATATTCGTGGCTAGTAGTGACATAAATAAATCTACTATATAAAAATAATATTTTATAATAATATCATCAATCTATTTCGATATCATCATTTTATGAAAAGTAGCCGTGGCTAAGAAAATTTTCTGGTATCTTGTGACCTAAAACTTGTCTTCTACAGTCTAATGGTACTGTTACACATGCTCTAAAATAGCATGCTAGTGAGCATGCTTATGAGTAGAGACCGGATTATATGCAACATAAAAAGCTTGTTATATGCATGCAAATATGCATGAAAAATGCTTGAAATATGCACGAAAACTGGCAGAATATGCAAAATTAAATGATAAATTTTAGGAATCCCTAAAAAATAGAAAAGTAATTATTCATTTTTTTTATTTCAAAATCAGCATACAATTAGTAAATTATTTTTTGATAGGCGATAATAGGTACAGTAAGTAACATTATATGATATTAAAATGATTTAGAATTTGTGTAAACGTAAACAATCAAATATTTTTCTAAATTTTCAGTGGTAAGATTGTATCTACGGTCATTTAGAATATTTTTGTAAGTAGAAAAGGTTCGCTCCATATCCATTGAGGTTGAGGTAACTGGGCAGAATTTGAACTTGGGTGCTATGGCACTTATAGTTTCCGGCAAAATTTCTGCCGTCCCATTAATGAAACTATCAATTTGACACAAGCTTTGAAAACCTGGGTTATTGCTCAATATGTTTTCAAACTTTTCTTTAAGTTTATGGGGTAATGCGGCGGCGGCGGAACGCAGAGTGAGTGAAAAATATTGTAAATGTACCGATAATATGCATCATAACTAGATCTTAGGTAAAATATGCTATTACCGCTGAGAATGGCTAAAATATGCAAATGCATATGCGAATATGCAAATGCATATAATCCGGTCTCTACTTATGAGTATGCTCAATACGAGCATGCTTATGAACAGTTTACATTTGCTAGCAATAGGCATGTTTTAAGTATGCTCTTCAATAAGCATGCTCAAAGCAAACATCCCAAATACACATGCTATTTTAAAGCGTGCTTTCTCGCTTTCTGTCAGTTCAAACAAAGTCATGGAGCTCAATAAGATTATCCTTTTGCTGGCGATGCAATGCATCCAGAAGCTTATATCATCTCGTCAAAAAAAGAAAAGAAACATAAAAATTTGGGTCCGTGATTAGATATCTAGAAGACAGGACTTTGGAGTAAGTGCTCAATTGCTTACAGAAATGCGAGTAGAAGATGTTACGGGTTATAAAAACTATATGCGGATGGTGCACGCGCACCTATTGCAAACGACTGATCGATACAGGCATGCTCAATAAGCAAACCTGTTTAGACACGCTTAAAGCACGCCCCCTTCTACCCGCGCCGCAGGTAGTATGCTCAAAAATCGCACGACTGTTGATTTTTGAGCATGCTCGAAATAAGCATGCTAATTACTAGCAATGTTTCGACACACATGCTACTAAGTAGCAAATGCTCAATAGAAGAATGCTTTCATGCTTGAAATGAGCATGTGTAACAGTAGCTTTATGATTGTTTGTTGATTATAGAATTGTCAATATTTATACAGAAATGATTAACAATTAGGTATTTTATATTTTTTTTTATTCGACCTTAGACTAGATGTTTGAACATTCAATTTTCGACCCATGTATGGTTTGGAATAAAAGCTAGTTAACCAATTTTCAGAGATAATGTACGAAATTTGAATTTCGTACGTTATCTCAGAATTAGTGCCAGGCCCAGTGCTGAGCGTTGTATTTTTATCCGTGGGGCATTCTGGGTTCGATTACCGATAGGGGGAATTTATAATTTTTAATTTTTCTCTGGTCTTACTTTGTCGGAAGCCTTATTCGGGGCTAATTACCACTTTACTGACAAAGGCTTGCTGAGAAGCGATTCAGCATTTCAGTACTTATTAAAAAACTTAGCCAACTTTAATCTTAGACTGCGTTGTCAAGGTTACATTGCAGCCAAGATCTAAAACTTGTGAATAAATAATAAAAAAATAACGAATTTTATTAATCTATCCAATTCCAACTTTCTTAATTAGACTCAAAGTGAAAAATATCAACATTTGTTAAGTAATCTCACCCTCATTAAATGCTATGCCTGCAATTAAGAAGACGGCGCTCGCGTAGGGCTGTTAGTTGATTATGTCTAAAATGAAGCGGTAAAGCTCGGCATTACCAGCTCGCATTTGCATAAATTAATCGTTATTTGACGTCATTTGTCGTTGTTTCGCTTTGGACATCCGTCGGCGTATTGATAGTGCCCCGTATCAGAAAAACCGTTTCAAATGCGAATAATATTTTAGTTCGTAGACGTATGTTGAAATCGGGCGGACATAAATGGAAATGATGAAACCAATGCACGACGCTAGCCCGATTTCAACATACGACGTGAACAAACTAGAATTAATTTTTGTACTTTTTAGTGGCGTTTAAAGTTGGATTTTTAAAAATAATTTTTATTAAAGTTAATAAACCGACAAACAAGCACACTTTCGCATTTATAATATTAGTAAGGATTAGGTGTTCTGTGCTCGTATCTTTCACTTTTATAATGGACAAGCTTTTGCCCGCAGCTTCGCTCACGTTAAGTTTGATTTTTCAAACCCCTATTTTGCACCCATAGGGGTTTAATTTTCACAAATTCTTTCTTAGCGGATGCCTACGTCGTAATAGCTATTTGTATGCCCGGCCTGATCCGTTCAGCGGTTAGAGCTGTGCATTGATAGATCAGTCAGTCAGTCAGTCACCTTTGCCTTTTGTATATTTATATATAGAATATAGAAGACCAACTGCCTCGTTGGTCTAGTGGTTAGCAAGTTCGACTACGGATTGCGAGGTCCCGGGTTCGATTCCCGGGTCGGGCCAAAAATGTATTGGGTTTTCTGTTAAGAAATTTTCAGTATTAGCCCGGAGTTAGGGAGTCGGTGGTGAGTCACCCCCGTGCCTCGGAGAGCACGTAAAGCCATCGGTCCTGCGCCTGATCTCTTTCCGGTCGTGTCGGATTCTCCGTCCCGTCGGGCTATGAGAGTGAGGGAATAGAGAGTGCACCTGTGTTTGCGCACACACTTGTGCCCTATAATATCTCTCGCGCAGATGGCTAATCTCTGTGGAGATAGGCCGCCGTGGCCGGATCCGGTCGGGAGGACATTATTATTATTATAGAAGACCAACTAAAAATTCGTTTGGAATCATTTACTCGCTATCTACCAAATCTGTGATGTTGAATTTACCAGAAAGTGTGAGAAACATATGAGGCAAATACCTAGTACATTAGACACGTTATTCTTGACGTTTGTGTTCTCAGAGTAATCTGCTGCGAGCGGAGGTGCCTCGGTAAACTGATTACGAGTTCAAATTAAGTCGTAAACTTGTCTGAGTTATGTTACATTAATGCGGCCGTAGCTTTTTGGGTGACTTAATTTTATCGCAAAAACTTGCTCGTATGTGCTCATGTACTCCAATTGTGTGAATTTTATTGGACAGGAAAACGGTAATATATCCTATCCTACCAAAAGTGCGTTGTATTTAAGAGCAAAATTAATAGCGTGTACCTATAATACTACCAAAAAGCGTGTCCATTTGTTTTTAAACTATTGCATAGTTTCTATCGCGGGCCAGCGTGGAGACCGAATCCAGAAATTCCGTAACGAAAATAACCTGACACGGGACTCCTCTACGGTGAGCCGCTAGATGGCGTTGATAAAAAATGCTATGCAATAGCTTTACCGCGGCAGTCCCCGAGTGCCACACGTCTTTTTTTTTGTTTGTCAATCACGCCGCGAAAGAGTTGGGGTTCGACTTGGACTCGATCTTTTTCTTAGGTATAGAGAACTTGAAGATGGAAAAGTTTACTTTTTATTCCGGAAAAACACAGGGTTCAAGGCTAGTGCTAGATATATTTACTGACTTTAGTTTCTAATTTTAAAAAGGAGACATTCTCTATTCTCTAAATTGAGAGCCGTTCTCTTAACCGGATGGATGTCCACAACTGGACATAGATAAAGGGATTTCCACATTCAGCGGTTCAGGCTCCAGCCGTGTCGCGATTTATTTGTTTATCTAAGTAAGGGAGGGAGTCTTCCAAAATTATTTAATGGAGTGGTAAACAAAAATTTTTTACTCGATACCTACTTTAAACGCTGATGTAAAATATAGCGTTGAAAGGGCGTAATGAGCGGAATGGATTTTAATTAAGTCTTCCACGTATTACGTAACAAAAAGCCTTTGCTGCTATTAACAGGTTTCGTAGAAATCCCGATATGATGCGATCAATTCTCGGTAATGTTACGTATTTTACACTTATTTGACATAATGGAATAATATAATAGTATTATAAATGTCATCAATTGTGTTTGTTTGTTGGTTTTTTGGTTTGTCCTTCAATCACGCCGCAACAAAGCAACGGATCGACTTGATTTTTTGCATGGACATAGTTGAGGACCGGTAGTAGGTAGTGACTTGGGCTACTTTTTATCTCGGAAAATCAAAGAGTTCCCGCGGGTTTTTTAAAAACTAATTCCACGCGAGCGAAACGGCGAGCAACAACTAGTGATGGAATAATTTCAAGACTTTAACACAATAGTGCTAATTAAACCCATACCCTTGATCAGTTTCTACACGCCATCGTACCGGAACGTTAATTCGCTTGGTAGGCTGGTAACCAGCCAAGGCCAAAACCTTCCAATAGAACATAAGTGTGTTGAATATGCTCTATGATCTAACCCACTGTGTAAAGGATAATTCAAGTGAAAAGATTTTCTAAAGCAATGTGCATTATTCAACGAACTCGCCTTTAACACAAAAGGCGAAGAGTGTAATTTTTCTCGCCCCATTATAGATCGAGTACAATCCATACTCTCTTTGTACGGTGCAACCGAAGTACCGCTTGAGTTGTGATGACGTGTGGGTTATCTTAGTAAGCTTAACTGTACCACTAATAATTACTCTAACGTGTAAAGTCTATAGGCTCAGAATATTACCATCTCTTTTCTTTGAAAGCTGCAAAGTGACCAACGGGAATGGGTCTGCTTTGACTGCCCATCTTGACATGCGTTGGATTGGTGTACCTACGTATGCATTTTTGCATTTTTGAAGCTTTATTGTGGAAGCACTGCATACATAGCATAGCTTTGTAAAAAAAATTTTTTTTTTTGAAAAGAGCAACTGCTGTGTTTCTTGCCGGCTCTTCTCAGCAGAATCTGCATTCCGAACCGGTGGTAGATTTATGACGTGTCATAAGAGCTACAAGTTAGCCTACATGAAATAAATAAATTTTGAATTATGAATTTTTTGAATTTTATTCGGAGTTATGTACGTTTTTGAAGTAAATATCACTAATAGATTTATAAATACATATCAAAAATTCCGAGGCCGGCGGGATTCGAACCCACATCTCTCTGGGAATCGCGCCCGAGTGTGTTATCACTGTTTTCAATGGTGAAGGAAAACTCTTGAGGAAACCTGCTTGCCTGAGTGTTCAACATAATGTGTCAAAAGTATTGAAGTCTGTTATTTCACATACACACACTTGTTGAGCTATATCTATTTTGTCTGCTTTTTAACCGACTTCAAAAAAAAAGAGGAGGTTCTCAATTCGACGCGTATGTTTTTTTTTATTTTTATTTTTTGGCTATGTTACTCCATAACTCCGTCAAATCTGAACCGATTTTAATATTTTTTTTTTATTTGAAAGGACGTATCGTCAGGTTGGTCCCATTTAAATTTGATGAAGATCTGATGAATATCTTCGGAGATGGAAGACAAAACTCCTCAATGAATAAGAGCAAATCGCTCGTAATCAGAGTGTGTATAGGATTTTAACCATGCATACTTCATAGCATACATACATATGCTCTATTAGGCATTTCAATATTGTTTTCAACCGACTTTTTGTCGATGTTACTCCATAACTTCGTCAAATCTGAACCGATTTCAATAATTTTTTTTATTTTAAAGAACGTATCGTCAGGTTAGTCCCATTTAAGTTTGGTGAAAATCTGATGAATATCTTCGGAGATGGAGAACGGAACTCCTCAATGAATTAGAGCAAATCGCTCGTAATCAGAGTGTGTGTAGGATTTTAACCATGCAAACTTCATAGCATACATATACTAAATTTCTATTCGGAATAATATATTATGTATTTTAATATTTTTTTAAGGAGCAAAACAAATGGTCTAGTGAATTAGTCCTATGAAGCTACACTAAAAAGCTTAAAATAATAATATAAAAAAATATTTTAAAAAAACCGACTTCAAACGCCACTTAAAAGTATAAAATAATTTTAGTTTGTACACGTATGTTGAAGTCGGGCCAGCGTCGCGCAATGGTATCATCGTTAGCCCATCCGACTTCAACATACGTGTACAAACTAAAATTATTTTATACTTTTAAGTGGCGTTTGAAGTCGGTTTTTTTAAAATATTTTTTTATATTATTATTCTATGAATTTTTCCATTTTTCCCCTTTCTTTCAAAGTAATATAAGAAAATTCCACTTGTGTAATATATTTAAGCAGTTAAATAGTATGAAATAAGTAAGTAATAGAACAAAAAAGGGTCATTTGTAATTTCAAAAGGCTTACGCGACTCAAAAGAAAAAGTTATAATAAGCAGTAAACTCGCGACCCCTTGCAGCCTTTACTTTGATGTGTACACTTAAAATACCTCTGGGCAAGTACATCTTGAGTTCTTGACTTTCAACCTACGCATTAAATAGATCGCACACGGCCGCGAGAGTTGCAAGACTCTTAGGCTGAAATCTATAGACTGCAATCTCACTTTGCTCAGACTCAAGATAGAGATAAAATAAGACAGAGTATATTTGTATCTCGTTTTAACTCTATCTTAAGTACGAGCTAAGTATAAGTTGGCGCAAGAGTAGTGATATGATATTCGTAACTCATGAGTTGCCTCCTAAGGAAACTAATTTGAAAGCGTTATTTCAATTTCCTCCTCACTGTATCCCGACTTCCTTAATAGTGCGTAGAATGCCAGGAAAAAAAATCCCGCGATAGATGAGATAAAACATACCCGAAATCTCGTGTGTTGAAAGAGTCTAGAAAGCGCCAAATATATCATGTATTCAACTCATAAGATATCAATTTTTTTTAAATAGCTATGTTGTCTCTTGGTAATAAATGTATAGGAATTTTATGTAAAAATTTTGGCTCTGTAATATGCAACACATTGAAAATAAATGCTCAAATCTGCATCTGAAGATTTACTATTACACGCGCTCTTAAAACACTAATTAATTATTATTGGGCTACGCACTTTTCAGTAGCCACAGCAAATATATGTACTTCAACAGTACCTACTATTTAATAGGGGCGCTGTGAAAATGCGAAAGTGTAGGTCGCATCAGCGTCTTGCTTTGTTGATGTCAACAGCATTTCTTTGATGATTTGACGACAAAAATGCTTCTTGAGATATTAATCGCATGTTTAAGCTAATGTGATGCCTGATGTGGCTGATCTTGTGACACGCATCTTTCGGTATACGAATTAAAGTTATGAAACGTGACATTAATGCAAGTACACTACATAATTTATGGACCGTATTTGAGTTGGGCAACTATGTGTTGCGCGTTTATAAATAGCTGTCAACGGCGCGGTCGCGGTCGCGTAACTCAAGTTGTACCTTTGGTTATGAAAAATTAGTTGCGTGCACCTCAAGAGTTTTGGCAGCTCGTGGAAACATGCGATCACCTTTTACGTAACTAATTCGAATGTTTATTTTTTTAAGCCTGATAAAGTAGAGATCAAAGTTCTTAATGTCTATTTAAATTAATAAAAAAAAAATATGCCGAATCCAACTTGGTTGGGCAACGTGATTTTCGTGTTTTTTTTTTGGGGGAACGATAAACCGAAAAGCATAGCAGTGGAAAACTAGGTGGATGGATGAATCTCAAGCGATTCGTAGCAACTTGATACAGGCAGCGCAAGATCGTGTTCTGTGGCGATCCTCTCAAGAGTCCAGCAGTGGACGTCTATCGTTTGGAATGTGTCACAACCTTGAAATAAACGTTTAGTCTTTCTTTTTTCTGTAACCATACTCATAAAACAACTAAATGAGTACAGCACTTGAGGTAATCGTCACAGTTAGTAGAATTTCATCGCACAACAAATTGAATACGTGACGATAATTGCCCAACCAGGAGCGTTAGTAGCAACCTTTATTTTTGTGGAACAATGTTGGGAGTCACAAAACAGCATGTTTATTGTGTCGTTAAGAGAGCGGCAAATGGCTGTAATGTGCAAACCGCGGGATTTGCTCTCGTGAGATTTGTGAGTGGATTGCAGCGCCCGGGAAACAAATGAGCGCTCTTTCATATTGAGGTCACTCAGTACCTACTTTGTTTTTACCCGTTAAAAAGAGTAGTAAAAGTAATCAAACACCCAGTTACTGCAATTTTAGTTAGTTAATTCGCTGTGGATACAAAAACAGGAGTAAGTATTCTGTTTTGCATAATTAAACTAAACTGACAGTAGGGTTAATTTAAGTTTTGATAGTGTACTACACATCGCAGATTTGATGTCCCCGCACCCGAATGAGCACCTGCTAATTTATGAACAGTGTTGAAATATAGGCACAGGGTCATTCAGCGGGCATTGGAGAGAACCAGAGATAACGAGAACTATGCTCAAAGTATCCCTAAGAGTTCAAATCAGTCACCGACATAGAGCTACATAACATAGTCGCTAAATTAAAGTGGAAAGGAGCGGGTCACATAAGTCGAAAAGTCAGTCATCGGGTCCCAAAGTGTTGAAGTGGTGACCCCACACCGGGAAGAGCAGAGTTGGCAAACTCCCCGCTAGGCTGATTGACGACATCAGACGAGTCGCCAGGGATTCGCTGGATACAAGCGGCGCAAGGCCGAAGTCTGTGGAAGTCCATGCAAGAGACCCTTAAATATGACATTTTTAAAAGTTATTCCATTTCAAAGATCATTGACGGTAAAAATGATAACATGAAATATGAATACTTACTACAATCAACAAATGTATACGTTTAATAACTGAATATAAATATTCTGTATATAAGTAGTTTTAGATACATGTTCCTGCATTTTCCAGTCAATAACCAATAATATAATTAAAGCACTTTCAGAGTATCAACGTATTCACATATGTAATTATTATACTCTTTCACAGTTATGGGTGTTAATGTAGCATTACATAATATAATTATATGATCAAACGAACTTACCAAGTGACGTTCGATCTTAATTGTCCCATTTTCGGCGAAGAGATTTATTATTAACTTGTAGTAGTCCTCAGCTACGCTTCAACCATTCGCACATATTTCAGCTCCATAAGAAAGAAAGAGATAGCATAATCCGTACATCCTGGGCCAGCAAGCCTGCTCCTACCCTCATTTAGTTCAGAGAATAGAGAATAACAATAATACCTCCAACATTGACATTTTTGGGTATCCATCTATAAATTTATGGGAAGAGGATGGGAGGGAACTTAAATCTCTTCGCCGAAAATGGGACAATTAAGATCGAACGTCACTTGGTAAGTTCGTTTGATCATATAATTGTCCCATTTTCGGCTTCGAGATTTATTATTAACTTGTAGGATGTTTAGAGAAAAAACCAAAAAAGGAAATGTTGGAGAACAAATAAAAAATACATAAATCAAATCTTGATTATCAAATTGATCTGTAAACATCAACATAAATCATATTATCAAAACAAAAAAATTAAACCTTAATCTTGTAGAATACAAAAAAAAAGAAGAAAATCAAAAACCATTACCTAACCAGGTATATCATTAAACAACACATTAACAAAGTTAGTAGAATCATCAATAGTAATTAACGACCTGTTATAAAAATTAGCAATGGTTATTGACTGATCTGACCAGCCAGCAGTTCCTCTAATAGCATTGACACTGATGCCCGCTCGTTGTGCGGCAGAAGTGGTTGCGTGACGAGTACTGTGAGCACTCGCACTATCGTCGTGTCAATGCCACTAGCTGCAAGAGTGAGTTTTATTCATCATCCAATAGTTTGTGGTGAAGCAGAATCATTATGGCTTCCCGCTGGTCAGTATAACCTAATAGATTTATAAACACATATCAAAAATTCAAAATTTTTTATTTTTATTTTTAATTCAGACATTTGAAAACGTTTGCTTTGTTTATGACAAAACTTTTGATCCTGGTCACATCTTCGAGTGATTTTACTGAATTTGTTCAATTCGGCGGCTGCCAATGGAGGTAACTCAACATTAAAGCGCTTTTATGTAATTTTAGACTTAAATGTATAATAAATGCATTTTAAATCCATCACAATGTAGTGGCCGAAAACAGAATGCCCTATGGCCGAAAACTGAAATTTGGGGCCGATAACTGAAGTTTTCAGCGTTTTTCCAGATAAAATAAAAAATAAAAATACAAGCAAGCACAAAACAGCTTAAAAAAGAAATTTCATTATATGCACTTTCATCTAACATAACAAGTATAACTATATATAGATTGTAACATTTTTTCTGATGTCCTAAAGTTGTCAGGAGCACTAAAAGGCCGATATCAGGCACATTGACAGATAGTTAAGCACTATATTTAGATTGCAAGTACTATTATTATGAGGAACCCTTCTTTGAGTAATAATCGATTTAACAGAATGTAGAAAGTATTTAACAAACCCAAACAGGTATCATACGGTTGTAAATATTTAGTATACAACTAATGTTTTAAAAGGTTTAGTAGATATACCTATTTTTAATTTATATGTAGTTTGGTACGCTGGTTTGGTATCGCAGTGTACTAGTTCCTATAGTTTAAAGATTGAAATTTACCTACTGGGACTTTATATTATTCGGCAAGGATGCAAGATATTGCAATATTTGCTGAAGAATGTACTCGCTGCCAGGTGAAACTTTGTCGGACAATAACTTGTCGGAAAATAATAAAGTTTCGTTAAAATTAGAGGAAAGATTCCGCAAGAGATACATACTTATAATACAGTGCTCATAAGCGGGATGGCCCACTTTGGATAGTACTAAAATAATGGCGCACCTATTAACACAAAGGGTGAATTATTAATGTTTTTAAGAAGGAATCGTTTTTAAGGTGGTTTACAATTAGGTACTATCATAATCACGGCAATTTATAAATAAACCAATACATCTTTGATTTGTTTTTCAAATTGAATTCAATGTCGTAAACAGAAAAAGAAAAACACGGTTACCAACTCCGGAACTTACACATGGAATACAGCTTGATTTAATTATTATACACTGTCTTTAATGTAAAGGGGGAAAACATATATTTTATTATTATAATTAATTAATTAATTAATTTTTATAATCTTGTTTTATTATAAAAACGTATTATGAGAATATTCCCTTTCAAAGAAATGCAGAGAGGTATTAATTGCATTTTGTCTTTACTCACGAAGCAATTTTCGGCTTTGCCTACCCTTACAATAAATCTACAAGGATATAATTATAATGGAGTGTAATTCCCAGCGAATATTTTTGCAAGTCAGTAAATTAAATACATATTTCATATTTCTCTCACTAAACCTAAATTTTCGAGAAATATTATTTAAGATGTAAGATGGTAGGTACTCTACCAATTTTTGCTTCTGTAGACAACTGCCATACATAGCGCGTATAGTGTCCTAAGCAAAAAATTAATAAATAAATAAATAAAATATATGGCAATGATTACACGTCTTGTCAGTAAAAAACTAAGCCTGAAGAATGAATACTGCAAGTATTTTAATAATACAATTTATATGATGATTAGTTGATTACGTTCACCATGATTCCAAGAATAACCGATTATTTCTCATAGTAAGAGGAAGAAGCATGGAAATCAGTTTAAATGTGAAGTTTTTTATTTTTTTATTTTTTAATACCTTGATAATTTTTATCACGTGTCTCATTATTTGAATAAAATCAATTATGAGCAACAAGGCCAAAAATATGTATTGTTTAAACCCATAACAACAGCAAGGGAGGCTGCAACGAGTATCCGTCAAGGGTGGACTTCAAATCGAAAGTAGCACTAAATGCATTTTTGCAGTAGTGCGTATAAGAAATAAAAATTATGAGCCTTCACGTCACTCTCTGGCAATGCATTAAATAATATCACATCGTTATAGCAGAGATCGAGAAGTCAAACCAAATAAACATTTTTTTTTTTTTCTTTGTATGACCAATTCAATTGCAATCCTTATGCTCCCCATTCTGAAGTGACTTCACACGTTCACAACCATTTTGAATTCAATTTGTTGTGAAACAAATTGGTTCTTAAAAGTTTTGAACCTACGAAAAAACTTTAAACCTAAGAATTTATTAAATGTGTTTCATCAAACTTTAAGTAACTTAAAGGAAAAGATAGGTACATATACCTCGCAAGTGGTGCTGTCGACGCTCGCTGCCGCAAGCGAACGGCGCGCGGAGGTGGCTCGTATCGGAGGCACCTCGGCGCCGGCATACTCGCCTCACTCCGCAGTCTGGCTGACGCACGCCGCGTGAGCTCAGCAGTGCTGATGACGTGGCGGTGAGGACTTGGAAGTTTCAATAAGTTGCGGAGGAAAGCTTACTGACGATTGCTCTAAATTCCTGAGAGTGTGTTCCAAATCTCATGTGAAGACTTGATAAAGTCGCCCAATTTTTCACATCAATTGACATTACAGGAAAGCTTGTGGTTTCGATCTCGATCGTAGTGATCTAGTTTTGCTTCTTCATAATCGCTTTATCTTAATTTCGGGTAAACATGATAGAGTTATGAATTATGACAGGGCTTGCGCTTAATTTTCTGCTTTAGGACGAGAGCATCAAAAAAGGGTAAATTTCCAGGAAACTAGCTTTTGGATTAATCCTTATAATAAAGATCCATTTCCAAAGATGGGTTCCCTTCAGTACGTTTAGTCTGACAATTCAGCTGTTGTCTTCGGATCCAATTGCTCTAGCCGCAAACAACGGTGATGGGGTCACGACTGTGATTGTGCTTTGGTTTCGAAACGCGCTTTGTTTTCGGCAGAACGCGTCAGACACACCGGAGACCACTAAAAGGATCATTCATCATGCATTTCCTGTTCAACTTGATCGGAAGAGAAAAAAGAACGGTTAATATCTCGTATTAACTCACGTCATATCTTGCTATTGGTCAATATCGCGTATTGACTCGAAGCTTTAAAAAAAAACATTTACAGCCTAATATCACGTATTAGATCATGTCATATTTTGTTATTGGTCAATATCCCGTATTGACTCGAAGCTTTATAAAACATTTACCAGATATTTATATTATCACTATTCGTGGTAGGTAGGTATGAAGAAAAATCTTTTAGAAGGTAGTTAATAAGTACAATTCACAGTAATGGCGTTTTATAGTCTTTAACTGTGGTCTTTAAAAGGAAATCTGCAGTCTAATATCCCGTATTAGATCATTGACATAATTACTACCCGCGTCTTGCGGGTAAGAATAAAAACATTTTTAAGGTACTCGTATGAACGCAAAACTGCACTACACTAAAAAGTACCGTAAAATAACTCCGTTTACACTTCACCATTTACAATAATGATGTTTTCTTCATATTTCTGTGTCTTTCAAGCCACTTATGCTCTCTATAGAGTATTTAATTGTCACTGCACTTGAAGAAATATTATTTTAAAAATTAAAAACTGCTACTATGTGCGGGGTCGTGCGCGCACGAAAAACGAATGAGGGTAGGAGCAGGCTTGCTGGCCCAGGATGTACGGATTATGCTATCTCTTTCTTTCTTATGGAGCTGAAATATGTGCGAATGGTTGAAGCGTAGCTGAGGACTACTACAAGTTAATAATAAATCTCGAAGCCGAAAATGGGACAATTAAGTATTAGCTTTTAATGTTATTAATTATTCTATTTTAACCTAAAATAAAATAAATAGAGCTCGTGACCATTTGAGTTGCCACAAAAATTGTGAAATCTTGAAATCGATCGAAATCGATATGCCTTTATTTTAGGTACAATATACCGTGTACTCTAGAAAATATAATATTCAATCTACATTCTTGAAATCGTGATTCTGGCTATACACTATACAGGCATATTTAACAGAATAATTTGTGGTCAACCCTTTCGGGGATTTTCAGTTTGGGTCGTACTGCTTGGTGGTGTAAGTATGTTGGCATAAATACCCCTCCTCCCCAGAAAATTCTTTTGAGCTTAAAGGAACATATTTCAACTATTCAAAGGGAATTTTCCGGGATTTGTTGTTACTTAAAGTGTTGATAAAAGCTTTTTTACTCATAAAAGAGAAATTAGCTTGGCTGGTAGATGGATGTAGAGTTTCCGTGAGCTTAGTTCGTTTTATTATAAAGTGAACATTACTATTAAGAAAGGTATTTTCCCCATTTCCCCAGAAAAATTATGTCTTTGATTTTTCTGAAAACTTTTCACTTTGAATAGATTTTAGTTTAGATGGAAATGTAAGAAGTATGTTTATTTTTTTCTGTTGATTCATGACTTAAGATATCCTTTGACTCACTCTCCTGATCGTAAATGGCATTGCAGTCTAAGATGGCAGAGAGATGAATGGCAATTTAGTTAAACCATACTCTGATAGAGAAGAAGTTGTGCACATATACTTTGACTAAGCAAATGTCAATTAGTTATACGTAATAAGGAAGATCCCCATAGAGCTATATCGCTAAGTAGATTAGTTTGAACGTGAGGAGATAGCAAAGTGACAAATAGGTATGTAGGTGTTAAGAATCTTGCTAATTAGTTCTGTTCAAAACACCGCATCGTATTATGAAGGGCGCGGAAAGCTTATGAAAGCGTTCACAGTTCAAAATCAGAGTAGACGGAGGAGCCGCGCTGCTTTAGTTGTGCACCATCACCATCGCTGGTTGTGTATCAACGCTGTACTGAAGTTGCCCATTTTACGCAGAATAGAAAGAAAGAGATATAAGAGACATTTTTGTTTGGGCATTTTATTCACCGCGATAAGACGTGAGGTTCCTCAAACATTTTTTTAAATACTTGCGCTTCATTTACCATCGTGATTTACTCACTCACAATACCTACCCAAGAGTGATTGCAAAGATCAACCTGGCAGTAAGTGAAGCTTCAGCGTGAGATGGAGTTCGCTTGCTTTATAATATTTAAAGATCATAGTTAGTTGGAAAAATGGAAGCTTGAATGGAATGGAAGGGTATGCCTGGAGGCGGGTACTGCGAACGAGGAAGTAAAGCGCTTAGTACACTTGTGTGTAGTATGATGTCAACTACGTAGCGGTGCAGATTTGTGCGTTACCTGGCGGTTCGATGATGACCTGCGATTCATCGCAGATATATAATCACATAAATATGTTAATATGTCACATTGCAGCGGATTTCCGCTCACAAAATTCCACTGGTGATGACCCTGGCCTAAGCCAACATTACTAAAGCAGAATATTCAAATGTATTAATGTTTCTTACATTATAAATGAGCGAAGGGATATACGCAAAGTTATTATTAAATTTTCGCTATCCTTGCAAAATCTCCGCGCGGACCCGTGTTACTGTTGCCCGTATGAGACTGGCTAATTTTCTCATAATTTATAACGCTCCGTTCTTGTTTACTTTTACAAACACGGGACGAGCCTTTTCTAATTAATAAGATCGGGTTTTGTGGTAGCAAAATTGTAATGTAAAATAAATCCGAATAAATTTTATATAATATCGAAAACTGCGAGGCCGGCGAAGATCAAACCTATATCTCTCGGGGATCAAAATCGCTCTGAGCATGTTGACAATCTAAATATATAAAAGGAAAGAGTGACTGACTGACTGATCTATCAACGCACAGCTCTAACCACTGGACGGATCAGGCTAAAATTTGGCATACAGTTAGCTGTTATGACGTAGACATTCGCTAAGGAACGATTTTTAAAAAATTCAACCCTAAGAGGGTAAAATAGGGGTTTGAAAAATCAAACTTAACGTGAGCGAAACCGCTGGCAAAAGCTAGTTGTATATGTAACCTAATACATTGGGTATTAAAAATTTATTCGTAAATCTTTTTAAATAAACACTTTAAATAAAAATGAGAAATTAACATTTCACTTTATGAAGCGCAGAAAAATAAAAATATCAGTCTATAAAAATTTCACTTATTTTTATCCATAGTACTTTTTAAAGAGGATCTGAGTAAATTGAATTTTATAATATTAGAGAAAAGATATTTCGGGTATTCTTAAATTCCATTTATCTTCTTATAAAAAAAGCTTAAAATATTTTTTGTTTTGATGACAAAAATTAAAAGAATGATTTTTAAACATAGAGTCTCATAGAGTTCATTAAAGACTGACGGGCAGGTAAGTACTCTGACATATAAATATGAGCTTATATGTCGGTCGAGGTAAATTCCAGCCTTCCAATCACCATTGGACTCTATGAGACCGGATGACGGATCCTTAAAAAAGGAATCCCAGGATTTAGATAACAAAATTTTAAATAATTTCCAGCCTCAACTAACGATTGTTAACGAGATATAGAATTCCAACAATTTTCCAACCAATTGAATGCAAAAAGACTCGCATTTATCCATTTCAGTTAACGGAGGGAATTATACATAAAATATGAGGAAATAAGAAAAGAAGGGGGTAATACGATGCGAAGAGGCGGCAGTACAGCTCGGCGAGGGAACTGTAAAGTTACTCAAGTTTCGTTTACGTAGCTAAAGAGAGCAAGGGGCTCCTTATAAAGCAGTTTCATGAATATTTATACGGATTTAAAGACAGCGTAGTGCGGCTGTGTAAACGACAGCTTCTGAGTACCGTTTTGAATTTAAACCGCTGATCTTGGTCGCCTGAACTTATTGATCTTTGACAGTACTACATTTATAATTATACTTTTTATTAATCTAAATACTGTTTGGGAGATTCTTCAATGACATAGGTACATACGTAATAACTATCCCGTACTAGCTTTTGCCTGCGATTTCATCTGCGTGGAGTTTATTCATCTTCGTGGAGGTAGGTTTTTAAAAATACCGCGGGAACCTTTGTTTTCTGGTATAAAAGGTAGCCTATGTCATTCTTTAAAAAACAGTTCGATCCGTTGCTCCGTTTCAGTATGATTGAAGGACAAACCAACAAACAAACACTTTCGCATATAGGTATGTATTAGTAAGGATAAGATACAAGATTTAACATCTTTAGATAAAAATATTTCTTTTTCTTAAAATATGCTACTTTTGATTCTTAGGAGTCGTCACAATTCTGGAGTGACAGAAATTGCAATATAATATCTGGCAGAAGTTTCGTTGACTTTGCTACCAGTTCACTCCTACTTGAAGTGAACTAGCTGGAAACTGGAGCGAACTACATTCACAGAAATATATCGACCGTAGCAATTAACATAGTCGTATGTGAAAAACCACTACTCCAGGGCACGGCCGCTCAAAGCTTCAAATATGTGAAAAGTGAAAAACAGTCAACATATCCAACCCTTGCACTTGCAAAAACCAAAGATGGTTGGTTGATTCCAAAAGTTTCACAATTGGTGGGGGCATTGCTATCCCCATTCTAAGACCCTTAATGCAACAAAACGAAAATCGCCAAAATGTAGATCCGACACTGTTAATTGCTACGGTCGATATGTATAAATGAGGTTGCAACTAGTGTAGTGAGGGCACTTAAAACTTAATGACTGCGAACCTTCTGCGAACACAGTTGTATGGACTATTTATGTAAACTATTCATAATTTGTAAATACCATTTATTTTGTTGATTCTTACTACTTACTAGTTACTAGTAGGTACTTAAAGCAAAAGCTCAAAAGTAAAGGTCGTAAAAAGTTCACAGTTGCGTCAAGCTTGGGATAAACATCGCAAGCACAGATTTTTTTTTAATATATGAATAGCGGGCAAACAAGCTGGCGGGTCACCTGATGTTAAGTGATTACCGCCGCCCATGAACATTTGTGGTACCAGAGGCACCACCAATGCGTTGCCGGCTTTTCAGGAATTTATTGGTTCGCCCCTTGAATAACCCCATATTGTAATTAAGTGGGAACACTGTCGACGGGAGATGATTCCACAATTTGATAGTACGTGGAAAAAAAGATCTGGAGCAACGAGTGGTCGAAGTGCTCCAGGCACCCAAGAAGACAATTAAGAAATGAAAGACTCAAAATATTACTGATGCTGCCGCAAAGTGGGGTGTTGTTTAGAATATGCAAGAAAACTAGACACCCCCCCATTAGGTGGAACAGCGCTTTCCCAAAAAGAAGATTTATGATCTATGATCATTCAAAGAAGGTCTATGCAACGAATATTTATGTATTAAATTACTTCTATTTTATTAGTAAATATGAAGAGTAAAATAATTTCTGGTGTAGTTACTCTCGAGAATGTTTAGTGAAAATGCGCGCATGGTGATCGGCATTCAGAATTCCTCTGCGAATTGTTCTACCTCCTCTAATATTGAAATGTAAAACGTGTGCCATATCTGCGAGGACAAAATACCGAGAGAGAATTTTCGTTAGATTAGTCCCTGGCGTAAATCTCTGCAACAACCTATGAGTAGGTAGCTTAGTTTTGAACTTAGTTTATCCAACAAAGGCTTATCTTATTTTATCCATGAAACCGAAAGTATATCATAATATTAGTTCACATAATATTTTCCAATAACCGAATATGGGTTGGGCACAAAGTATAAACTTTGTACAAAAGCGATTACCGACGTTGTCCGAGGGTGAAGGGGAAGGTTCTATTGTATCGAGCTCCTTTATGCGAGCTCTCGGTTGTCTCAATGCTTTGAGGAAGAAGGAAGATAACGACGAGGAAGGGTTTTGTCATTTTTTTATAGAAGAAAAATGGTGTTTTATGAGGTGCTACAACGATTCTGATTTTTAGCAAATATATATTATTATTTAGGAACAACTTTCTTTTTCTATAATCCGCTAAAATTGAAAAAAAAAAAAAAAAAATTGCATGGTGCCACTCGCACTATACACAACCGCTTTTTAGGTACTAAAAATAAAAAAACACGCACCAACAACAGGTAATACCACACAAACCCATCAAAATACACTCAAATACACCCTACGTACGTTTCACTTCGACAATGTAGCATGAATCTTCAAGAGATGTTGACTTTACAATGCACATTGAAATTGCTTTACAATGGCTGTCCCTTGTGTACCATGGAATTTCGGAAGGTAACGCCTACTCCTATCTAATGCATTATTTTTGCAAAATAGGAAATGGTGCTTATGATGGCGCTTTCGACCTTAGTATAAAACATTCGGTCTATATTTGTTAGTCTCTTGGATATATTATTGTACTCGTATAACTTCCTGCCAGAAAATTGCTTGTAACGTTTTGAATTATGACCTTGTTTGCTATTAATAATGATTTATTATATACTTACGAGAAAATCGTTTTATTACAGCACATCATTACATTTTATCTGGTCATCAATAACATAATTATAATAATAGATATTTGTCTTACTGGCCGTTCATTTCCAATAATTAATATAACGATAGATTTACGGCTTATTGGTTGCCATATCGAGGCTAACATCTTAATTGCTATTGTGCTAAAACTTAATAAAGAAGGCATTATCTTCAACTACACAACTTCGTTTTTCTATAATCCCTACTCTGCCTCTAAAACGTTTGGATGTCAAGCTTTTTAACGTTGGGAAATTCTATTACGCAATTATATGTACGAGTATTATAAATGTGCATTAGATTATGACTAGATGAAAAGATAACTTAATTATTCGTCATTATTACCTGTAAAGATAATTTCTTTCATCTTGTCAAATCCCTTTCGTTTGTAACCTTTAAATTGCCGACTCCATTACTTTGCATAACAGGTACCAAGGCGAAATCAATTGTGAATTCAACTTTAAAGTAAGTTTACTCCAATAAAATATTCGTGTTGGTCTGAGTATGAAAGTTTTTGCAGTCTATTTAATATGCTATTGTTAATTTACAAGTTTTCCTTTGCTTTTAAGTTATTCGTGGGCACAAAATTATGTAAATAAAACCTATGACATAGTATGTATTAAAAGAGGAAATAAAACCATGAAAGTTATTTTTTATTAAATTAAAAGAGTAGAAACCAGGTAATATTACATTTAAGAATAAAGCATTATCTTATTATGGAAAACTTTGGAATTTACCGAAAATATTACGTTTGAAGAGTGCGTAAATATTTTCTATTGAATGATGCAACCCTGGAAGGATCTGTCTTCTGCAACACAGATTTCTGTAGCGCAGAGGGGAGGGACACAAAACACTTTTTCAAATGTCTTATAAGAATATTTTTGAATGATATTTCAAATGTTTTATTAGAGTATTTTTGTCTAACATTTTAAATTTTAAAAACTTACTCTCCAAATTGCTTATAAGCTACCCGCTTCCCTGTAACACCCGCTGTGAAATTCAGGATCAATTTTAAAAACGTATTATTACTTTTTGAAGAAACTTTTCGCGTGAGGCAAAGTTTGTAAAAGCGAAGGAGTTTATAAGACGGCTTTATTAAGCTTTTGGCAGGTGTGAAACAGCTGACGTTCAGATATTAATATCACTGACTGATTCAACCAATAGGTATACTCGTTTCTTCATTCCGAAATTTAATCACACTTTTGTTGATAGCAGTTCAAACTTGCTATAAATCCTTGAACTCCACTCATAACTTGAGCTGTCATAACTTTGAATTTCCCTGAATTTGCTCCTATTATGAGTTTTTTGAGTTAGGAGATTATAATTAATTTTACTCCTTTATGAATATGTTATTCCTTGGGATCGGAAAAATATATATTTTTTTGTTGTAATCTAATTTCTGACACAATTATTATTTTTGAAGGTTTAAATTAAAATATTTCTGAGAGAGGACCTGCGCTCAGTGAGCTGTTCCTCCACCTTCAAAAGATTGAGTTTAATCTAGACTTAGAATTGTAACACTAAGTGCCTACTCTGGCCTCGTTAACTGATAAAACTGTTTTTGGGTTGCCACAGGTCAACCTATACTACTTATAAAACTGTATAGTGTATTGTTTACGATCGCAATCTTATACGCCACGATTTGGAATTGTGGATAGTTTTTTCACGAGCAAATATAATAGTAGCCGAAATAAAAATAGAATATTGAAGTAAGATTGAGGATCTTCGGTATTTCTCAGAAGTACTCGCTCGTATTGAGTGTTTAAGAGTACACTTAAGTGAAAAGCTATTGAATCAGTATTGTACGTAATTAAACCTAGCAATATGTACTTTTCAAAGATTCGCTACAGCTCTCGAACGTGGTCGCTTTGTTGGAATTTATTCGTTTGAAGTTCGTAGAAATCTATTGACTCGTACTTATAACTCTGCGAAATTATTAGTAAATTTTATTTTAAGCGTTGCAAAAATTATCTACTTTTATATTTTACTAGCTTTAACCCGCGGCTTCGCTCACGTTAGGTTCGATTTTTTAACCCCCTATTTAACCCTCTTGGGGTTGAAATTTTCCAAAATCCTTATTTAGCGGATGTCTACGTCCTAACAGCTACCTGTATGCCAAATTTCAGCTCGATCGGTCCAGTGGTTAGAGCTGTGCGTTGATAGATCAGTCAGTCAGTCAGTCACCTTTGCCTTTTATATATTTTACTAGCTTTGTGCTGTATTTTTATCCGACTGCGGCACGCAAAGGAGGGCGTTTATCAATCTATATATGTATGTATGTGTATAAATTAACAGGTCTTAATCTAGTGCTATTCTTTTTCGTATAGAGAATATTAGCATCGCGTAAATTGACAGTTCTAAACTGTCAATTTAGATAAGTGTATACAGCAGGATTAGCTATATAAATCATGGCAAATATTCTTTTTTAGAGGCAAAAAGCCATTTGTCTGCTGTGGTACAACTTTTGCAAAGAAAATATCAATATTATTCATGTAGTAAAATTGAAATTACCGTCTCAGGCAGGTGTCATATTCATAATAGATAAATCATGGTTGTGAAAGAATCTTTTCTTCATGCAGCCCGTCCCTCGTCTCGCAATAGAGCAATATGTTTTCCGTACGTTACATAAACCACGTACAAAGGGGATTACTGACGTTGGCGGATGATAAAAGGGTAAACTCTATTGTCCAAACTCCGTTAGGCAATCGCTTGTGTAGAAGACGTTGCGTCGATATTTTGAGTAAATCGAAAATGTTTTCAAGTCAAGCTGAGCCTCGTAACTTTGAAAAACTTGTATTCTAAGAATTTTATCTTATTTAATAGTAGACTAGATGATGCTCGCGACTTCGTTCGCGTTGATTAAGGTTTTTTTAATTCCCGCGGGAGTTTTCTTATTTTCCGCGATAAAAAGTAGCTTATCTGTTATTCCAGACTATAATCTATCTCAGTGCAAAATTTCAGCCAAATCGGTTCAGTCGTTGCGGCGTGATTGAGTGACAAACATACATCCAAACTTTCATGGTGATGTCACAATGCAAGAGGAGCCGCTGCGTTGCTTATGCGGCGCCGTTGCGTTGCGTTAGATAGAAAAATCCTTGGTATGATACATGGATGCGCTGCGGCGTTATGTTGTTTCTGCGACGTCGCTATACAAAGGTAGGCAGTCATCCGAGCTGTAACATGCTTCATACAAACATTATTTCATAACATATTAAATTACAAATTGTAAATGTATACGCGTACCTTCAATGTGCCGTCACGCTAACGTTTTATGTCTGTTAACGTCTACTTACATAATGTTTGAATTTATTATCATCTAGTCAACTCTGACGCAAGTATGTAATTAAAACAAAATTTGACGTTCACTCAAGTTTACAATGGATTGCCTTGAATTATTGTTATATTAATAAAGTTCGTTGTAACATGGTTGTGAAAGGACGACATAAGGTTGTCATTGTCAAATGTATTGAAAGAGTAAAAAGAGCTCATTCAATTTTTTTTATTTTTAAAAAACAAGCTTGTAGTAGCTGGCTACATCATCCGACCCTCAATATCAATTAGTAGGTACTTATCAGACTTAATCAAATTAGCCCAAGCTCGACGGAATTACGTCGTTTTATTACAGAGTCCCAGAGTTTCACCTCTATCATCAGATCAGCTCCATGTCACAATAAAATTGCATTGTCATTTGATTTATGTTTGCGTGCAAAATTTCAAATTAATCGGAAACCGGTCAGTGGTTCTAATTCAGCTTGCTAGATTTAACTCTAAACAAACATACATACATTCATATATACATGTATGTTTGCAATGAAAGTTTAATAAAAGCTTGTAATATCCGGTTTACAATGTACAGTTAATCGGGCGTATCTGTAGGTACATACCTATAGTATAATTCCGTTGAAAACCTGTGGTTTACAAATTGAGTGCTCGCGTGTTTTATAACGTTATTTTTAATCCATGACAAGAAAGCTATTTTCTACGCTCTCATCTGATGGTAAGTGACGATGCAATCGATATTAGCGGGCTAATTTGGAAGGGGGTAGGTAGAGCAGTTTTAAACACATACCCCGAATTGGTTTCAACACGCCATTGGGCCGGAACGCTGAATTGCTTGGCGCCATGATTTGACATCGGGTGCCCATCAGACAAAACGATAATGTTGTTAATAAAACTGTTTACTAAAATGGATGGATGTACGGATGAAAAAATTAAATTGCATCATCTCTTTATAAGCGTTATTTTCAAAGCGAAAGTATAATTATTGTAGTCTAGAAAAGAATAATTTGATGACTGGACTCAAAGCCAATTGCAAAACCTTTAAAGTCAGTTGGTGAAATAAAATATTCCATTTCCTGTCGTTCTAATCTAACAATTGCGATTAAACCCTTTGATAGTTCGCCTCGTTAGGCCGCAATCTTTTATTTCACTCAACTGCATTTCATTGATGGAAAAAATTTACCGTTTTCCCTTTTTACGAGAGTGATTAATTCAAGTTACTACCTTAATTTCTAATTGGACTGTCATGAGCATATAATAATCAGTTATAGTACGTTTATCTCACGAAGTTACAGGCGCTTTACTTGTGGTTACATCGTGTAGGTATATTCACATTGCGTAAGTGTGCGTGCCTATCAGGAGCCCAGGTGGGAGCGGTCAGGCGCGAGTAAGCTCTCGCTCACAACTATACAGATACGACACACACACACAACCATGAGCCACGCGCCGTCCTGAATTGCAAGAACTATACTGTGAGGTTACATTAGAACGAACTCCCATATTCATAAATTGAGTTAATATTTTTAATGTACCTACTTGGCATATGAGTAAAGTTTCCGTTTCTTTACTCTTGTGTAAATAATCACATCGCTCAATAAAACATTAGTAAAATTAAATACGGAATACCGAGAATAATGTTTGGATAGGTATAAAATTAATCTACTATATAAAAATAAGTCGGGTTTTCCTTCCTGACGCTATAACTCCAGAACGCACGAACCGATTTCCACGGTTTTGCATTCGTTGGAAAGGTCTCGGGCTCCGTGAGGTTTATAGCAAAGAAAATTCAGGAAAAATTTTAACAGAAAAGCGGGAAAATCTTTTTTCACATACAGCGCCATCTCTGTCATCATCTGGTGGCGAAACGGAGTTCGCCGGGTTTGCTAGTTATTCATATAATTTTAAAATAATAATACTCCTCTAAGTGTAAGTAAAATATATATAGAAAGAAAAACAAGAAATAAGAATCGATTGTGCACTGTAACATAAATAAGAACTCCGCATGCAATAATTTTGAATTTTGAGTGAGGGTTTTTTTTTATTTCATTTGGCATAAAAATTCTTTTCAAAAAACCGACTTCAAACGCCACTACAAAGTATAAAAATAAGTTTATTTTGTTGTACACGTTTGTTGAAGTCAAGAAAAAAAAAAAAAAAGATACCGGCCGAATTGATAACCTCCTCCTTTTTGGAAGTCAATTAAAAACCAAAGCTATGTATTCAGATAAATATTTACCGAGAAATGCAAAGTACTTCAATAATATTTACTGCATACAGTTAATTAGCAAAGATTCATCCCGTGTTTGCTAAAGTCCGAGTGGAAAGCAACGATATTAATTATGGCGGAATTAACCTCTCTACGCGGGATGACGCGGGTAACACGAGTCCGCGGGGAGATTTAGCCAGAATAACTAAACGAACGAATTTTATAATTAACTAGCTTTAGCCCATCGCTTAGCTTGCGTTAAGTTTGATTTTTTAAACACCTATTTAACCCCCTTAGGGGTTGAATTTTCAAAAATCCTTTCTTAGCGGATGCCTACGTCATAATAGCTGTCTAGATGCCAAATTTCAGCCCGATCTGTCCAGTGGTTAGAGCTGTGCGTTGATAGATCAGTCAGTCAGTCAGTCAATCAGTCAGTCATCTTTGATTTTTATATTTTATAATTAATAATTAATAATTAACTAGCTTTTGCCCGTCGCTTAGCTTGCGTTAAGTTTGATTTTTCAAACCCTATTTTACCCCCTCCAAAAATTCGATGCCGACGTCTTAGTAGCTATGTGTAAGCCATCCGTCCAGTCGTTTGAGATGTGCGTTTGTGGATCAGTCAGTCAGTCAGTCACCTTTTCCTTTTACACCTATGTTTAAGATTTGTGTCACTGATTTACGAATTTACATTTGCGGTTGTATAGATTCCGTCTTTCACTCCAGCTTCCTATGCTTATAAAGCTGCATCCGCACGCTTGGCAAACCTAGGCAAACCTTCACAAACGCAAACGTGCGGATAGAGCGTTTGCCATGGTTTGCCTACGCTTGCGAGCGTTTGTGGCCGATCCATCGAGTGTCGGTCTTTTGATCGCAAACCAAAGGGAATTTGCCGCAAGCGCTTGCGTCTCCGTCCACACGTTTGCGCGCACTCAGTCTCGTTTGTGCACTGGCGACGATTAGACGTGTCATTGTATTACGATTTACGTATCGCACCTTTAGAAATCTTCATTTTGTGAGTGGGTAAAAACGTAAAATGAATGACTGGTCGACTGAAGGCTTTTGAAGACGATTTGTTTATATAATTTAATTAATTAATTAGTTTTACATATTAATAATAATAAGTGGCGACTCCGCACCGGAAAATGGTATATAATGGTATAGTAATAGGTGGACCGACACCATCAGGCGACCCTCAGGGAGCCACTGGGTACAGGTGGCGCAAGACCGAAGCCTGAGGAAGTCCATGCAATAAACAGTCCAGCAGTGGACGTCTATCGGTTGATAAAGAAAAAAAACAAAATATCTATTGAGTAGGTACATACTAGAATAGAGTAGAATATTTTTTTATTCAAATAAATAAACTAGGTAGGTACCAAGTCTTTTCGAACATACTACTAGCTACTACTACTAATCTATAATATTATACTAAAACTGTAACTGGACAAATTGTGCACATGAAATATGTTTTGAAAATTTTAATTAGAGGACGCTTTACTATCAACTAGATGACGTCCGCGACTTCGTCCTCGCAGATTAAGGTTTTTTAATTCCCGCGGAAAGTCCTTAATTTTCCGGGCTAAAATGTAGGTATGAGCTATCGCTATTCCACATTTCATTCAAATCGGTTCATTAGTTGTGGCTGAAAGAGTAACAAACATCCATCCATCCATCCATCCATCCATCCATATTCCATTTTAGTAGGATTATTGATCGATACTGAGCTTAAAACATTTGTAAAAATAACTTAAGCCAAATAATAAAGCCGACACAAGTTCGACGTCCGTCATGCTTGCCTGTTCAGAACATACAAACGCCCTCGCAAGCGTGCGGATGATTCCCAAATTCAAGGCAAACGTTTGTAGAGGTTTGGCGTTTGCCGTTTGCCACAAGCATGCGGACGCGGTATTATACCTACATATACTAAGACCCTTACTGATTTATATACTTACTTTAGAGTGATATTAGATATATTTTTTCCAGCATTCTGAGTATGGCTGAAAGCAAATATTAATATTTGGCAATATTTGTGAGGAAATGTGGAAATACGTGTAGAAACAAATCATAATGTTTAAAGTTGTACGGACGCTGGCTAGCGAAGTATATTATGTAACCGATAAATAACCGTACCTAGTGGGAAACGTGAAAGGAAACTTAACGCGATTATTAACACTCTAGACCGCTTGGTTGTCCCGTCACGTTACCACCAATCTGCTTAGCGGGACACCTTTATACGAACCCTTTCGTTAAAGGTCGAATCCCTTTAGGTATACCTATACAGTAAATTAAAGGAAAAACAACTTATTTCTCCGAAAAATAAGAGGTTATTATTTTATATCTCCTTTTTCGGGGGTACGGGGTTCAATGCTAATTGCAAATCTAATTCGGAGTCCTAATCCTAAACCCACGCGGACTAAATCGCGGGCTTTAGCTAGTTAAATCTAAACCTGCATCATCTTATAGCTATAAATACGATCATCCTTACTAACATATAAAACTAAAAGGAGATTGATTGATTGACTGACTGACAACTCAAATTACTGAACGAATCCGGTTGAAAGACATACGATCTAAGAAAGCTATTATGGTAGGCATTCACTAAGAAAAGATTTTTGAAAATTGGACACATAAGGCGGTAAAATAGGGGTTTGAAAAATCGAACTTAACGTGGCGAAGTCGCGGGCAAAAGTTCGTACACAATAAAGCTTCATAAAACCTGTTATATAAACACCGATCGAGGAGTTTTGATCTACCTGGAAATTATAAAATCTTTCTTAAGAACTCTCTAAACTTGGTTTATGAAATCTAAAAAAATTGTAGTGTATCTGAAAAAAAAAGGAACGGAAATCTGTGGAGAACTTTTTGAGAAATATCACAGTAATATTATAAAGACGAAAGTGTGTGTATGTGTGTGTGTTACTCCTTTACACCACAACGGAGATAGCTCATACCCAGGATTAACACATAGGCTACATTTTATAAAATTAAAGATTTCCCGCGGGAAACAAAAAAACTTAATACACGTGGATGAAGTCGCGGGCATCATCTAGTAAGTATATACCTACCTATCATCTAGATAACTATTCTGAAAAGAGGTTTCAATAGGTAATAATAAAATGAGTGGGTTTTCATTATACTCCTCTCTTAGTTCGATGAGAAATGAAATAATAATAATAATATTCCTTATTGTTGTACACAGAACACTATTATAAGATTTCCTTCTGATAGATAGTTATTGTTACTAACTAACCTTTCAATTAATAATAATAATAAAGGACTTATCAGCTGCTGTATTGAGGCTTATTATATTATTGATTGCTTACCTATCTATTATCCACACTTAATACTCTTAACTTATATCTACTTCCCCGCAGCTTTTGCTACTAATAAATTCCTCTTGCGAATATCTTGCTTCCCGGGCAAAGTTCCCTTTTCAAGAGCCGTTAATTTGTTTGCGCGCGGGCCTGGGTAGAATTGAAGACGATGACTCCTTGAAGTTATAATGCAAGGAACATTTATAATTAATTAATTACAAATGTTCCTTGCATTATAACTTCAAGGAATTTAATTTATCTTATACTAGCTTTTGCCCCCGCAACTTCGTCCGCGTGGAATTAGATTTTGGGGTGGAATTTTCAAAAACTGTGACACACGTACTTCTTTATTTTTAACTGAAAGCTCAAATACCAACTTTGATGGAAACAGCTTGCAAAATGACGGAGTCTCATATAAACTTCCATCCCCTATTTAAGCCCCTTAGGGGTGGAATTTCCAATAATCCTTTCTTAGTGTGCGCCTACGTCATAAAAGGAACCAACTGTAAAAATTTCAAGTTTCTAACTTCAGTAGTTTAGGCTGTGCGTTGATATCTCAGTCAGTCAGTCAGTCAGTCAGTCAGTCAGTCAGTCAGTCAGTCAGTCAGGACTTTGAATTATATATATATAGATAAATTAAATCTTTACTAATATTAACAACAAACGAGTCGCAAGGATTCAAGCGGCGCAAGACCGAGACTTATGGAGGTCCATGCGAGACCTATCTCCAGCAGTGGACATCTATAAGTTGATAAAGAAGAAGAAGAAGATCCCACTCAATTATAGTTATGGTTTTACATCTTGGCCATCAGATTAGATTCTTGTACCTACCTTGTTATAGGAAGAAGAATATTACAAATGCGAAAGTGTGTTTGTTTGATGGTATATGCCCTTTAATCACGCAACAATGGAGCAATGGATCGGAACGAAACGGAACGGACGGTATAGTTATGGTCCTGTAGAGTATCATAGGTTAAATTTTATCCTGGAAAAAAAAAGTTCCGGCGGCGGTGTTTGGGTGTTTGAAATTTTTAAGTTAAACTTGCTACGAATGTTATTTTTACATGTTACGTTTTAGATTGTAATTAGTGTATTTTGAGGGATGGGGGGGGGGGGGGTTGTTTTGCTTATTTTGGATGACATGGGGGGTAGGGAAGTCTAGATGATGATTACGTCATCGGTAGTTATTTACTTTTTTACACGAATGGCAACTCTCACATTGTCTATGCTTGAATTATAAATTTCGCCACACTTCGAAATTTTAAAAATTATAATTATAACAGTACAATTACGATATTAAAAAAAATACAGTTATAATTGAAAAATGTTTACGTAAGCATGGGGGGAGCTTTGCTTACTTTTGCTGACAAGGGGGATGGGGGGGTAAATAATTGTGATAAATCTGCTTACGTAATA
This sequence comes from Hipparchia semele, assembly GCA_933228805.2. Classification (NCBI taxonomy): domain Eukaryota; kingdom Metazoa; phylum Arthropoda; class Insecta; order Lepidoptera; family Nymphalidae; genus Hipparchia; species Hipparchia semele. The sequence continues at coordinate 8,023,201 of OW121727.1, forward strand.
CTTGAACGGCCCCAAATACCCAATTTGATGTTTTATGTTATTGAAAGGAAAATGAAAGGAAAATAATCACCACGCACTTAGGGTTCCTAGCTTATATGTAGGTAACCTCCTGAAGGCGTTACCAAAGTTGAAACGTGACCTAATTTCTCTTGGGGCAATATCTCTCTAGGTGAGAACTCTTCTCCGCGTCAAACGACAAGTTGTTACAATCCGACCGGTCTCAAGGGTTGTTCGCCGCAATCTTTGAAACACCAATGCGGTGCCTAATTGCGTACAGTACAGTCATACCGATTCAACGCCGCTTCACTTGAGGATTCACTTAAGATCTCAAGGGTTTTGACATCAAAGAACTTTATTTAGCGACATTTTCCGAATATGAGAGTTGTATTTCGACTGAAATATTTTTAGTACCTGTTAGGTGTTTTATGGTTATGACTTATGACGAGAACGGAGACAAAATTCAGTAAGTACATACTTTAAAAAAAAATCTAATAACTGAAGTATAAAATAAAAATAAAAAAAAAATTATTTCAATTAAAAAAAAATGGCCGACATTAGTGGTTTTGAAATTATTTTTAAGTTGGGTTACTATAATCTATTTATCTTTAATTGACTTAAAAGATAAACAAGTGGTTTCTTGTAGAGAGGCGTAAGCGACCGTGAAAGTAAAAACTCAACTTAAGAACGTCGTTAGCACCTTACAGCTACGTTCGTCGGATACGGGTTTCGCTGAAACGTTGTCTGCGATTTGTTTATCTTTTAAGACAGCTCATGAAAGATAAATTATTATAGGTACTTTTAATTTTGGGAGCGTACTGGGTACTTAAAATAAAAGAATGTAAGACGTACCTACTACTATAAGCAACTCCTTTTTAATGAGAAGGGATAATCTAGGAGATATTAGGGCCTATTATCTCATAGATTAGCTTTCATATTTATGTTTAACTTTATTGCATTACATTTGTCTTGTGGGAGACTTTGGCCGTAGCTAGTTATCACCATACCGTCAAAGACGTGCCGCCTATTTAGCGTTCCGGCACGATGGCGTGTAGAAACCGATTAGGGTTATGGGTTGAATTTACACTGCTATACCCCTTCCAAGTTAGTCCGCTACTATCTTAGACTGCATCGTCACATACCATCAGATGAGATCGCAGTCAAGGCCTATCTTGTCATCAAAATAGAAAAAAGGATTCATTTCAATAAAAGGTATCTTTTGAACTATGTATTTTCACTTGTTTGTACTTTGAAATACACGGCAAACAATTTGTTTGCCTATGATTTGAAGAGCCAAAGTAAACAGGCTCGGACGGAGGCGTCCCTCTAAGCAGATTGGGGTCGACGTGACGGGGCCATTGAGTGGCCCGAAGTGTTACTAACTTACTAATCTTGTTGCTGCCGCCTACGTACTGCTAATTCTAAAGGTACATAACAGCTAGATTTTGCGTGAATAGAGGCAATCGTCGTTGGAAAAAGTTGTGTATTAAATAACACGTATATTAAACAACATGGGGTTGTCTAAAAATGATTGCGATTCGCATCCCGACCCTCAACAATACCCATGCAAAAAATCTCGTCGATCCGTTGCTTTTTTTCGGCGTGATTGAAGGACAAACCAACAAACGAACGCATTTTCGCATTTATAAAATTTGTAAGCACTAAGGATTGAGGTAGGATAGAATGAAAATCAGCAAGATCTAACCTTGTCACTTACCTTTCTCTCAAGCTTCAAAACCCTATTTATTACCTATCAATCACATCGACGAGCTAATCAAAACCTATATCAAATTTGCCACCCACTCCCTAGCTAGACGTCACGTAGGGTAAAGATGCCGAATATGAGATACCATTTACATATTCGGCCATAAAAAATAAATTATTGCACTAATGACTATGAAAATCATTTATATTCGATAAGTATTTAATGAAGTTTATCCTTGAAAGACCGTTTAGTGCTAGGTATAATAGATTTTTTGTTATATCAGATAATATTAGAAAAGTCAGAAATTACGTCTCAGGGAAATGGTCTCCTATTATGAGATACCAAGGGTTTTTAATATGAGATAGTATATATTTAGAGAAAAAGGAAAGAAATCAACTCAAAAAACTTTTTATTGGCGATATTTATTAATCTACAACATCGTACTACTAAATAAAAAGGTTTTAGTAACAACTTAATAATATATTATCATGTGCTTGTGCCAAGTGCTTGATGTTCTTCAGATGTAGATGTAACCCATAAAATCGTTAGTCCAACTTTACAATATTTTTCTATTTTTGCTTCTAAATAGTCAGAAAAAGCTAGAGGTATTCCCATGAACCTTGACAAATACTTTTGCATTAGCATCTTTTTTGACATAACGTTCTAGGATACTCTTAGGAACATCGAAAGGTTTGATGCTATTAGGTAACATATTTGTTTGCTTCGCACTGCACTCACGGCCCGTATTATGGCATCGTGGTCCTAGGGCTTCCTTGATCGACGGCATCTAGAAAAAGAGGTTTTTAAATAGTCGTATTTCTATACATTCTTATATGAGATATCTCATTTAAGGAGCCCCCACGTGTCTCATATTAGGAAAACACCCAAATTTAAAAACTAGGCTGCCTATTATTTCTTGACGAAGAAAATACAACTAAAATGCAAATGCATTGTAAAATTAATCATATAACTGATACAATGACTGTAAATTTAAATCATTTAGTGTGACTATAAAGTTGTAACATACCTCGTTAATATTTGGTGTCAAAAATCGGGTTTTGTGGTTTCGTAAAAATCCGCACGTACACAACCTGACTTCGCCTCGAACTGGGAAGCACCAACACATGTTTCAGTCTGTTGCCACGCGGCTTCTGGTGACAGTATCGCCAAAAAGCTGCGGCGATTAGTTTCGCCAAAACCTAACTATCTCATATTTGGCAACCATCTCATATTCGGCATCTTTACCCTATTCTTTCTCATATTCTCTCTATCCTCATATAGTTACGTGTGTTCCATTTTGAATAGGTAGACCAGCCACAGGGACCGGTAAGCTTTTATTAAACTTTCGGTATCTGTACGAAAATTTTATACAGACCCATGTTACCTGAGTCAGAGCTACTATTTCTGTCATAATTTATAATGTTTCAGTCCTGTCTAGTACTACGAAAGTAGAACAAACCTTTTACTTTTCTGATAAAATGACTTAGTTCAATGATAACTGAAATCCTTAGTACTGATAATATAAATGTGAAAGTGTGTTTGTTACTTTGTCATTCAAGCACGAGGGAGCAACGAATTTACGTGATTTTTTGGATGGGTATAGTTGAGGACTTGTAAGAGTGACGATGGCTACGATTTTGCGACGCAGTACGATTTTAGCAATATATTTTCAATCAATATTGTGAATCTATTGCTAAAATTGTTTATGTTTGTTAGTAAACTTTTTCAGTGCCATTTAATTCCTTGCTTAAAGGGCCATCCTTCTATTACAAAAATTGGTTCCGTGCTTTGAAATTAGACTGGAATACAGCAAATAGACAGCTAGTGCGATTAGTCTATTATTATTTTTTGTTACATTTTCGTAACAACTAGTTAATCGGTCTTGATGTCAAAAGTTTGCATCTTGGAGACAAAGACGTGGTACTTTCCGATCCGAAAATCTTATAGCACACAACAAACTCTGTCTGCTATAAAAGTTCCTTTAGATTCAGCGAGAAATTAGATCTACCAACCTACATTTTATATTAACCTAGACTTCAACATCCACAACGATATCCTTTGTGCGCTACTGGATTTTGGCTTAGGCTAATGTTCCAGTGAAGTGAATAGAATAATAACTAGATGGCTAAATTCAAACTGAGTTTCAAGATTAGCTAGATTAGCCTATATAGATCAGTATAAGGATTTATGAAGATTATAATAGAACTAGCTTTAACCCGCGGCTTCGCTCTTGGGGTTGAAATTTTCCAAAATCCTTTCTTAGCGGATGTCTACGTCTTAACAGCTACCTGTATACCAAATTTCAGCTCGATTGGTCCAGTGGTTAGAGCTGTGCGTTGATAGATCAGTCAGTCAGTCAGTCAGTCAGTCAGTCACCTTTGCCTTTTATATATTTAGATAGATGAATATTGTAGATAAAGTAGGTATAGGTACTTGAAAATAAATTAAAAGTAAAAAAACTTTTTTAAAAACAAGCTCTTATTAAATGTGCTAAAAAGAATATTTATTTTTTTAATTTTTTGTCTGTTTGTCTGTCTGTGCGCGCATCACGCGAAAACTACTGAATGGATTTGAATGTTTGGTAGTGGTAGCTGATACTTCGGGTCGACAGTCATCTATTAATAGATTGTATACAAAAGACCAAAATAGATATTTGGAATTGAAAAAATAACGCTCGTATACATATAACATTAATAATGAATTCTTTGATAACATACAAACGACGTTGTGTATCTACTGAAAGCTGAAAGTTACCAAACGAAATTGCCTCCGTTCCCTGAAATAACAAGTCAATCAAATATTTACATTTCAAATGTCACAGTTATAACGAACTCGGTCATAAATAATAATAATAATCAATCTTACTCAAGAAGAAAGTAGATCAAGTGTAACTAACTAACGTTGCCTAAGCAAATACTTGATACCTAATGAGGTTCTTTTGTGGAACACTGAATTTCGTGAGTTGATATTCCAGCCAAGCGAGCTTGAATAGCCATATATACCTTAACGAGTACTGAAACAAACTTCAGAAACTATGGAAAAGTGTCTCTTCATAAGATTTTACTTGTGAAAACTCGAGTCAAAATATTTCATTCAGAATTTCAAGCAGTAGACAGCGATTTTATCTGCGCGTATTAAAGTTCCTCAGAAATTCCGTGTAAAAACTTTGTTTCCCTAGGATAAATGTTATTCTAGAATCGTCTCCAGAATACAATCTCTATCACATACACCGCTATAAAAAACCGCTTCAAATCGATCCGGTATTTATTCAAGAAAATTGTAACGGTAAAAAATTAAAATAAGACTGCTGTGCATTCTTGTGTTTTTTTAGCTGTAAAAAAACCTTTAAGGCCCTGCCCAAAACTATTTGATGCAAAAATATTAAGGTCAATTTGTTGTTTTTTTTTTCATATCAAGTTAGCCCTTGACTGCAATCTCACTTGGTGGTAATGATGCAATCTAAAATGGTAGCGGGCGAGACTTTTAAGGATATGGCAGTTACATAAAACCCATACCCCTTATCGGTTTCTACGCGATATCGTACTGGAACGCCAAATCGCTTGGCGGCACGTCTTTGTTGGTAGGGTGGTAATTAACCACGGCCGAAGCCTCCCACCCAAATTATAAATTCCGAAATCACCTGCCAGTTTTTCCAGAAAATAATAGTAACTAGGTAACATGAAAACGTTCAAATATACAACTTATTTGCCAAATGGATATTACAATATATCGTTTCCATTCTATCGTGAGTAAAAATAGAGGAAATCCTCACAGAATAATGTTTAGCACCCAACGTTACCTACTACACGAAGTCAGGTCACGTTCGCCACCAATTTGCTTATTGGGACACCTTTATACAGACCCTTTTATTTGGGTCGCAATCCCCTTAGGTACACACAAACAGATTTTAAGATAAGATCTTTCTATCGAGATAGTTGGTGTTGACTGTTGGTCGTTTTATTTATTTTTAATATTTTACCGTAACCATTCATTATTTTAATGTAGTATTTTTTTTATGAATAAAAAAATTATTATTGAAACAGAATTTTCCTATTTTCTTTTCTTGATCACATTTGTCTTGATAGATTTGACCACAACTCACGCACAACAGAAAATTAAGGCATTATATTTTATCAAAATCTAAGGTTAAGACTTGTAAAACACTGTAGCATCGAAGCGAAAGAAGCAGACGCATAGTCAAAAGTCTGTTACTTCTAAAAGTACAAGGTGTGCTAAAACTTGATTGCGTGTAGTTTGACAAACTAAGAAACAGATCATTGTACGTACTCGTATGTTTAAAAAGATAGACTGCTACAATCATATCACTTGTCTAGTAGAGCAAAAACAGATCAGCTACACTTAAAAAATGTTTTACAGTTTAATAGCAGCTTAAAGCGGAGAATAGCTGGCGTGAAGGGTTGAGGGCGCTTATCTTGTTACGCGACTGTCCCTGTCACGCCATGTCGCCTTAAGGCTTCCGCCAGTTAAGACTGAGCTTTGTTTGTAAACGCTGCCTTGACAGTGGCAAACAAATAATAGGAACATACGTGTATAGGTTTATATAAGACGTATTTAAGCTAATGAAGGCATCTATACCGCGATTGTAAGGTATTTCAACTGAATAAAAATAGTTAAAAATTATTTTTAAAAAAACCTACTTCAAAGGCCTCAAAGCAATTTTTTTTGTTTGTACACGTATGTTGAGTTCGAGCGGGCTTAAATAGAAACGATGATACCAATGCGCGACGCTAGCCCGACTTCAATATAGTGTACAAACTAAAACTATTTTATACTTTGATGTGGCGTTTGAAGTCGGTTTTTAAAAAAGGATATTTATTCATTTTTATTTTAGGCTTTTCAGTATAGCTTCATAGTACCAATCTCCATAATATTATTCTCTGTTATTCGGAGGCATCATTTTTTTCTTTTTCATCAACCGGCAGTAGTCCACAGCTGGGACAGGCCCGTTTTAGTGATTTCTTCATGCTTCGGTATTGCCCGCTTGATTCCATCGGCTCGCCATCTTTCATGCGACTCTTTTGATATCATTGGGAAGGCGTTCCATATTAGGCGTATTATATATTAGGCGTTATAGGGTGTTTTATATTAAAATAAGTTGAGATTGCTTGTATACGTGGAATTTTAACTATGTGCGAATCAGTCCTTAAAACGATGCCTCGCGATCCTATGGTTTTTACCATAAGAGAGGTAAGAGAGGAAGTAGGTTGAGTGCACTTAATAGGATGGATACTTTTTGGATAGAATATCAACCGACATGGAACATTTAATCAATGTAGCAAAGTCGCCAATAAGTCTTGGAGGGCGGAGATTCATCGTATACAATGCGTCAAGTACTTACTTGGTACTTGGCAGAGAGATCCCATAAATGGCTGCAGTTCTCCATGCACGATCAAACTTAAGATAGTTTGAAGCTGTTCCGGTGTTAAGTAAGGAAAGGCCAAGTTTCTTGCCAGTCTTGGATTCCATTTCAATTCTGAGAAGACAGGTTTTACTTCTGAATTTACTTGGTAGCCTTGTAGCTACGCAGAGTAAATGGCTAACAAATCACCCAGAGTTTTATATAGGAACTTATTATGTTTAAAAAAAATGCTATTTTGAGTTGAAAAGTCGTAGCTCTTTATCTTTTTACAAAATTTTGACGCACAATATTAATATTAATGTTTGCAACAATAAAACGATTTGTGAAACTAATTATTATGGATGAATAAAAAGTTTTTATTTTTATTTATTTGTAATATAAATAATGTAAAATGGCTCATATAAATTATAATAAAATACTTAATAATATCAACTTCGGTGTGAAAGTTTCATTAAATTTTTTAATAATGCTTAAAAGTACGTTGGTAGTTCAATTTCGCGGTCGGTTGAAACTTTATATCACTCGAAAGCTCTCGTAAAGTCGATTATCTTGCAAACTTGGTGTCGCAATCACGCCATATTGCTAACGTTCTCGCCACTTAATGTGGAGCAAACAATAAATTCAAACTTTTCTTATAAAATGAATAAGTTTATGTGTACGGTGAAATACTTGAATTTGGAGAAAATAACGTTTGCATTTCAAAAACATAGTGTGAATAAGCTATACTGCCGTACCATGACAATATACTGTATCTAATAAATATGCATTTTCCAGAAATCGCGATTTTCTGTTTTTTTTACCATTATGTTTTACGAGATAGGTACAGTATATTTCAATTTGAAGTTTCTTAGTATTTTTAAGATTAAATTGAAATATTTAAATGTCATCATATTATGTGAACGCATGGAATTCGGTTTGTTCGGGATAGAAATAGCTTATATCATTGAAACTATGCTCTTGCAAAATGAATATACGTAAATTAATGCATGACTGTCGCGCCATTTTGCTCAAAGTATTCCTACAGGTACCTGTGAAAATTATTAGTATTGATAGATTGCCGATGTAGCAAAATTACAACCTCGCAAACTCCCAACCAATCCTCTGGTTCACGAATTCAACGTAATGTCAGCAGAATTAACAGCTTGTCACCGCAGCGACTTAAACATTACTTAGATTTATGCACTTTTAGTCCAGTAACCTAAGATATAAGACGTAAGATAAAAACAAGCTATACTTTAAGAAAAATTCAATCGACTTAAACCGACTTATACCGAAATAAAGAAAAAGGGAAAAGTGTCCATATCTTGGAAACTACTAAACCGATTATGATGAAATGTTTACTGTTCCCTAAGTTGAAGTATACATATGGTTGTGGATGATAGGTGTATACATCATACATACACATATCACCATTATTTTGCAGTTATATTACATACATATTATGTGTTAAATTGATAACCTCTTTTTTTAAAGTCAGCTAAAAATAAGGTATAGATCATAAGATGGTAAGTATGTATTAGGTATTACATCGACTCGTTGAGAACTTGTAAGTTAGAAGTAAAGTAAGTACACAAAAGTTTTCGTTTCTATATCTAACCCTCGAAGCTGGTAACTATCTTGCCATAATTTCCTTCAAACAACAATACAAATATTACGTACCTAGTTAAGAAATTGATTTCTTTTGAACTTTTAAATAAGGCTCAAGAGCTACAGTGAAGCTTATAAAGGAGTGATGGGTCGCTGGAGGGCACTTATCTTGTTAGTCGGCTGTCGCTGTCAAGCCATGTCGCACCGCGCGGCCTTAAGTGTTCCGACAAGTCTTTGTTCGGGAATGATGCCTTGCTGGAGACAAATATTTACTTACTTATAAAAAGATAAAGATAAATAAGATATAGATAGATAAGACTTTATCTTTTATGTTTAGTATATATCCGCGTGGATTTAATTTTTAAAAAACCACGGGAGCTCTTTTATTTTCCAGGCAAAAATGTAGCCTTTTGTTATTCTCAGGTTACTGCAAAATGTTCGATTCGACGATTGAAGGGCAAATCAACAAACAAACAGACTTCCGTATTTATAATATTAGTAAGATCACTTTCTTGAGCGGTGAAGGAAAAGACGTGAGGAATCCTGTATTCTTGAGAATTATTCATAATGTTTTCAAAGTGTGTGAAGTCTGTGAATCCCGACTATGACTTTACGAAAATCTTGTTAAACAAAAAATTTTCCACCGTCCGCCTTCGCCCAGCTTCATATATTCAAGCATAATATTACATATCCCTAAACGCCCATTTGCTCGACCATTCAAGTAATATTTAGGCAGATACTCGGAAACTCTTTGAAAACTATTACAGTTATCTAGATCCCGTAAAGGAAAAGTATATTTTAAACTCATATCTTTTTTAAAGAGTATTTCCTTTGCAGGCATTTCTGGTAACTGGAGACCTTATTTGACGTAAATATTTAAAGAAGCATTAAGTGTCCTGGCATTCTCAATATTTACTCCTTTCAATTTTATACAAGTAAAATCGAATGTCGTTCAACATTATAAAAATGCGTAACTTTCTAAAAAATTTAAAGGTATGTCTGAAGTTTCTGAAAAGTTGAACTGTAAGATTATTTTCTATTATGTATTTTATTTTTATTAAATTCAATACACTTAAAAGTTCCATTCACGTAACTTTTTACCACTTTCTTTGATGCCCGCTTAACTAGTATAAAGTTATTTAGGAACTCTGTAATAAAACGATGTAACCTCATCGAGTTTGGGCTTGTTTGATTCGTATTGACAAGTATGTCTCTCTATTCCTAGATGATATTCAGGGTCTGATGATGTACCCAGCTACTTAAAGCTTGTTTTTTTAATTTTTTTTTCATTTACACTTGTTTTTCTTTATCATCCAATAGATAGGTTTGTATATACTGCTGGACTGTCTCTTGTATGGACTCCTACATGCTTCGACCTTGTGCCGCCTGTATAAGGTATACAGGTCTGATATCTTCGGTCCACCAAGGAGGGATCTGCTAACACTGCGCTATCTTGAAAATCTTGGGACTTTGCCGAATGCTCAGTCCATTGCCTCTCAGCTTCACGACTTTATGGGCTGTCAGTAGCTCTGGTTCACCTACGGATCTCCTCATTTCAGCTTTGATACTCCGAGGGTAACTCTCGCCATCGCCTGTTTAGTGATACTGAGCCTTCTAATAATGAGTTTCATAATTACGAGTAAGGCAGTAACTATTTTCTTTTGGATAACTCACTAGTTGATGCCCGCGACTTCGTTCGCGTAGATTAATGTTTTTAATTCCCGCGGGAACTCTTTTATATATCGGGATAAAAAGTAACCTATGTGTTATTACAGACTGTCTATATCTCTGTGCCAAATCGGTTCAGTCGTTGCGGCGTGATTGAAACATCAATCCATCCATCCATTCATCCATCCATACATCAAAACTTTCGCATTTATAATATTAATATTAATTAATAGGATTAAAAGTTATGAAAACGTCAATATCACGTTAGTTTTCTAGAAAAGTTACATTGTCATGTAGTTCTGCGTGTCATGAAATGTTGTAAAGTAACGCCTGCATCAAGCAATCATCCTCAATTTATTTCCACCATAGCATATTTCCGAGAGCGTTCATTTCCTTTCTTTTCTAGATCTCCAACAGCACCGATTCTGGTAAGTCAACAAAAGAGTCCGAATCCAAATGCGGTTAATGGGCGAGTTAACGTAATAGCTAAAAGCACTCAATGCTTACAAAGTCGTGTCGGTCGCTTTATGGGAACACTAACTGTTAATTTCCTACTTTGTGCCAAAGGAAATTCATCTCTAAGGAAAATATTGCCCGGTTCCAACAACCATTGTTTTATTTGTTCACGCTCGATTCTTGTTTTACTTTCGTGCTTTTGTTGTAGGTTTCTTGCGTCATTGCGTGCTATTGTGTTGAGCGAAGCATATTTTAAGCATATAATATTGTTTAAAGGTAATAATATAGTCCTCGTCAATTTGATAATAAAAGCTTCAATACTCTGAAATAGATAAAATCTTCCAGTATATTATATATTACGAGTTTATTCCAGTTAATTCAGTATGACTACCGAGCCGTATGGTCATTTGTTTGGTATGTCATGAAATCTTTTATGTAATGTGACCTGTAGCTATATTAATGTTCTTACAATACGTATTGATTAATTAATCTGTAGAGAAGATTAACAGATGATCGTATATTGACAAGTCAATTATCTTAAGAAGCTCTTGGTAATAGTATAATATTATAGGTAAGTTGTACCTACTACTGCTATCTATTATTTTATATTTTACTAACTGTTGCGCGCGACTTCGTCCGCGTCAATTTCTGTTATTATGATCGCGATTAAGAAGTTTTTAAAAGAATATTTCAAATATGGATAATTTTCCCCGTTTTTGCAACATTTTTCACTGATGCTTCTCTCCTATTGGTCGTAGTGTAATGTTATATAGCCTAAAGCCTTCCTCGATAAATGGACTATCCAACACAAAGAATTTTTCAATTCGAACCAGTAGTTCCTGAGATTAGCGCGTTCAAACAAAAAAACTCTTCAGCTTTATATATTAGTATAGATTGGATAGTGTCATTCAGAAATTGACACACGCATACCCAAACGCATTGACGCAATTTTTTTCTCCAAAAATTGCTCTATCGAGCTCGAGAATTGAACAGTCGGTCGCGGCGTTGAATTATGCAAAGTACGTCGTGGAAAAATTGATACAGAAATTGCTCATAAAGCATAAAATTAAAATGTGGATCGCGGCGGCCGGTGTTGCAACATGCTAAATACCTGTCGTATTTCAAGCGCCATCTGTGGACGACAGGGCTGAGACTGCCGCTTTTAATTTATTAACCAATTTGCTGAACGCTCCGAAACGCGTTCCACTCGCTATTTTGTTTCTTGACTTAATAAATTCGGAGTCATAATCCGTGAAACAGTATTTTTCATGGCGCCGTTGGCGAGACCAATATTAATATAATTAAATTACCTAAACCGCCATTTTTATTCCAATTTACATTTTTCATAAAGTAAAATATAGAAAACACGACTATAGGTATTTCGTTGTTTTAATAATTTTTTTACGGCGAATAAGAATTTTTATTGCAATTTTTTTACTAGGTTTTGTACTAATTAGCAACGTAAAAAAAGGATACGCGCTTGTGTAAGCTGCGATGAAACTCAAAATTAAATTACAATACTTTTCATGAACGTTTTATACGTATAACATGCCAAGATCTAACCCGAACAATTGCGGCCTGTAGGCGTAGAAAGTTTCAATTAATGTAATAAACGTTGTCGATCCTCACTCGTAACGAGGTGGTTTAATAAGATTTGTAGCACCCTAAGCTTATAATTAGAGGATGGAGAAACCTACAAAGGAAAGGAATTAGTCAAGCTTACCACTTAATCAAGTTCCAACCGAGGAGTTTTCGTAGTAAAACAATTTACCCTATTAATGACGAGGCAGCACTGAGGGAGAACTTTACTCTTTGTAAAGAAAATTATCAAGTGTTAAGGGCTAATTAATTGGCATGACAAAATTCATATAGACTGATAGATGTTGAGTTCTCAAGGGACTCGAGCAGTGATCTCGCACCGAAAACGCAGGTTGGAAGACCCCTACTGAATGGACAAACGATCTTAAGTGTTGAGTCGGTGGATAGGTACAAGTAGCGCAAGATAATGCTCTGGGGCTACACAGAGACACATTTCCATTATTGAACGTCTATATACTATGTCAATATATTTTTTTAAAGATCACCTCGTCTTTTGCTGGATCTTCTCGATTGGATGGACATTCCGAATGAGTGTACAGTGATAAATTCTCTTCACGATTTGAAAAGACTGTAAACATTTATTTGAATAAAAAACTTTTCTATTCTATACATTTTATCAACGGTGTTGGTTTGTAGTCTCGGTCACGGCGAGAATAAATATTATAAAAAACTGTAGCTAGCGAGTTTCTAGCTGCAGTTCAACCTCAAAATTCCACGAATATCTAAAAAGATATACTTGGAAATTGAAGTTGTATTTGTCAATACAACTTCAATTTCCCTTTAAAATAGCGATGAGATTTATTTATTCCAGTTGCATAATTTTTAATTAAACCCGATGGTTTTTAAATCTTTAAATATAATCTAACTCTGGAACTCTTTTATTTTCGGGGATAAAAAGTAGCCTTTAGTTCCTTAACTATACCAATGCAAAAGATCTCATCGATCCGTAGCTCTGTTGCAGCGTGATTGAAAAACAAACGAACAAACAAACAGATACACTTTCGCATTTATAATATTAGCTAGCTTTTGCCCGCGGCTTTGCTCACGTTAAGTTCAATTTTTCAAACCACTATTTTACCCTTAGGGCTTGAATCTTTAAAAATCCTTATTAGTGGATGCTTACGTCATTATAGTTGTATACCCAGCTCGATACGTGCTGTGGTTTGAGTTGTGCGTTGATCGATCAGTCAGTCAGTCAGTCAATCAGTCCTTTTCCTTTTATATATTTAGATAATACTAGAAAAGATTAGAATAACTAAATGTGAATTATATAATTACATAAAGAACATAAAGAAGAATCACTTAAATTAGCCTCATTTATGGGTGCTAGTAGGTAATTGATTTGGAAGATGCGATTGTTTTATTCACACAATACGAAGATTACCATTCAGCTGCACGTTAAATACGCCTTTAATGGTTTCAATTGTGAAGAACTTTAATTGCATTCAATGGCTTCGCAATCGCAGGGACTGTTTCTGGAATAAAAGCATTCAAACCGAGCGTTTGGATTGCTTTTGTGGCTTATCGACAAGATTTATTTGTTAACTTTAACAGATTTTATTTTAATTAATTGGCGACATGGAAAAATCTAAATTGGTATTGGTGGTTTTTTTGAGTCGCCATTTAGTGATTTACTCGCGAGTAGCAATTTTAATCCCAAAGCTATGGTGAAACTTAAATATAGTTTATTCTTGGAATAACTGCTCATTTATTCCTTGTTGGTGAAATTGAGCATAAATCTATCGATAGTGGATTGCAGCAAGCATTACAGATAACTCTATAATATTACCATGCCAATAACGTTGCTGAAAGGTAAAATTCGATGGCCATTTATATAAAATGGGAACGGCATTGAAGAATGACATTTATGTGGATTATAAGCTTGAGGTAAGGTATAAGTTTGCCGTAAACGACATACGATCAGATCGTAAACAGTTTTGAGTTGATAAAATGTTATGAGCTCACAATCTTTACATGCTATCGGTACTTATGTTCAAGGACTTCCGATAATATTGGTAATTTGAACAAAGATTGTGACATGCATACGTTACGTTTCCTTCAACAGTAGTATATCAGTTTAAGTAAGTAACGCAGTCTTATCCTGAAATCTATAGAGCTTGCTCTGACTCAGCTCAAACTCAACATAGAGGTTAAAACGAGACACAAATATGCTCTGACATAAATCTGTCTCGTTTTAACTCTGAACTTGAGTCTCGTCTTGAGTCTGAACTGAGCGAGAGAGCGGTCTATAGATTTCAGCCGTAATGCGAGTTAAGTTATAGATTCCAGCCTTAACATGAATTAAGTTATTATATTACAATTGTGGCTTTGAGCATTTGTGGTCATCTACAACACAGGTTTTTTCACTTTGAGAATAATTATTTTAGGGCGCCCAATTTTAATTTCACTTACCATATATTGCGATATAGTTACGATTGCTACGTTTATATTTAATTAAAATATTTCATATCATTCAATTTAATGTAATGTATAATATTTTAGTTATTGCGGTGCGGTTTCAATTTTTTATCAGATATTAATTTTTTTTTCTGTTGATTCTGAGTACCAAAGTGGTGCTCAGTACAATTACAATTTAGCCTAACTTAGTTGACTAATTAGTAATTTTAATTTAACCTAAACTTCTAAATTACTATCTTATATAAATGACGCATCTTAGTCTTTCTTTATAATAGTCTTTAGAGACACTTCGTTCATGTGTTCTTTCTTTAGGTAGCACTTTCATTACACTATCACTATAATACACTATACACCAACTCAAATGGTTTTGTCCGTTTTAATCTTCTCACTAGCTCCGTTACGTCAAGCAGCTGGATTGCCTCAACGTTAACGTGGTGGTGAAGCCGTTGTTCGTGGGCTTCGGCAAATTTTGATATCACTTTATCGACGAATTCAATTTTCAGGTCCCGATTAATATCGTCATTTCTGATGTACCAAGGAGCTTTAACAATGTTTCTCAGTACTTTATTTTAGAACCGTTGTATAACTTGAACGTTGGTCTTTTTGGTACAGCCCCATAGCTGTATTCCATAAAAGAATATTCACTGACTTGACATCAAAGTTTTCGTCAAGCATCTAAAATATATATTGAAGCCTTTTTAGAGTGTTGACCATTCACTAACGAACCAAGATAGAACTTACGAGCACTTTTTTAAGGTAACGAACTTAAGTGCTACGAAAAGGTTACGAATATTCTACGCCGCGGCGTAGTGTCTACGCATTCGTCGATGGTGTCTAATTTTTCCAATAAACTGAGTGATTACTTTGATTGAATATTTAATCAATTCATTTAAAATTTATCCTTTGAGAGCGTTCAGAAAATTAGGAATAATCTTATTTTCAACTCGGAGCGAGAGACGGGTGTTCTGTAACAGGTAAACGCACTTCTCGGGCGAATCTACATGAAAAGGCAGATTTTTATTTCATTTGAATACCGAAATGAGATGTTTAAGTATTGTAAGAGCCTTTTTATTTCGCATTGCACGTGATTTATATTAATTTCTTAAGAAATGTTATCTATCTTTAAATAAATGATGGTTTTTAAAAAGCGTCAAAGACCTAGGTTTGCAAGGGCAAATTTTTCAATTTCGCTTCTGAGGATCTTGACCCTTTTGATTTAAAAGCAAATTTTTATGGAATTATAACGTAATGAGATTTAAAGTTCCAGATTCGATTCGATTCGATTATGAGTCCGGTACGAATTCTTCTCTGGTTACGAGTATAACAATTATTATATTTTTATTATCAAATACAAGTTCTATACCCACCACCGGGACCCACCCTTAGTTTATCTGTTTTTTTTTTTTTGTTTTTTGTATTTCTTTTTGTTTCTTGTGTAATCCTGTGGAAACTTTTCGGTTTCCTGAGAATTTTGGATATTGGATAGAATCAGGCTTTACTTTGCGGAAGTTCATGACTAGCAAGAAAAGGTTAGAATTATTTTGCTGAGAATTATCTCAGGAAAGGCATTAGTCTAGCTTAAGTCCAAATCCAGGATGTTAGCTATTTTTGTTCTTAATTTCATCAAGATCGATTTAGACCGTGAAATATATTATATCCATTGTGTCAAATATTATTATTTTTTTACTCAGCCTATTTTCACTTACACTTTATTATAATCCTCTTATTGCTAGTGAAATAAATATAAGCCTGGACGATCAGATAGACATAGATAGGTAATCTTATAAATGTATACTTGGGATATGCTGTGGATCAGATAAAATCATACGAGCAAAATAAATTGTTTATATTAGAGGCAATTATTTTGGAAATTGCAGAGACACGTAAATTTTTATTTTAGACATATTATGTAATAAACTACTGAGCCGATTTTAATGAATGGTCGGCGTGAAGGATGGTACATTCAATTTTCCTTAAGTTACAGTTATTAAACTTTTATCCTTGTTATAGACTTATATTGTTCCATCTATCCGGCGTACCTACTTGTAATGACGGATTATAGTATTCGAACTCTATTATGGCATAAATCTTACAATACGGCGTAAAACAGTCCCCTGGAGGGACGACAGTAACTCTGTTTCATTGGTTTGAGCCTGCCCATTGTCCCCACACGCACTTCGAAAGAAAGAACCAATTTCTGAGATTTCCGAAGGGCTTAGCTTCATTTCCTTTTATATCTCCCTGGATACTTAGATTCGTCCATTCCAGAAATTGTAAGAGATAATCGTATTGTCACCGAAACACGAAGTTTTAACTAGCATTGCAATTATGATTAATTCTACAAAAAAACTGATCATATTTGCATTTGATACTACGGAAAATGTTCATTAACAACTATTGAGAAGCCAGCCGGAACTTCGTAACTTGCATAATTTATTTTAATAAAATATTAACAGAACAATAAAATATAAGGAAATCATCTGTAGACGTTGTATTTGAAATATGAAGTAGAATAAATAGTGCTTTATAGTGGAATAGTAAGAATTGTATTGAGTTGGATTTCATTACCTTAAGGAATACACTTTTCTACAGTACCTGTCGCACGAAAGCAATTGAAGAATTCACACTCTGTGCATCGCATCAGTGGCTGGCACTGCCTGATACTTAGAAACTTATGCTTCACCCAACTAACCATAATTTACAGCAATTCCCGTCTTCTACAGTGGCAAAGTTGGTCCAGTTTAGTCTTAGAGTATTTAACCAACAGTCTAGCATACTTCCGTCTTTTGCATTGTTACTTCAGTCTTAGGGCTTTGTACTAAAGTAGCAAAAGAAAGTCCATCACTTGGGAGCGTTGCTTTGCCGGTAAGGGTAGTTCTAGCCACGGCCGAACCTCGAACCACATCAATACCCACGGATTAGAAAAAGATACTGAGCTAATTTCGAAACTAATTTTCAAGATAAACCTGCTGGAAATGGAATCCAGGTCTTCTCATTGATTAGATTATAGCACTTTCAAAACACAGTCAAGTATTAACTTGACATCTGATAAAAATCAGGTCAAAACATTTATTTTCTATTATGTTCTCTTCGCATGTGTCCGAGCCTTAAACTGTTTGTTTCCTTGAATAGTGTTTATTTTCACTAACATGAAATGAACTGACATTTCGGGTTGTAAAAAAAAGGTTTACAATAAAATAAGTTCAGTCCAATCGTGTATCGACCTAACCCTCTTGTTTTTCTAATCTAAGTTTCCGAGATGATGTGGGTATGACAAGTCGAAAGCTTTAAGTAAGACATGAATAAAACACTTTCAGAAAGATGTTCATTTCTAGCCCATATGGCAGATTATTTATATTATAAATATGTAGTATTATGTGGGCTAGAACTTAGAAGTAGCTTAAGCTTTTGAAGGTAATCCGTCGACCAAAGTTCATCAGACTTTGTAAATCCATCTTTATTACTTCTTTAATACCTGCTTGAATTAATTTTCTCGTAATGATGAAAGATCTCGGATTAATGTTACAAAGCTCTATATTTTAATTTGATTTTAAGAACATTTTCAAATTATCACTAGTACCAACACAGTTAATACTATAATTACTTGTACGAGTGTGCTCAAATGTCGTGATAGCTATCACGACATTTCAATAACTGCAAGTCAATAACTGATCATCGACTTTGAAATTAAAATTTGGCCTTACCCGTTCCTCTATGCTTCAAAATCATTGATTTATATGGGATATGTAGAGGAAAAAACGCGCTCAAAAAGATAACAGACTTTGCATTTTCTCAAAATTTATCGGGCAATAAAAAGCGTTAGTCTGTTCACTGTTTGACCACGACCATTCTCTTTTTAAACGGACTCTATGTATTTTATTTTCGAGTGGTCCGAGATCAGATTCCAGGCGAAGGTAAAGTCAGCGATGCGACAGCATGATGCACTATGGTCCTTCTCATTCGATAGTACACTTGTAACCTGTAGAAGAAGAAGGAGAAGTTTCAGAAGTTGGTGAAGTGTTGATTGTGAAGTGGATGGTAATAGGTTTGTAATTAACAGAACAGATCTTTAATATTGAGGATTAAAATGTAGAGAAAGATAATAAGCAAAATCTGACCATAATGAGACGGATTACAATAAATTCCGCTCCTTGATTTAACGGGAAAAACGTCGAGATAGCCTTAAGAAGCACGTGAAGATTTCGGAACAAAGATATTATAATATAAAGAAGACAAAATATACAAATTCTTGGTAATGTAGCACTTTTTATGGATACAGCATGGTTGATATTTGCATGAGTTATGCGCTGGGGAAATATTCTAATGAAATGTATATTTAGGATTTATGTATTTTTATTTATGTTGTTGTTTGAATAGCTTGATTAATACCCAAGTGGTTTGTTTGCATTAAATGCTATCCAGCCGCGGCCTGAGCCTATGAGGCCTCGTCCCAATAGGTTCCTGAGGCGTTTTCAAAAATTATACTTTTTTTTAGGGACCACAATTTCCACTATTGAGCAAGAGGAGCTATCAAATGTATACGTAAATGGCGGTGTGAGAATATTTTGTCACGTTCCGACCAAGTCGACCGTTGGACGTGACCTCACGTGAGCTACTCGCTTGATTTATGAAATAAGGTGGAACCCACGTTTGACCAGAAGCAAAAAAATGGTATGGATTTGAATACCTACTTTAGAAGCTATAAAAAATAAACCTGATTTTATTTTGTAGCTGGGTCGAGCTAGTGAAATAGGGTTTTGTCACGTCTCCCGATCAAGATAACTTGACCCTACATCGTGACATCACGTGCCTTTGAGATTTACAAAAGGAGGTACTAGCCGACCTCCCTGGCATAGTGGTGAGCCTTGTGCTCTTGTAACTGCAAGATGTCGGGTTCGATTTCCGACGGGGCTAGTTACCACCGTACCGTCAAAGACGTGCCGCCAAGTGATTTAGCGTTTCGGCACGATGGAGTGTAGAAACCGACAATTCAACCCATACTATACTTACAAGTTAGCCCGCTACCTTCTTAGACTGCATCGTCAATTACCATCAGGTGAAATCGCTGTCAAGGACTATCTTGTTATCGAATAAAAAAAAAGGTGCTAGCCTAAAAACATCGAAGGTGCTGATATTCTAATGTAGATAAGATTAGTGTAATTGAACCCTGGTTTCGTGTCTATTTTTACTTTAAAATTTCAATGAAATGAAATGTATTATTCTTTAAAACCTTAATAGTTTCAGTCTAAAATCCAAAAGATTTTCTGTTCCCACCACACCTTACTTATTTTTCGAGATAAAAATCTATGTTTTATTTCAGAAATAAAAAATCTCAATCCACGCGAACGAGGTCGCGAGCATCAGCTAGTATTTTATAAAACGTAACCAATACTATAAAATGGAATTGCAACGATAATTTCTTAATTATATTATTTTGCCTTATGAAATCGTCGGAAACAGAATCCTTTAATGAAGTTTAAAATAAATAAATGAAGTGTATTTGTATTGAGAAAGTAGAGACGATCTAACTTGTCCAATTAACTGGTATATTCAGTTACAAATTTGTTTTTAATTAAAGCTGCCGAAGCTACAGTCTGTAGGTATTGCTTCTTAGTTTCGCGCTTTCCAAAGATATAAACTTGGTGTTCTCACAGCTTTGTTGCTTTCTTGGTTCTTGATTGTTGTTGTTCGTAATCTATCCTATTCACTGACTAATTGATAAGACCATGTAAAATTTGCAAAATGTAATAATTCTATTATATTCTTTCTTTATTTGTTAAAACAATTAAATACTAGGGATTATAAATGTAGAAGCATCTTAGAAGGATAGATATTGTATCCGTTGCACGTCATTTTTGTCGAATGAGTACTACGTCACATAGTAATGAGTGACAGAAACAACGCTCTACCAAGCCAAGGCAGGCCGATTGTCTCATACTGGGAAGGTATAATATTATTATTGCTGATAATGTGATCATTTACGCCAGTAAAAGAGCAGTGGATTTTTTGAATGAGTAAAGTTGAGATTGGTAGATTCTCGACTTGTCATAAGAGCCACAAGTTGGCCTACATGAAATAAATAAAAGACGTGTGGCACTCGGGGACTGCCGCGATAAAGCTATTGCATAGCATTTTTTATCAACGCCATCTAGCGGCTCACCGTAGAGGAGTCCCGTGTCAGGTTATTTTCGTTACGGAATTTCTGGATTCGGTCTCCACGCTGACCCGCGATAGAAGCTATGCAATAGCTTAATAATTTTGAGTTAAAGTTTGAGGACTTGGGAAGTGGCATAGGCTAATTTTCATCCTGGAAAAATAGATGGTTTTCCCAGCATTTTTTAAAAACTCTCAACGCGGACGAAGTTTGAAACGCTAGTATCGAAATAAAAGGTGTGAGGATAAGTACTTTTCTCATAATACATAAACATAATGAGAAAAAAAAAACCTTATAATAGCTCACGAGGCCACGCTTTGTAATACCAAGCTCGCAGTAAATTGCCCATTGCGGAGTGAATGCGGATTTCTGTTGAATTACCCTAATAGAAATCCACTTCTTTAATTCACTTTTAATTAGGCTTTCGTACTAAACCATTTAATTTTCATTTTGTACCTCTTAATCTTTTTGAATAACACCATGAATAAATTAAAAATATTTTGGGGAGCAGAGAAGTTTTTATAATCAGCTTCGCTTTGAATTTTGTTGTCTTGTTTTCTGTGAGGCCCAGACAGTCAGTATAATAAAATATAATCTTTATTTTTTTATCATTCCGTAACAAATAACGTTAATATGAAATTTTGTCACCTCTGTAAATAAAAGCTGTTATCAGGTGACAGTGAACGTATAAACACTATACATAAGGACAACAATGTCAGTTTTACAAATAAAGCGTACCTATCTATAGCGTATATTACTAGCTGATGTCCGCGACTTCGTCCGCGTGAATTTAGTTTTTAAAATCCCGCGGGAACTCTTTGATTTTCCGAGATAAAAAGTAGCCTATGTTTTAATCCAAGGTATAATTATATATATTAGATTATCTATCTCCATTTGGAATTTCAGCCAAATCGGTCCAGTAGTTTTGGCGTGAAAGAGTAACAAACATACACATACACACACATACACATACAAACTTTCGGCTTTATAATATTAAGTGTGATGTGATGTCTAAGCTTATTGACCAAAGAAAACCATACCACATGATGATTTAAGTCCTCTTATAGCGGAAGGAGTCTACCAGAGTTACTACAGAGCTTAACGACGCTAAATAAAATGCACGCAAATTACAATGTTACGCGTAGCCCGGCGAAATTTATTACGCTTTCGTGCGGTTTAATAATATTAGGGTCCCTTCTATCATGGGAGTAGAAACTCGGTAGCAAAGCTTCTAATTTGCATTTTAAATCACAATGAGCTATGAACAATAATTATTAATCAAAATATTTCCTTCTTATTTGATCCATTTTAATGCTTAGGTTTTCTTCCTAATACTCATATAATAAATGTGTAAGTTTGGATGTTTGTTATTCCTTCACACCACAACGACTGGAGTTTTGACAGGCGAATTAGGAATGGAGATAGCTTATACCTATAATTAGCATATGGGCTACATTTTATTCAGGAAAATTAAAGATTTTCCACGGGAATCAATAAACCTTAATCCACTCATGGGCATAATATAGTTTTAGAATTAAATATGCTTATTTTCTTTGGTCTATGGAACGTATTTGTGCTGCTAAGCGATTTCTTAAACGCCATAGGGAACTATTATGACGTGTTACAGGAATCTATTTAATTTTTTGATACAAAAGCGTTATAAAGAGTGCAAAAGATTTCTAAAAACATGGGCGAATTTCATGACAAATTTCCTTGATTTATGTACCACCTGCGGGGTTGACCTATTCGACGGGGTCACTGGGTATCGGCCGGATGATTTCACTGCTCATTATTTAGCCTGCGGGAAAACCACACAAGCTGTGTAATGACTAAGTTATTTAGACTGTTGCGTTAGGCTAGTGGCTAGACTGGCTAGTTTATTCACCTGCAAAACCTGAGGTCCTGAGTGAGGCTCGGGTAGGTACTAAATCGGGCAAATAAAAGTTATTGGGTTTTCCTGTCACGGAATTCTTAGTAATAGCCCGAAGAATTCTCAGGTTTCCTCACTAAGTTTTCCTTTACTGTTACAAGCATGTGATATTTAATTGCTGCGTGGATTAAGGTTTTTCAATTTCTGAGAGATCTCTTTAATTTTCCTAGAAAAAATGTAGCCTATGTGCTAATCCTTGGTGTGAGTGATCTCCATTCCAATCGATATATTCACTGTGACGTGAAGGAGAAACAAACACACAAACACACACACACACACACACACACTTTTGCCTTTATAATATTAGTTTGATATCCCACAAGTTCTAGGCGCACGCATGGGATTCAAACCCGGATGCTGCCGATGAACGGCCGATGAAAATGTGTTGAACAAAATGCATGCAAATTACAATGTAATTCGTAGCGCTACGAAATTTATTGCGCTAACGTGCGGCTTAATATTAGGGTCCCGTGCATACACAGTGCGGGGCGGGGAGCTCGCTTGCCTTGTTTGTAATTTGCATTACAAAGGCATCGATAGACACGACGGCTACATCGCGCGACGGTTAAGTATCTGACACGGCTTCCATAAGTTGAAATTAAAATTATACAAATACTTATTGTTATTATTATTTATTTATATAGCTTTATTGCATATAAAAAAAGTAAGAAATATACGTGAATAAATAATAACAAACACAAAAGGTGACCTTATTACTAACAGTGATCTCTTCCAGGCAACCTATACGAGAAGACTTAAGGTAAGTAAGAGACGGGGGATTGCAATAAGTTTTACAAATCTATATCAATATAATTATGAATATAATTACACATATTATAGTAATTATAAATGTGACTTAAACATACATACTATTAGTACACTAGTATAGAAAGCTTACAATGACAGATAGTGCTTTTTGAGACGGCTTTTGAAAACTGACAGCGATTGAACGCGTCTTCAATTTTCTGGGAGATCATTCCACAGAATTGCTGCAACGTGTGTTGCCGTTGCACATTTTCAGCCAGTTATCGAATGAGGAACGCAGGGTGTAGTCAATAGTCATATTGGAACGAATTCAGGAATTTAAAGCGTTCTTTAAGGTACGGAAGTGAGCAATGGATAGGCATATAAGCTAGGCAAGGCAAGCGCGCTCTAATCTAAAGGTCGTCATTGCTTTGAGGTATGACTGTCAGCAAGCGCAAACCTATCTTGTGATAAAAAAAGTGGAAGCGTTAAGGAAGACTGTAGCATGTAGCCACGTACAATGTAGGTACATTTACCTTATCGCTTTGTGTCTGTACAGACCTTAAGTCAACAAACAGTTTAGACATTACAAAGTCGCGGCTGTGTTATGCTTCCCAAACTTTTAACTGTTCATGTTCAAGAAACTACTACACCTTGTATAGTAATTGTACCTATCAATAGTCGTATACTTATATAGGTACGTTCCTTATTTCTTAATTGTTATTTAAAGAAAAATGAAAATTAATTTAACAGTATACTTAATTTGACATGTCTTGTCAAAATCAGTCCAGTCGTTCTGAAGATTAGTCCCGTACAAACAGACACATTGTCAGACAAATTAAAAACGTTTAGGTTTGTTTTTAGGGTTCCATACCAACCGTTTTAAGGGTGCCAACGGGACCCTATTACTAATCCTCCGTTGTCCGTCCGTCTGTCCGTCCGTCCGTACGTCTATTTGTCAGCGGGCTGGATCTCATGATCCGTAGATAATAGGTAACAGTTGAAATTTTCAGTGATATTGCCGATAAAAAACAAACAATAAAAATAAAAATTATTAAAAATTGAAGGGGGCTCGGGAACTAGAAACGTGTTTTTTCGGTACGGAACCTTTCATATACGAGTCCGACTCGCATTTGACCGATTAGTTTATCTCCTCTCCCCTCAAATAAGGGGAATATTTATTTTAGGAGTGGGTAGTACAATAGTACAACGGGTGGGGATTAAACTGTCAACTTTTCAGTTTTTAGCCTGCACCTAGTCATTGGCGCTTTTAAGGCTCCATCAATCCAGTTACACACTTCAAAATTGGTTTCATATAAAATATGGCCGATAGGTTAACTAATATTTGGCTTGAATATAGAACTGAGTTCCAGAACAAACGTCCAAACTAAAACCAAACTGAATCTCGTTCAACGCATCAATAGTTCCAGACAATAGTTCGCGGGTACAAGTGCCTTCCGGCTAAAAATTGAATAGGTGAGTGGAATATGACCTATTTTTGTTTGGCATTCTCGTTACACAGATTTTAATTATATTCAAATCTTTCTTATTAATTTCGTCAATAGTTAATCTAATTATCATTATCAGTCAGAGTGCATTCACTGTTGGACATAGGTCTATAGCAAGCAACATTCGCCCGTATTACCATTTGCGCAACGGCACATCATATGAACGTACGCACGCACACTACGAGATATTGGAGTTACCCACACCAATCGGATTCCTATAAAAGGCTGTGGCCGCCTTGGAATAATTCAGTAGCTCGCTAGACGGCAACGAGTGCGATAGCCCCGCAGTCCACTCGTCTGCCGAAGCTTGTTCTGAGCGGTAGCCCCGCAGCCCTCAGAACCAAGCACTTAGCGAGGAGGTTTACGGAATGCGGTAGCCCCGCAGCCCATTCCATGAACTATCCATAGTCCATAGTTACTCATGGCATTACTTCACCATATTTGGCGCCGCAACAGGGACGTAACACCATATTTGGCGCCCGAACATAAAGTCAACAAGGAAAGATAAAATTTTGCATCTACCCTTAAAATTCAAGATGGCAGAGGAAAAACCAGAATTCATGGTGATGACACAGTAGCAGTTCACAACACTCTTAAACAAGTTATAACAGACAAACGATGTATATATAAGCAGCCACTCGGAGGAGCAGTCAGTCTGAGCTTAACGTCCGTCTTGGAGCGATAGCCCCGCAGTCCTCTAAGACAAGACGGGTTAAGGAGTGCGGTAGCCACGCAGCCCACTCTGACGACCAGACGAGGTCACGAATGCGATAGCCCCGCAGTCCATTCGTATGGCCCAAGCTTACGACTTATAACCTCAAATCCCTTAAGAAAATGGAAGGAATGCAATAGGAGCAGCTTTCCTGCAGGGGGAGGATGTCAATGAACACCCTATCGAATATGCAAGTCGACTACAACCGATTCTGGAAAACCGATTGGAAGATATCACACATCAGCAATGGTCAGTCCGGAGATGAAGAAACGCCAATGCCAGTCGTACCCATTTGATCTCGCAGGACACCTGATGCTGGTACTCTGTCGGGACGACTTTAGAGTACCAGAGGGGGAGAATATAGCAAGCAACATTCGCCCGTATTACCATTTGCGCAACGGCACATCATATGAACGTACGCACGCACACTACGAAATATTGGAGTTACCCACACCAACCGGATTCCTATAAAAGGCTGTGGCCGCCTTGGAATAATTCAGTAGCTCGCTAGACGGCAACGAGTGCGATAGCCCCGCAGTCCACTCGTCTGCCGAAGCTTGTTCTGAGCGGTAGCCCCGCAGCCCTCAGAACCAAGCACTTAGCTAGGAGGTAGCATGGAGAGCTCGGCTGCCGTCGAGAGCAGACGTGTGCTCCGGCGCTCGGGCCCCTAGGAGTTTTCGCTTTATTCGGTGATCTGCCTTCCGAAACTTCTGCGTCCACGGTGGTGTTGGGTCAACACGACACCCCCTCCGGCTTAGGCTCCCGGTCTGCCACCAGCGGCAAGCCCCGGGGACCAGGTCGGCGGGGTGCTGGCGTGCCAGCACCCTCGTTGGGCCGCGCCCAGGCAGCCTCGCCCCGCGCTCCGCTACCGCCCGCCCCTCTCGCGCGCCCGCGTCATCGCGCGCCCGCACTCCCCGCGCCCGCGCTCGCGCCCGCGCATCTCGCGCCCGCGCACCCCGCGCACCCCGCGCACCTCGCGCCCCTTGCGCACCCGCCATGTCGCTTCCGATTTCTTCGCCGCAGATTATGCGGCGTGCGACCCGACCCCGTCCCCTACGTCGTAGGGTTTTCGTGCGGTCAAAGGCGGTGCTCGAGGCCGGCCTGGACGCTTTTGTAGCGGCCGGCCAGGTCACTCGTGCCGTCCTACCTGCCAGACTGCCCCAAGCGGGGCCCACGACGGGAGCAGGCGAAGAGTCTTTCGTCGCGAGCCCGCTGACGCTCTCGCCCGCCCCGTCCTCGGACACCACTGACCCGCCTCTGCCCAGGCGCACGCCAGCGCCTACCACCAGCCGCGCGCCAACACCAGCTGCGCGCTCCGTGACACCCGCTGCGCCGAAACGCGCCGCAGTTACGCCTCCGCCGCGTGTCTCACCGCGCACACCGCGCTTCACCACGCCGCCTCCGCCCATCGCCGTTGGACGCTTCCCTTCCCCGCCGAAGGTCAGAGGACCGGCTGCCTTTTTGCCGAATATGCCGACACTCTCGCCTGTCTCCCCTATGGAGACCGCGACGACGAGTCCGACATACTCGGCCGCAGCCGCGTCCAAAAAGAAGCCCACGGCGGGCGGAACCCCCGCTACCACTGCTACTACGACCGCCGCCGCTGCTGGCCCCGCCACTGCCCGCGCTGCCGCCGCCGCCCCCGCTGCTGCCGCTGCCGCCACCGCCGCCGCCGCCGCCGCCGCAACCGCCACCGCCACGTCCACCAAAACGACCAGCCGCTACCCGCCGCTGGTCGTCGAGGTGCTCCCGGACTGGCCTTTCCACTTCCGAGAGCTCAAAAAGGCTCTCGGACACGCACCCAACGGACGCCCGTTTGGCAAGGGCGTCCGCTTCATGCCGAAGTCAGACCAGGAGTTCCGCGCCATCCAGCGCTATCTTACGCAGCTGGAGAGTAGCGCGCGGATCTCCTGGTTTTGCTATTCGCTGCCCGCCGACCGGAGCGTGAAGGTGGCGATCCGCGGCCTGCCGGCTAACACCGAGCCGGCATCAGTGGAACGAGAGCTGCGCGAGCTCGGGTACGTCCCGGAGCACGTGCGAGCGATCCCCGCTCGCCCGGGCAGACCGGGATGCCTCATGTTCGCGCAGCTGCAGCGGACACCGGACCTCATACCGGGCATATACGAGGTGCACGAGCTCCTCTGTATGCCCGGTGTTACCATCGAGGCATGGCGCGGCCGCAAAGGCCCTGCGCAGTGCCATCGGTGCCAGCAGTTCCGGCACTCTTCCCACAACTGCCACCGGCCCATAGCCTGTGTGCGGTGTGGGGAGTCTCACCCGGCCCGGGAGTGCCAGCGTCCCCGGGAGGAACCGCCGACGTGCGCCAACTGTGGCGGCGCGCACACGGCCAACAACGCCAACTGCCCGGTGTTCCGCAAGGAATTGCGCAACCGCCGGGCAGGCACCACCGCGCGCACCGCTGCACCAGCGCGCGCGCGCTCCACCACCGCCCACGCATCGGAGGCCGATGCGCCCGGGTCGCTCATGGCTGCCGCCAACCAGCCACAGCGCCCGGGCAAACGCCGCCGCAAGCGTGGCAAGCGCGCGCAAGCGCGTCGCCCCGCTGCGCCCCCCACCTCCTCGGCTGCGCCGCCCGCTGCACCAAAGCCTCCCCGCGGACCGCTGGACCCCAGACTGACCAACGTCATCAGCACCCTTAACAAGGTGCTGGTGGCCATCCAGGAGCAGCGTGATCCCATTCCGCTGATCCTGGATTGCATCGCGGAGCTCTGCACAACCCGTGCATGAGCCCGCCCTACCCGGACACGACCGCTTCCTCGCCGCTGGCTGATGGGCGCTCGCCGGTACACCACCGGTGGGCTCGACCTCGCTGAGCGGCGGGTGTAAGCACACCCTGGACTTACCACCCTGCTGCAGGTCGCAGATCGCCCGCGACTTCACGCGGGCTTGATCGCACGGCAGCAGGACACACCCGGAGTTGACATCTCCCCCGGACGTGACACCGCGGACCGATCCGGTCCAACCCAGTGCCCCGCCTGTCGTTGCAGGCGGCGCTGGATTCCACCGAAAGGGGCCATTGCCCCGAGCGGTTACCCCGAGGCCCGTGAGGGCCTGCGTGGAAGACTCTCGACGGAACGGAATAATTCATTAGCTCGCTAGACGGCAACGAGTGCGATAGCCCCGCAGTCCACTCGTCTGCCGAAGCTTGTTCTGAGCGGTAGCCCCGCAGCCCTCAGAGTCAAGTACTTAGCTAGGAGGTTACGGAATGCGGTAGCCCCGCAGCCCATTCCACGAACCACCCATAGGCTATATATTGTATATCTACATATTTGTAACCAAGTTATACGCATAAAGCAAAGTTACCCAGTTGATTGTGTTTCCACATATATTTTGTAACAAAGTTATACGCATAAAATAAAGTTACCCAGTTGTCAACAGTACGTCTTTTATTCTGTGCCACCTAACACCATAGGTCTCTTTTAAATAAGAATAAAATTGTATTTATTGACGTATAAAATACAATTTCCATTAGTTCCTATCCTCTGCGCAAAGGTTGCCTATACTCGGCCTTTTGCATCCTCGATCGATGTTTGCCACTTTCCGAATGTGATCACCCCATCAGGCTGGGTGACGCCCTACAGTTCGTTTGCTGAGACACGGTCTCCACTCGATGACCTTACGACTCCAGCGGCCATCGGTCTCCGACATGTGTGTCAGCCCACAGCCACTTTGACCTAAGGTTTTATTTCGCCATCAAACTCAAACTCAAACTTAAAATTATTTATTTCATGTAGGCCAACTTGTGCCTTTTATGGCAAGTTGAGAATCTACCACCGGTTCGGAATGCTGATTATGCTGAGAAGAACCGGCAATGAACATCCGGCAATGGATTAAGATGATTTTTGAATTAAATCACCGGGAAAAGCTAATATTTCATAATCAAAACTTGTGATTATGAAATAGTATTTCAAGCTAGTAGCTTTTGCCCGCGACTTCGGCCGCATGGAGTAAGGTTTCTAATAACCCTACGGGAGTTTTCTGTTTTTCCGGTCTCAAAGATTCTGTCACTTTTCAGGTCTTCAACTATCTACAATAGTTATGCAAAAAATGACGTCAATGCGCTGTTCCGCTGTAGAGTGATTAAAAGACAAACCAACACGAAGACACTATTGCATATAAAATATTAAATAGTAAGACAGCGTGGATTAAATTAAAGGCCGTATTTCCCTCCAAGGAATAGAAATAAAATAAAATATGTCCCTTGTACTCCGGTTGTCCCTGACAATTTTATTATTGGCTGGGTGAATTTAGTATCTAGGGAGGCATAAAAGGAAATGAAGCTAAGTCCTTCGGAAATCTCAGAAATTGAGTTTTTCTCGGACTGTATGAAGACAATGATAAGGCTCTAAACCAATGAAGCACAGTTACTTTTATTACACTGGAGGACAGTTTTACGATCACGATGAGATTTATATTGCGATGGCATACTCGTTTGGGAATTAGTAATACTAGCTTACTTTAACATTTCCATCGGAGATGTAATACTAGGTACAAGGGGGGTTAGCGAATGTCTAAAACGGTAGGACCCTTTCCACCAAAGCTCTACGAGGATGAATAGCAGTTCGAAGATGCGTAGACTCTAAAGTAATAAATAAAACAATTTTACAATTCCTGAGGAATAAACAGTACCTACACTGTAGATTCGAATAAACACCAACAGCTTATGTCAATTTATTTCCGCTTTAGCTTTGACACTGAAAAAGAGTACAATAAACAAGGAAAGGAGAATATAACTGATCGTTCTCAAGGGATTTTTATTCGGTTTCCTTTTCACAAAATATTAGGTAAGCAAAAGCCTGTAAAATCACTTCAACGTAGATTCCATTCCACTATTATGAGAGCGGCTTACATAACCTTTATCTAACTGTAGAAAG
The DNA here is from genome assembly GCA_933228805.2 of Hipparchia semele. Classification (NCBI taxonomy): domain Eukaryota; kingdom Metazoa; phylum Arthropoda; class Insecta; order Lepidoptera; family Nymphalidae; genus Hipparchia; species Hipparchia semele. The sequence goes on from OW121727.1 coordinate 8,053,954, forward strand.
TAGGAACTACAGTTGAACAACTTCAAAACTTTTACATAGTGTAGATGTGTAACTAATGTTACCCAAAGTTTCGATAATATCCGCTCATTTATATACGAGACCTCTGTAATAGCTGCTCTCCGGTAACTTATGGTCGAACCCGACAAACAACCGGTAACTACTAGTATCTACTGGTCCAGGAGCTGGTAACACTAAAAGAACCGTCGTGCGGAATCGATAATTCTGTATGGGTAAAAGTAGTTAACAATTATATGATCAAACTAGCTGTTGCCCGCGACTTCATCCGCGTCAATTTCTGTTATTATGATCGTGATTAAGAAGTTTTTAAAAGAATATATTTTAAATATGGATAATTTTCCCCGTTTTTGCAACATTTTTCACTGATGCTTCGCTCCTATTGGTAGCAGCGTGATTTTATATAGCCTAAAGCCTTTTCTCGATAAATGGACTATCCAACACAAAAATAATTTTTGAATTCGAACCAGTAGTTCCTGAGATTAGTGCGTTCAAACAAACAATATATTTGACAAAAATGCGAGTGTTCGTACTTTTTCAGAAAAAATTACGCCAATGTAGAATATGACGGAGAAACTTTGTCTATCTTACACTTGAAGTAGTATGCGAGATCGGTCCCGCCAAAAAAAAAAATATTTGTACAATATTCTCATAAAAGAGTCTTTAGTAGTAGAGGTACGAAATTTTCTTTCTGCAAATAAATAATCAATATCCGCGATGATGGTAAAATATTTTTGCATTAAAAAAAAATAACTTTTTTTAACATTTTTTCGGCTTTTTAAATTAACGCGTACCAAGCTTATTTTGTTCGTTTAATTTTCAACTATCACATAAATAAATAAATTCATTTCAGCTTTCAATGTAACCGGCTCCCGGTTTATACGGTGGGATATTAAATCAAAATGTTTTAATTAAGGCGTACCTATAAATTCAGTAGGCTTCATTCATGGAAGTGTAATATTCCGTTACCAATTTATGTTACGATAAGACCATTTTATTGATCGCAGATACATAATTATTATGGTATAACATTTTATTGTGTAGTTTAAAAAAGAGCATAACTGTCTTAGACAGGCCGTATGATTTTTTTTTAATATCAATATTCACATAAATTCTAGAAAATGTAAATGTGTGACTAGATTTGCTTATTAGAAGTCTCTATTTTAAAGAGGGAATATTAGTTTAAAGATTTAACTCTACAGAGTAAGCTTTTCATTTTATTTCAGACTAGCTGTTGCCTGCAATTTCGTCCGTGCGGAGCTAGATTTTTAAGGATACCCTCTGTTTTCCGCGACATGACACTCTCTAATGAGTCTAAAGCTGAAATCTGTAGACCGCACTCTCACTTAGTTCAGACTCAAGACAGAATTAAAATGAAACTTTATGTCTGAGATATTTGTGTCTCGTTTTAACTTCTATCTTGAGTCTGAGCTGAGTCAGAGCACGATCTATAAATCTCAGCATAAGTCCTCAATTATAGTCATGCAAAAAAATCACATCGATCCGTTGCTCCATTGCCGCGTGATTGCAATACAAAATAATAAACAAACACATTCTTGCATTTATAATACTAGCCAGGATGCAAATGTTTTGTTCATTATTGATCAATATCCCATCACATTGTCCTTCACCGCGACAGATTGCGAGCGCGTCAATCAGAATAATTGCCGATAGAGGCAAATAATACTTCTATCTATAGATACGATGTAGTACTTAACCACTTCGTTAATAATAATTCGATTTCAGACTAAAACTGTAAGACTGTTAGTTGTACTACAAGTAATATCGCTTTCAACATCAACATTGGAATTACAAAATAAGTAACAAAAAAATTTTAGAATTATTTTAACAATTTAAAATAATTCTAAAAATTTTTTGTTAATCATGAACTTCCGCAAAGTAACGCCTGACTCTATACAATACAAAATAAGTAGTTTTTTGTTGTTATCATTTTACACTGCATCGCATGTCAGACGGGTGAAAAAAAGATTATTTCGAAGCGCTAACCTGGTATTAATAAATAAAAAAGTCGACGAATTTAACACTCAGTTCAATCGTTTAACCGAATGCTGCAATTAGTGCAGCTCGCATCGACTCGTTAAATTTTAGTTCACTGGTGATCAAAAGCTCATCCAACCGCTCGTCACAGTAAGGTATTAGTAGAGTACCCGTCAGAATAATTGTCGCTGCAGTTAATTTTACGCATTAATCGCTTCTTTACGATCTACGACGTCATGATTTTAGAGACGTTAATAACGTGTTGTCATTGTTTGGTTATGTCAATGAATTTGAAGAGTTCCCTCGATTCCTCCAGCAGGATCCCATCATCAGATCCTGAACTGAAGACAATATTACCACCTAAGAAGTGTACCCTTTCAAACAAAAAAAGAATTTTCCAAATCGGTCCAGGCGTGTTCGAGTTATCGGAGAACATACATTGAAATTAAAATAAAAGAGATTCCGACGAATTGAAAACCTCCTCCTTTTTAGGACGTCGGTTAATTTCTGCCATTTAAAATATCTGTATTCAGATTCATAAAATATTGGTTTTGTTCTTCTTCTCTATCAAAACGTTAGATATTCACTGCTGGAGCTAGGTATCATGCATAGACTTTTCTATGGATCGTTCTTGTTCCGCTTATCCACCTAGAGAAAGTCGGCCGACACTGTATTTTCGTTTGCCAGATTGCCAATTTAGTACCTAGAGATAACAACGGTTTTTACAGTTTTAAACTCATATTCACCTATGCCACTTTATGAGCCAGTAACAGCGAATGAATATATGGCCGGTAACTCTTGTTCTCCAACAGATCTACTTATTTCTAATTTAATCCTGAACCTGTTTTAACTAACATGTATCGGATCTATAAGCTTTAACAGGCAACATGCACTGTTCAAAAACACGTCTTCAGGCACAAAATTAAAATGTTAAATGTTATGAAATAATACGAAATATCAATCACGACGGGATGATATATATATTTTATGAAAGAATACCAACGCATGATAATGATGTTCCCATTTTAATTTGACCATATTTTATTAATTTCAAAAGTCAGCCTTTCATTGCGACCACAATGAATTCCGAACAGGCTTCGCTGGACTCGCAAGCGTAAATTGTATACGTAAGCCACACATAAAGGTTTGCATGAATTATTTATTTATTGTATAAATTTTCGGTATTTGTAAAACATAATTACTTACGTAAATAATTCCAGGCAAACATTATATTTAACAAGTTATGTGATACTAATATAACTTAATACTAACAATAAAATGAAATTCTAAAGTAGATGTCTATCGGTTCACAAAATATGGATTTACTCGTAAGAATATTATACCATAAGGGTAAAAACATGCCAAAGATGCCTCACTGCGATACCTCGCGGTCGCGGTTTAGCTCGCTACCTCGATGTCACCTCCATGTAAAACAAATGTATGCAAACAGACGAGCACGAACATGTCGAAGATACCTCGCTGTACCGCGATGTATCGCAGTGAGGTATCCTTCGGCATGTTCGCGCTCGTCTGTTTGCATACATTTGTTTTAAATGGAGGTGGCATCGAGGTAGCGAGTTAAACCGCGACCGCGAGGTATCGCAGTGAGGCATCCTTGGCTTGTTCGCGCCCTAAGACGACCCACTAACTGACGACATATGAGTGGGTCACTTCTTCGTGGACTGAACAAACCATACCAAGGATCTTTCGCTGCAGCAACAACTATGTAGTATCTGCGCTACATAGTTCTCTCAAAGTTCTGACACACAGTGGTGGTACAGAGTAACGCAGCGATGCTGCACGAAGTTGGAAATCGCTGCTGACGCATTTTTATTTTAAAGCCGTTCCGTCCGATTATCCGTGATAACTTTTTATTAGACGAACCCGGTGCCTGGAGTTGACACGAAAAGCCGTAAAGAGAATCGTAAAAGTAGTCGTTGAATTTAGTTTTTATTCAGAGGCCGATTGGAAACTAATAAAATTGTAACTGCCTCTTATTTTTGGGTGTCTGTGGGGGCTATCATATTATAAAAATAGAGATGTTTGTAGTTTTTTTTTTGTTAGATTGACGTATTTGTGTGATAGAAAGTGAAGTACCCTTTTCCATTCATTTAGCAGCCACACATTATGTGTCAGTAGGATTAGTATAATATTTAATTCGGTAGATCTAATATTTATATAAGTTCTAATAATATTTATATAAGTTCTATATAAAAAGAACCACAACAAAGGTACAAATATACATCTAAAAATTGGAAAACTGGCTAATCACTTCACGGCAATAATTTAAGGCGCACTTTTATATTGCGAGTTACAATAAATTGATGAAGGACAATCTGCACCGTTCCGTACTTACCTATATTGTAATGGTATTCTGAGGTCAGCTCTTCCACAATTGTCATTTCATTCAGTTAACATAAACATCTCGTTTATAATATTGACCAGTGTTGTCTCGGCAGAAAATAGGTCACGCGAGTAAACATTGAGCTTTTCGCTTCTGGGTCACATTCATTTTGCTTTTATTATGAAAAACTAGCGTATTAGAATCGTTCCGCTCTTTCTTGTATTATCTATTATTATTTTAGTTTATTCTTCACATTACCACCGAATACCTAACAGTACCTAAAGGTACAGAAGATTCAATCCGCAAAATTATTTTAATAAATAGCGACTTTCGTTACCACACAATAAAGTGCAATTCAATCTTATTCACCTAGACTTTTCTCTCTTTCTATCACGTAACTCTTATCCTTTCGCACTCTCTTAATTTAGGCCCTTCGAAGAGGTACGCCGTGTACTTGTATCCCCGCAGTTTACTGCGGAGTGTGCCAGGCCTGCCTTAACTTCGTGGGAAAACGTTTCCATAATGTTCTCAAAGGTGGGTGAAAACCAATCTGCACTATGCCAGCGTGGGATGAACCCTTTTGATTCGAGAGGAGATCCGTGCCCAGTTGGGGACCAGCGATCGTTTGAGATAATAAAAATATGTTATATTTATTAAGTTAATCGAAAATTATTGTCCTAATTTAAATGAGGTACCGGTACCGAACACAGTGGTGTACAACCAAAGTGTACAACACACACGTTTTTCTTAATAATCGTTATTACGGCGGGACTTACGAGGTAATGTTTTGCAAATCCAGCGCGCGCTAAATGGCCCATTGTGGGCGGATGCGGATTTCTGCTGAATTAACCTAATAGCAATATACTTCTTTGTTTAATTTAATGAAAATTTTGCAGACACTCGAACTATATTTCCATTCCTAATTAAGTAATAAAGAAAAGAAACACCTCCAAGGTCAAAATGGGTTTATTTAGGTTTTAACCGACTTCAAAAATTCGCACCCCGGACCCTCCGAAAAGAAGACCGGAGCGGTCCCGAATTTTAACCACTAGTTAACCACTCGGAAGTAATCAGAAATGAGGGTATTCGTAGAAAATTCGGAGTAATCAATGATGAAACTGATTGAACCCATTAATCAAAACAACAACAACAACTACATGGGTGTATTCGAAACATTTCATTTTATTTTAATTACTTAACGCTTTCTCGGCTATGACATTGTATATGTATTCTCGGAAACTCATTTTTGAAAGTGTGCATACTTGTATTGTGCGATATATAGGTATATATGTACATTATACCAATTTGATCAGGTACCCAATCTTTTATTTTTTGTAATATGTACATTCATCATCATTTATCAATTTTGTCCGTTGGATGAATTCAACATTCACGACGAGTAAATATTTTTTGTAAATGAGAATCGACGCTCGGATTCAAGATATTCAAATGAACCACCTGCAACGCAGCGTTGACCCATCTAAGGAGAATGCACGTTCTCTAGCGTTGGATAAAAGTTGCCTTAGACTTTGGTTCATGTAAATCTTAAGAAATCTCTATATATTGGATAGAACAATACAGCATTGTAAAGTCGACATCGCCTGAGGATGCTCTGGTGTCGGGGCGAAACGTGCATCGAGAGTAGTATAAAGTGTGGTGGTGCATGTAAGTGGTGGTGGCATTGCTTGCTTTGGAACTTGGCTTTCTTGGTAAGCGGTGCTTAGCTTGTAACTGCATTTTCGACCATACAGATTACTTTCTGTTGGCGGATTATAGCAAAATAATTCGAACCTTTTGTTGCTAGAAATCTCTATGTCCAGTTGGGAACACTACGCCAACCTACGTTCTATACATACTCTTGACTATTACCCTCTAAATAATTATCGACTTACTTCCTACTACTGCAAGCTCAATTTTTTTTATTGAACTGCCACAAAAAATCTTATAGCTAAGCGTGAAATGGTGCGAAAAATGCTGGCTGGACAGCCAGACTGATCGCTTGCGCAAACAACGAGCCAGCCCGCAGCCGATCTGTTACCAGATGAGGCAATTAACCGTGAAAAGTTTAGTAAACATTTTTTTGCACATGGATTCCATGTCTCCACAGAAAACGGAACAAATTTGTAACTCTCGATCAGAGAGGCATACTTGCGTCGCTTTTTTATCCCAATTAATGTATCTATCTAAAAACCATTTTATTTTATTTATTTTGGAAAACCAACAGCTTGTAATACTACATAAACTTAAAATTAAGTGACTAATAGCTAATAATAGGTTTTCACAGACAGAAACTAAATGGGTACCCGAGCACAATAATGTTGGCAGTTGAAAATTTAGGATGCACTTGACTCAATCTTTGATACATTTCGACGTAGACTATTCGTATTACCACAAAACATTTTGTCTTTAAAAAGAATTGTGATTGTTATCTGAAGAAGATACAATACATTATACATCAGTTAATTATTACAATTTAGTCATCCAGTCTCCCTTGGATTTGAACGAATAACTCTTGAAATAAGTTAAGCTTAAGAATTAACAATCATGAATTAATCTCATTTTGTTCATCGTTGAAATGAGAGAAACAATATGGTATATAAATTATATATTCAGGCAACGAGAGGCAATTAACATGAGAATTCTCATTAGCACTTTGCAAAGGGAAACTTTTGATGTTAAGCAGAAAGAAAAAAATTCAAGAGCGAGTCCAAGGCTCATTAACGTGCCTTTAATAAAAGTGAAATGCTTCCGGGCAGTAGCGGCTCAGCTATTCAAAATTGCTTTCAGTAGTAGTCTTAACTAATCTAGACAAAAAAAAATCAAATATCTTGGCCTCTTTGAATGTATTTTCTTTAAAGAGCTTGATGATGTGATGAAGAAAATTATACTTAAAGAAAAATTTAATTTTCAAATTGTAATAGAATGAATCATAATGTGGCGTGAATGAAAAACTCATGTGTGAAAATTAGCATTCTAGCCTGCGAGAATTGTTTGTTTTCTAGCGAGCGATTTGCTCTTATTCATTGAGGAGTTCGGTCCTCCATCACAGAAGATATTCATCAAATTGTCACCAAATTTAAATTGGACCAACCTTATGATATGTGCTTTGAAATAAAAAAAAATATTGAAATCGGTTCGGGTTCAGACGGAGTTATGAAGTACCATTGCCGAAAAAAAAAATTAAAAAATACGCGTCGAATTGTGAACCTGCTCCCTTTTTTTGAAGTTGGTTAAAAAGAAGCCTTTGTTATTCTTTAGATCCTCAACACCTACAAATGCAAAAACCACATAAATCTATTGCTCCGTTGCCGGTCAAACCAACAATTTTTCGAATTATAATTTTAGATAGACGATTTTACTTGAGTCTTTTACTAAAATATTTTGAAATTGAAATGTGTCTGAATACAAAGCTTTAAGCATACAAATGCTCGTACCTACTATTCATAAAGTTTTAATGAGATGCGACGTCGAAGAGTTGAGAAAATGAAGTTAAGCGGAATTAACTAGGGACAACTGCCTCGGTATTCATATAAAGATTTAGGTTTTTTTTTATATAAAGCCATAGTAACCCTCAACATATTCAATTTATTTTTTATTTTGTAAGTTATGTAAAAGTTTATTTGAATAAAAAACTATTCTATTCTTTAAAAATAACGTTTTCAGCAGACTTTGAAATTGGGAAAATTTATCTACACCGAAAAACTACGTTTTCTAGTATTATTACTACTATGATTACTTTTTACTTATTTGTGTTATTATTATTATGAAATAATTTTTATAACTGGGTCTATTTATTTTCTGTTTTAATTTTCTAGTTTCAAAACTAAAGCAAAGCTATGTTTGTGTGAAAAGTGGAATATACTCGAGCCGATGGGAGAACATTAATATTGACACTTTCACGTACCGTCAAATGTAGTACCTACTGTCGTTAATAAAGTCGGTTGGTTTTTAATAAGCGACGAAGCGGTGGATTTAAATTAAGTATAATATATTTCAGAGGGCTTTACAGTCGGGCTTTAAATCCACGATCATAAAAGCACCCTCAGCGAAGATGACACTTCTCGCCTACCGGAAACATTCTCATTCAAGTATTTTGCTAATTTTATGTTGGCGAATGTACAGTTACTAATATTTGTACTACCAAATTGTGGAATCATCTACCTTCGACGGTGTTCCCACTTAATTAAAATATGGAATTATACAAATAAATTCCTGAAAAGCCGTCAACGCATTGGTGGCGCCTCTGGTACCACAAATGTTCATGGGCGGCGATAAGTAATCACTTAACATCAGGTGACCCACCGGCACGTTTGCCCGCTATTCATATAAAAAAAAATTATAAATGCAAAAGTGTTTGTTGGTTGCTTTGTTCTTCAATCATGCAGCAACGGAGCATGGACATATTTGAGGACCTGGGAAGTGACATGGCATGTCATGCCAGGCCATGGCATGTCATGACCTGGGAAGTGACATGACATGCCATGTCACTTCCCAGGTCTCACTTCTCAGGTCAGGTCAAAAATTCTGCTACATCCCGAAAAAAAGATTCACGAGGAACTTTAAAAGTCTACGTGGATGAAGCCGCAAGCAAAAGTTAGTCAGATATATAGAGTGCTCTAGAATTAGATAGTACATATTTTTGTTTGATAATAGTAAACTTGGATATAATATATCTAAGCTCGTCCAACAAAGTTTCCACGTATAAACCATTTTAGCGGGAATCATGATAAATCACTTTAATTTAATGGACATTCAGGTGAAAAGAGAGTCTTAATTCTCGGAATCTGCACTTAGTTTACTGCAAAGGAACTTATTATCATGGGGACATCCGTACTGTACTAGAAAATAAATATAATTGGGATTCTCTAGGTAGTTTCTAGAAACACCTTTCGCTCTTAAAATTTTTTAAAAATCTGAGAGGTTCATGATTTTTTTTTTTAATATATAGACTAGCGCATGACTGCGAACTCACCTGATGGTAAATGAAGATGCAGCCTAAGATGGAGCGCGCTTGCCTAGAAAATGCCTATTCACTCGTGATAAGACACCCATATTATAGTTCATGAAAGTAATTTTATTATATAACCACATTAAAAGTGTCTGCCATTTTTCGAGTCAATTTTCATGAAAGTTGATATTTAAGCTTTGGATTAGGAACAGTTAAAAATGCAAGAATATGCCATTCAGTGTTTTTGGAAACTCTGCCCCTGATTTTCATGAAAATTTATATACGAGCGAAACTGAAAATAAATGAAAGTAAGCAAAATATATTATATAGGTACTCAACATATATATAGGTACCAAACATTTATGACGCTGCTGTACCTACTAAAGACTGTCTTAGGTTTTATGTAAAACAAATAATTATCATAAAATATTATGTTTACATGATTCTTTTAAACAGTCTTACTATGCACAGCTCACACAAATTACAACCCTACTACACGCGCCAAAGGTATAAAATCGCAAGAACTTACATTAATGTTACAATATCGTCTCACTGAAGTCTTCACGTACTTCCTAAGGCTATCTAGACGTATTTCCTACAAACCAAGGCACGTGATGTCATGTACGCTTGTAAGTTATCTTATTACGCTACGCCTTTGTTTCTTTTCTATCACATGACAGGAGCATACTCATAATATATTTTCCTAAGAAAACAATAGCATACTGTAAGAATAAGTTTGATCAAAAGGAAGTTAGGTTTAGACGACTAACAAAGTTGACGTTTTCACAGTTTGTATTGGGAATCTGTCAAAACCTCGAAAGAATAAAGTTTTTGACAATAATGAAATAGGTCCTGAAACGTCCGTAACTTCGTGAGATAAACGTATAAAGATAAACGTAGCAGGAAACTCGGATACCGGTAGAGTGTTTCACACTAACTGACTTTACTAACTTAACTAGGCACTTAACTAACTGTTAACTGTTAGTTTCGTTGATTTCCATAAATCTAAGATATATCTAAATATATAAAAGGCAAAGGTGACTGACTGACTGACTGATTGACTGACTGACTGACTGATCTATCGACGCACAGCTCTAACCGCTGGACGGATCGGGCTGAAATTTGGCATACAGATAGCTATTATGACGTAGGCATCCGCTAAGAAAGAATTTTTGAAAATTAAGCCCCTAAGGGGGTAAAGTAGACATTTGAAAAATCGAACCTAAGTCGCGAGCGAAGCCGCAGGCAAAATCTAGTGGAAAATATAAATTGGAAATTAAAGGAAAATGCTTTAACAAAAAAGGCACAAAAAAACAAACTACCGCCAAGAACATAAGCATATACCGTTGTTGTTCCTTCGCAGCTTCGTACAAAATAATATATTTTTATACAGTGTTATATCAGTGTAATACCTAGAACTGACAGCGGCTTGCGTAGAAACTGTCACGCTCGAAGTGGATTAGTGAGATCCATCGTCCTATTTTCCGCTCTGCGAATTTCGGATCAAGGTTATGTTTCCAAGAAAACCTATAACGCTTAGGGATTATCTAAGAACTGATACTTTATACTAGAAAGGAGTATACTGTCAAAATAAAAAAAAAACAAAATCAACTTCACAGGCAACTTATTATTATTATTCTATATATCGTAGCTCTTATGTCAAGACTCAACCAATAATGATTATCTTACCTTAACACAAGGGTGGGCTTAAATATTCTATATTCTGAGTTGCCCTTTAAATAAAAGAAATAATTTTGAATTTATACTTACCCTACTGGCAAAGAAGTGAGCGACATCGAGTAGGTATAGATAAAATCGCAGAATGTAACTCATAATAAACGAGGAATTAACTCGAAATAAAAAGAGGTAACTCGTAAAATCTTTGCGTTATAACCTATTTATTTGTCATGTACTTGTGGTCCAAGTAAAACTTAGACATATAAAGGACGTAGGGTATGGGTTGAATTTACTGCTATATCCCTTCCAAGTTAGCCCGCTACCATCTTAGACTGCATTGTCACTTACCATCAGATGAGATCGCAGTCAAGGGCTATCTTGTCATCGAATTAAAAAAAAAACTTGCACAAGGACAGCTCAAGGAAGCTTAAGGAAGAAATTTCTTCCAGAAGCCCCTATACCTATTTACTAAATTACTTGTAATCGTTGAAGAGAAGATTTTCGTTGCTTTAATAGCGCAGGCTATAAAAATATTTCGTGTCTGGTGAGTCCCTTATAGGAACATTATTTGAATTTCCAGTTGCTTTACTCTTAAGGTAAAATAAACAAGCTTTTGCTTTCAAATAATCTGCTTAGTACAAAGTATCGATTGCCTTTTGATCGTTCATACGTTCATAGTAAAATACTCAATTTAGGCTTTGATCAAAGTTTGAAGGTTACAAGGCTTATAGCTCTAAGAATATGTCTAAAATGTACTTAAAACAGACTAGACACTTCTGTAGACAAGTCTAATTCCGCTGAAGAATACACACTACACAGTCATACAAAACGTTTGCGAGATGCTAGAATGATTGTGCTAATGAGCTACTGCATCATTAACCAACACCTAATGAGACCCTTACAGCGTAATAAGCAATTATACTTACAAGAACTAATACTTTCGTATGTGTAAGATAACTTTATTGCAATCTCGGTGATGTATTTATAAACCTTCAGAAATAACTCGGTCAATTTTGATTTACTATATGAATAATAATAATAATAAGAGTCAACTTCTTTTCCACTACTTTTAGACTTTTACTTTTTTTTGTAGTAAAACAAAAAAACTTTTACAGTTTTAGTCCGACTAGTTTTAGTTTGTTTGTCCATCTGATTGCAACGGCCATTTATTATTATAGAATTATTAAGTGCCGATTTTACCAGTGTTGAGTAACGTTTAACCGTGGAATAAATTTGATATTTTGGTAGATTTTCAATACAATAACTATGAGAACGCCCAATTTATCCCTCGTTCAAACGTTGGTGAAATCCGAACTTAATCTGCAATGTTTTAGAGAAACTTGTTTTCGTTATTATAAACGTATATATCGCACACCCAGATCAATAGTGAGACAACTCAAAAAAGGTCTCTGTTCCCTAAACGAAAGAAGTCTTTCTAAATATTTTGTTAACAAAGTTATGAAACTCAATTTTATTTTAGGTCGCATTTCACGACATCATTTATAACCTAAAATAAAATGTTTTAGAGAAACTTGTTTTTGTTATTATAAACGTATATATCTCACACCCAGATCAATAGTGAGACAAATCAAAAAGGTCTCTGTTCCTTAAACGAAAAAAAAAGTCTTTCTGAATCTTTTGTTAACATAGTTATGAAACTCAATTTTATTTTAGGTTATAAATGATGTCGTGAAATGCGACCTAAAATAAAATTGAGTTTCATAACTTTGTTAACAAAATATTTAGAAAGACTTCTTTCGTTTAGGGAACAGAGACCTTTTTTTGAGTTGTCTCACTATTGATCTGGGTGTGCGATATATTAAAATAAATTTTTAAAAGAAAACTTTTCTCTCAGCGATCAGCATACCTCCCGAACATGAAACATGAAAGTTGAAAGAAGCAGCAGTAGGTCGCTTCTAGCAAGATATCTTTGGGAACGTATTTTAAAATCATTGTGGGGTTTCTAAATCAGTTTTCCGAATAAAATTGCTGTGAACGAAATAATAAGTGCGAACTATCAGTTTTATGAGAGTTGGATAAATCACATTGTATAATAATGTTGTTATAACAATATAATGCGTTATTCATTTGATTCGTTCTTGGAATAAACTCTTTAGGTTAAAAGTTACAATGTGTTATATCATAGTATTGTGTATGTAAGTTCTTTTTGCTTCTTTTAATTCTTTCTTATAGTTCATGATTACAAGTTCTATATCTAGCGTGACTACGGAACCCTACTTTTCCTTGTTTTGGCACGCACTTGACAAGTTATTATTGACTTATTTATCCAAATTATTTTAAAAGGGTATTTATAACGTATATTCAATATATTTTAAATCAAATATGTCAATTTGAACAAGAGTTTTCAATTAAAGGCCTATTCACGTACACAGCGGCAGTTAAATCAAACAGGTTGTCATATTTCTCTATTCCAATGCGACTGTGGAATATATTATTCGTTTCGTTTTCGATGTATTGTACTTGCTGCCGAGTTATGTTATATTATAATGTTTATAAACTAAGAGCATTAATAACGTTGCCCCCAGCCTACGTAGTGCTACGTGACATGCTACGCAGCTACGATTGCTATGCGACGCAGATACCAAATTTATTTTATTTTATTCGATGACAAGATAATCCTTGACTGCGATCTCACCTGACGGTAAGTGACGATGCAGTCTAAGATGGTAGTGGGCTAACTTGGAAGGAGTGAGATTCAACCCATATCCCTAATCTTTTTCTACACGCCATCGTACCGGAACGCTAAATCGCTTGGCTAGCTACGGCAAAAGCCTCCCACCAGGCAAAAATAATAATATAGAATCTCTGAGACAAGATCTTGTCTCAAAGATGCCGCGACATGAAAATCTTCTGTCTCAGTTGATCATCAGTCATCTCAACTCATCGCCACGCCGTTCTAATACGGGGCACGGCTTTCTTTTTAAAATGAGAAGGGTTTAGGCCAAATGTGAGCTATATGGCCAAACGCGGGTCAAGTGTGAATTAACAGACTTCACACACTTTACAGAACACTATGTAAAACTCTCCGATCGCTGTTTTCTTTGCGATATTTTTTTTTCTCTGTTTAAGCACATAATTCTTAAAAATCAGAGGTGCGTTCCCGGGATTCGAACTCCGGCACCTCTGAAAAGGAGGCCTCCATATATCACAATCTTAGAAAAATATGTGCGTTTTTGAATATGTAAAACAAACACATTCTTCGAACAAAGCAATAGAATTTTATGGGTGCTTTTGTTATTAGTGTTTGCACGCCAATGGGTAATCTAATGTGTGTTTGGAGTACTTTCATGATTTTAGCTGAAAAACTATCGCATATAAGGAGGAAAATTGGTTTTCCGAGCTGCTACCCTACAGTTATATCCCAATACCTAGAAATTTAATATACTCGTACTGTTTCAATAATGTTCTCGTTCTACATACTATATAGCATGTTGCAACATGTGTCTTGTTTTATTGGTTTAATTAATTCGAATAGATTGATTAGGTACAGCGTACTGCAGGCGTTATTAAGATTTTGATTTACAATTTGATCGTTATAAAGAGATAGATCGGTTATTGCTTAAAAAATCAACCAGAAACGCTGATTCGAACTACTTAATCGGTTGTAAAAAAGCTACATCTTCTTCTTCTCCTTTATCAACTTATAGATGTCCACTGCTGGACGCAGGTCTCTTGCATGGACCTCCACAAGTCTCGGTCTTGCGCCGCCTGAATCCAGCGGCTCCCTGCGACTCGCTTGATGTCGTTGGTCCACCTAGTGGGGGGTCTGCCAATACAGCGCTTCCCGGTGCGGTGTCGCCACTCCAGCACTTTGGGACCCCATCGACCATCAGCTCTTCGAACGATGTGCCCCGCGCATTTCCATTTCAGTTTCGCAACTCATAGAGCTGTGTCGGTGACTTAAATCTATACATTGATAGCATTCTAATGCATTTAAGAACAGCAACTGCTGAATTTTTTTACAGAGTTTTTCAGGCTCTTCTCAGCAGAATCTGCTTTCCGAACTGGTGGTAAAGATCTTGACTTATCTCTGGCCTTCTTCTTTTTATCTATCTTACTTATAGTTGGCCTATATGAAATATATAAATAAAATTAGACTTAGTTATTTTTGTAGTTACGAACCTTTGATACAGGCAGTAAGGACGCTTGCATAAATTGATTCGTAATGTCTGTACCTACACAGTACAAAATTCAGAATAGCTACTTTATTTACAACTAGTTGCCGCTGGATTGGATACCGGTGGCACAAGACCGTTTAACATGGATATATTCTGTATCTTTAAAATTACTCGTAAATTATTTTGCTATCGGTAAATATTCGACCTTATCCATCCACACTTATTTCCATTTGGCATAATGAACCCAAGAAAGGTGCGATTCAAAAGATTTCATTCTCGACAAAACTCCGCGCGGAATCATTGAATGCAATAAAATTTTCTTCACAATTGAAGCCATTAAAGACCATCGCAAGCTCGCGCCTGAATGTTAATCACGGTCTAGTGTGAATAGAACAATCTCACTGTGGAAAAAAACTTCTTTTTTCCTCTATTTTATTCGAAACAAAGGCTTTGTAGTAAAATTTGAAATGGAACTGTGTTTGTTACTTGGCGCTACCGATTTGGTGCTTAAGTGAATACTTTTATATGTTAATGAGCAATTTTGCTTGTAAGAAACTTTGTAATGTTTTCTAGAACAGAATAGTTACGTAATATTAAAAAGTATTTATTGTGTAAATAATACTTTACACAACAAATACTTACTTTACTTGCACCTATTCAAAAATTTAATATAACAGAGAAGATACTTTATCGGAACTTTAGATTATCTCAGTCACGGAAATCATCGATAAATAAATACAAAAACTATTTTTTATTTCCCAATAAAAAGACTTAATGATTTGACATAATGATATGACAATTGTCATTTTTAACATAATATTTTATTTTATTTATTTATAGTAAAGCTAACAATTAAAAAAAAATATTCATTTATTAATAATATCCAAATTGTGAGGGTCACATGATTAAATCCTATGTTTATAATATTATAAATGTGAAAGTTTGTATGTTTGTTACTCAATCACGTCGCAACGACTGAACAGATTTGGCTGAAATTTGGTACAGAGATAGATTATAGTCTGGAATAGGACATAAGCTACTTTTTATCCCGGGAAATAAGAGAGTTCCCGCGTAAATAAAAAACCTCAATCCACGCGAGCGAAGTCGCGAGTATCAACTAGTATTCTATACGTTCAAATTATTATTTTGAGGAATTTGTTACATTAGAATAACACAAATAGCTTTAGAACAAGCAATTTTGCTATTATTTCGCTCAAACTCGAAACTATTGTAAACTATATTGTCCTAATGTAGACTATACAACTATGCACATATCCCTTTCACTCCACGGCTAAAATTTTCTAGATGGTTTAAGACGTACTAAAGACTTTAAAACCAAGACAAGTTTACCTCCTCGTCTGGCTTTCTAAGTTTGAAATAAAAAATTTAAAAAAGTTGCCTTGAAGCTTTTAGGAATTTTAAATCTGACGCAGGACATTAGAAGTTTAACAAGTTTCTCCTGCATAAAGCAAAAGCTGTATTTTCTCATTTGTAATTAGCCAAGTAAGGTCTTATTCAGATTTTAAAATAGTTTCCTTCCTTTGTTGGTCACTTGATCTTTTTATTTTGAACTAAGTATTATATTATAACTATTGTTGTAAAAGTGCACAAGATACTTTTATAATGTTCATAAATATGCTTCAACTGGGTACATATTAAATACAAATCGACATTTGCAGCCATTTGAAACCTTCAAACTTGAAGGATATAGCCAATCCTTCAAGTTTGAAACTGATACTAGTAGTAGTAGGTACACTTAAAAATTTGGAGAAATGTTCATTTTAAGGAAAAGAACTTTTATTTATGTTTAAACATTGACAGAATATATTATTAGTATTTGTTGTTTAATAACAAACCAGCTTCAACTTCCCGTGTTTGATGTTAAGCTGTTTTTATTTACCTCGGAAAAAACAGATC
Organism: Hipparchia semele; assembly: GCA_933228805.2. Classification (NCBI taxonomy): domain Eukaryota; kingdom Metazoa; phylum Arthropoda; class Insecta; order Lepidoptera; family Nymphalidae; genus Hipparchia; species Hipparchia semele. The sequence continues at coordinate 8,070,992 of OW121727.1, forward strand.
TACAAACTGCGTCTTTAAGAGCCCTCCAAATCATCAACATTTGAAGTAAAATAAGTTGAAATAAAGAAATAGTTGTGTGCTCTTACATAAGCTTTTCGCAAAGCTAATGGCTTAAATAAACTAAAATATAAAATAAGCTAAAATCTGGCTTAAAAATAATGTTTCTGAAGTATATAGAAGTCCTTGTATTGACAACAACAGGATTTCTTGTTGTCGTGAAAAGGAATTTGTTTTATGTCGAAGAGACTTAAGCTGACAGGAACGCTCGGGGAAAGTGTCAAGCTCGATGCGGATTTGTGGGAATTTACTATTTCCCAACACCATCACATTATATTCAATGGAGATGTTCTATAATTGTTTTGATAGACAAAAAAAAATTAAAGTAAAATAAAAAACAACAGTATAGATATAAGAATATGAAATTATCTCTAAAAACACAAAAGTTAAGGGCTAGACTTTCAATATTTGTCAGGAGTTTATATTAAAATTAGCTTTGCCCACGGCTTCCTCCGATTTTTAAAAAAAAACACGCGGGAACTCTCTCTTTTTCCGAGATAAAATGTAGCATATTATATCATTATCAAAAACCTAACTTTTTACGTGATAATTGCAACAACTTTATAAGTTAATAAACAAGAAGATTCCATTTCCCAAGGCAGCCCAATAACATCAATCGAGGAAAACAATACAGTAAAGAAAAAAAGGTGAATCGTGTGTGAACAAATAAAACAAAGGTTCATAGGAAACGGACCATATTTTCCGTAAAACGAATTTTCTTTGGCACAAAAGCGAAAGTTAACAGTTTGGTGTTCCGATAAAGCGACCGACACGACTTTGTAAGCATCAAGTGCTTTTAGCTATTACGTTAACTCGATCATTAACCGTATTTGGATTCGAACACTTGGCTTATTGGTGTTGTCGACGATCTGATTAGGGAACGGAAATAGAGCACGAAAATATATTGTGTGAACTGATGTTTACACAATGTACACTTTTGTAATTATAACACTCTACAAACATTTTAGATACGAATGAGGTCTAACTTGCGATTACCACTTACAAACTGAAACGCTATGTTAAAATTATTACAAGTTTACGGAAAGAAATATATGTAGATGTTCTACATAGATATTCTAAGACGAAGAATCGGAATGTTCAATTTTATATCCTGCACACATTCCTAACAATATTGTAGTGAAATATATTTATATTAAATATATTTCTGAAGCAGACAAGTATTGCAAAATGCACGTATAAAATGGAGTGGAGCAAATATTTGGTTGCCAACAGATTTCACACTCCCTCAGATATATATTTAAAGATCTCAAGCTAGTGAAAATGTCGGCAGAGGATAAATAGAGCTATGCACAGAAAAGTACATGACATATAACGCCGTTCTAGCTCGTCTATCTAAAATTACTTTTGGTAATATTCGAATGCAGCTTAGTTTTGTTTGGCTAACATAGTTTTATTCGACTTATATAAATAGAAAATTTACTAACATATATGTTGCCTGAATAAAGGAGAATTATTATTATTACAAAGCAATATGGCTAGTTGGTAACAATAAAGATAAATAACTGACCACGAATCGTTTTTGCCCTATTGTGATGATGGTGCTAATTTTACAACACCCACACACTTACGTTTATTATAATACTAGCTTTTGCCCGCGACTTCGTCCGCGTGACTTAGGTTACTGTTTTTCCGGAGTAAAAGGTCACTTTCCTTGCCAACAAAAAACCCGTAGAGTATAAAATGTATGAGAAAATGAAATTTTTTCATAATTGTTTTTCGTGAATTTTTCCGATATTTTAAAAGTTACTCTGCTATTTGGGACGGAGACAAATACAACAATCCAAAAACATGAAAATCGGTCTAGTCGTTCTAGAGTTATAAGTGTTCGAACAAATCTGACTTTGTTTTATAGTATACGGGATAAAAAGTATTCTACGAGTATGTCAGTCTCCTGGTTCTAAGCTACCTTCCCACCAATTTTCAGCCAAATCGGTTCAACCGTTCTCGTGTTATAAATAGTGTAACTAACACGACTTTCTTTTATTTATCTACTATATAAAAATAAGTCGGGTTTTCCTTCCTGACGCTATATCTCCAGAACGCACGAACCGATTTTCACGGTTTTGCATTCGTTGGAAAGGTCTCGGGCTCCGTGAGGTTTATAGCAAAGAAAATTCAAGAAAAATTTCAACAATTTAAGAACGCGGACGAAGTCGCGGGCGTCCGCTAGTATATATATAGATTCTACTTTTCACTATTTTCATCAAGAACCTTGCACTACTTTTGTGTTTTGTCAATTTAGTTAATTTAAACTCCGCACTCAGTTTCTGCGACCTCATTCAAGAGTTCACTAGTAACATAATATAAAAGGTAAAAATATGGTGATCAGGGCTTACGAGTATACTTACCAACCAACGCTTAAAGCAGTTTTATATCAAGATTGTTTTGACATATCATGCAATGTCAACCTTAAAGTAATTACTTTACTTACGTCAATGACTCATTAGATATATATGTAACTAGTAGGGCGCGTGGGTGCGCGGCTCGCTAAAGCGAACCGCGGTTTTTCTGTCCACCAAGTAGACTTTCGGGTCTTGATCATCTTTTTCCAAGGAACTACTCTTCCATCTTTCATAGTCTCTGAGATAAACATCGACGAAATTTGTATGACCGCCACCATGAATCCGCCATTTTGGTATTTTTTTTCAGCTCGTTGCCAATTGGATGAGGTTTCGAGTGATTTTTGTTTGGGCACCCTGAACCTATCTTCAATACCCTGACCGTGCTCCTCACCCGTCTCCAAAATCCTCAATCATCAGCTCCCTCCATATTTTTCATCCAAATGAATTTTTGTCCTCTATACGAAACCATCAGCGGAAAGGAACGTATCAAATCCTTGCATACATTTTATATGAAAAAAATAAATACCGCCATCTTGAATTTTCTTCTAATCATCAAGTAAACCATCTGGTCCTGATCATTTTTTTCCAGAAAACCACTCTTCCATCTTTCATAGTCTCCGAGATAGACACTGACGAAATTTGTATGGCCGCCATCTTGAATGCGCCATTTTGAATTTTTTTTCAGCTCCCTGCCAATTGGATGAGGTTTCGAGTGACTTTTGTTTGAACATTCCCCACCTATCTTCGATATCCTGACCGTGCTCCTCACCCATTTCCGAAATCATCAATCATCAGCTCTCTCCATATTTTTCCTCCAAATGAATTTTTGTTCTCTCTACGAAACCATTAGAAATTTTGAAAAGGAACCGTATTAAAATCTTGCATATATTTTGTATGGAAAAAAATAAATTCCGCCATCTTGAATTTTTTTTCTATTCATCAAGTAGACCTTCGGGTCTTGATCATCTTTTTCGAAAAAACCACTCTTCCATATTTTATAGTCTCCGAGATAGACACCGACGAAATTTGTATGGCCGCCATCTTGAATCCGCCATTTTGGAGTTTTTTTTCAGCTCTTTGCCAATTGGATGAGGTTTCGAGTGACATTTGGTTGAACACCCCCCACCTATCTTCGATAGCCTGGCCGGTGCTCCTCACCCGTCTCCGAAATCCTCAATCATCAGCTCTCTCCATATTTTTGTTCCGAATGAATTTTTGTCCTCTATACGAAACCGTGAGTGAAAAAAAATTTTTCCATACAAAATTTTACAGGAGAGGTGATCAATGAGTCAGTGAGTCAGTCAGTCAATCAGTGAATCAGCACGAGTAGCTATATATATATTAATTCAAAAAAGTGCGGCAATTAGAGAATTGTATTACAACAAAATTCATTGATTGAGCTTGAGCTTTTAAATTTTGAGTTTAGTATTAACTGGTATTTATTTATTTATTTTCAAAGCAAATATCCTTGCAGAATGTAACAGCTCTTGGATTCTGTCATAAAAGGAAAATTTATTCCTATTGGCTGTGAAGTTAAGTATGATAAACGACCCAAATCAAACTTCGAAACCATTTTGCAGACAAATATTTTTGCTCAAAAGTTGTAGAAGTCTTTATGCTACCTAAAATTAATCGATTTATCTTAACAGATTTAAAACGTTTAAAATTTTTATTAAGTAAAGTTTTACTGATAACCCTGTTTCGTTTATATAATTTTCTCTAAAGTTAAATTATTGTTAATTTTGTAATATAGCAAACTGATGTAACTGTAGCACAAAGCTAATGTTACGTATATTATGGTCAAAAATATTAAAGTTTTTATATTTACGGACACCAATGGAAATCAAAATACTAACATAATAAATGCGAAAGTGTGTTTTTTTGTAAGTTTTTTCTTCAATCACACTACAACAGAGCTATGAATCAACGTGACTTTTCGCATGGGTATAGTTGAGGAAGTACAAGAGTAACATATAGGCTACTTTGTATCCCAGAAATTCAAAAATTTCCTGCGGGATTTTAAAAACGAAATCCACGCAAATCTTAAGGGCATCAACTAGTATACAATAATAAAAACAAGAGTTTAGTGTAAAAACTGTAACCCAGATACGGAAAGGATGTAGCATCCATCATATAAAATTCGGATATTGATTTTGTTCGTATGTATAAAAAATTGCCTATGACACCATCCCATAAAAACGAATCAATTGTCAGCTTAGGTATTCATCAAAATCAGCACATTAAGGCGCTACAGTGGAACATATTATATAAATAAAAACATATGTAAAATATATACTTAAATTGGCATGACATTGCCGTAGTCTGGTAAGCATACCGCGACCCAAAAAGCTAAATCGAAAACAATCCCCCCCCCCCCCCCCAGTGTCACTTCAAAGATCAACAGTGAAAAAAATACAACAGGGGCTCTTACAAAAAAACACTAAAAGCGCTCCAGCAACGACAGTTAAATACGGACGCTTTTTACGAGGTGCCAGTACAAATGTGCTAACAAGCTGCGCTGCATCATTAACCAGGTCTTAATGAGCCCTGGCGATGACAATGATACTTCAAGGCTATCTCTTTTGAACGTTTTTTAGGTAACCCAATTTATATTGTGTTCATTTTTCCGGTTTTTAAATTTTTCATAAATGCATTTTTTCAAGTTGTAAATCCGGGTTAAACTGGGTCAAATTTATAATGTGTTAAACGGGTACAGTATCTGTTAAATGTTTTAACGCAGCTGATAGCGACTTTGTTTTATACAACACTAGATAATGCCCGCAACTTCGTCCGCGTGGATTAAGGTTTTTCAATTCTTTAATTTTCCGGGATAAAATGTAGTCTATGTAAGTAAGCCTATGTTAATCCTGGGTGTGAGCAATCCCCATTCCAAATTTCAACCAAATCGGTTCATACGTTGTGGCGTGAAGGAGTAGCAAACGCACACACACACATACAAACTTTTCGCCTTTATAATATTATTATATAGTGTGATATTTACACATACGTAGATAATATATTATGTAGAGGCTCAGTTTGAAGCGGCATTGACTCAAATAGGTGGATGCGGCTGGAACTTCGCCGGCTGTAAGCCAGACTTTGTACATATTTCACTGCTACGTCAAAATCCACTTAAAACCGAAGCGAAGTTCGGTCATCTCTTATCTAACCAATGAATCCGAGAGACGAAATTGCAGTAACTAATTCTCTAGTTTACTCGTACAATATAATATACGACTTTTAATACTGACAATACACGATAATTTTAAGTGGTACCTATAACTCAAAAAATAAAACAGTTTTAATATCTAGAATGTAAAGGTGGCCTTTATCACAAGTGAAATCTTGTAGGCAACCTGTATGAAAGGAGCAAAAAAATTGCATAGTCCATGCATACATACGTACATAGTAATTTTATATATACCTACAAATATTTCAGTAGTCAATAACTTTAGAGCAAGGGGAAATTCCTCCTTAGAAAAATTCAAAACTATTCCTCATTACTGCTAATTAATTAGAGTCAAAGGCAGAATCTTACATAACAATGATCTACTGAGATTATTTATCTATGCACATAAATCAAGTTGAAGAATCTGTCTGTAGTTTCGAAGTAATTGGCCGCTTTAAGATGATGTCATAGCACAAAATCAAGTCATAAATCGAGAGTTTTTTTAATCAATGACAATATAGTCTTTGATTGCGATCTCACCTGATGATAAGTGACGATGCAGTCTAAGATGGTAGTGGGCTAACTTGGAAGGGGTATGGCAGTGTACATTCAACCTATACCCCTAATCGGTTTCTACTCGCCATCGTGCCGGATCGTACGTCTTTGACGGTAGGGTGGTAACTAGCCACTGCCAAAGCCTCCCACCAGAGCAGACCAGAGACAATTCAGAAATTATAAATTCCCAAATCCACCGGGAATCGAACCCGAGACCTCCCAGTAGTACCACAGCGCTCACCACTATGCCAGAGAGGTCGGGAGGTTTTGCTCACACCCGCGACGCGGGTACCAATATTCTTCATACAATTATTGTGCATTGAGACGAAGTCACGGGCAAATGCTAGTTAAATTATAATAATAACAACAACCAAAAAAAATATTCCTATTCTTTTACTTAAATTCAAGACAAAATAATTAAATCTGCCAAGATTATCTAAAATAAGGTAATGAGCTCAAAGGCCTCCGGGTAAGTAAGGTTCATTGAATAATCTTTGTAGATCTTTAAACGGTATTTTCTTACACTACGGAAGACTAATAACTTCAAAGGTACTTTACAACGAAGCTAATTAAGTTTTTAGAGGTATCGCAGACATATAATTTAAAGTTGGCCGACTATGGAACACAAGGATATTGAAGAATGATCGACGATTTAGTTGGATAAGATGTGCGGGCTATCATAAGTAACTATGCCTTTTAGTATACTCTGCGATTCGATTTAGTTCTCCAACTTGAAATTGTATGTCTGCATGTACTCTTAAACTACGTCAATAGAATGGTAAATTGTTATTCTGTATCTATAATTTTATTAACTGACGAAAAAAGGAGGTTCTCAATTCGTCGCGTGTATTTTTTTTTCATTTTAGAGTATTTTGAATGTATACCTTCAATCAACTCTCTATAGTGTTGGATTCGTTTGTTGGCGATTTCAAATACATACACTACCGCATCATATTCTGGGGTACATTTTCACGCAGCAAATTATTTATTAATGTATACCTGTATGTATGAAATTTGGGCACCCTGACCCCACGCAGTTTTGTCTTCAGCTTCAGAAGGGTCAGCGGAACGAACCTTCTGACGTAGCCCATTTAAAAAACTAAATAACTTTGAGTCTCTCTGGGACGGGCCTGTTGAGCCGTGATTAAAGGAAAAACCAATAAAGAAACAATCCTTTCTTTCATTATAATAATATACTCGTAAAAACACTTTGTGCTTTGTGCTCACACCATTATTGTGTGGTCTCTTCTATCAAACCGGATAAATCGGACGGCGCTATATAAAAAGACTTTGTAAAACGAGTTTATTTGGGCTTAGCTCGATAGATACGAGATTGCGCCATGTTCGAGTTGTAGGTTCCTTGTCGGGCTCTCAAGTATTACGACAAACCCTTCCTTTTCTACTTTTAGATTTTAAAAGAAAATGTACCTACGTAACAACAAATTTTTTTTTGTCGACACTATTTTTAGTTACTCGACTATGGCAAAGCTAGAATGTTTTTGATCTTAAGTGTTTGTATGTATGTACATATATGTCGAGTGAAAATAATCGACAAGCTATACAAATACTTCGGTAATTTATTAAGTAACTAGCTGTTGCCCGCGACTTCGTACGTGTGGAGAATGGAGTGACTGGTCTATTTATGAATAAATAACGAAAATCAGTTTTTTTTTAAATTTAACGGCCTTATTTTATTGATTCCGATCACAGTGCTCTACTTGAATTGAATTGAAAAAATAGTAGGTCAACCATGATTTTTATCGATAATAACGCGAACGGCCACTGCTTTACAGCATCATAAAGCTTGTCTATTTATGATTATTGATGATCATTCACAATATCTTGTCGTTGTACGGAGCAGTAAAATTGTTATTGCGAAGGAGACGCGAGGAGGGGAGGGGTAGAGGAGGGGGGGAGGCGGCGGCTGGTATTTTCATTAGAGCATTAAGTCAAGCTGCTGGGAGGCAGGCGGCATTAATCTGTTTACGAGGTATCAGGGTGATGTATCCGGCCTACTCGTGTTACCTACCTAGAGATTATTAGAACGCGTCAATATGTGATCAGCGTTCGCATTGTAGTATCGCTTGACTACGATCGCACCTGGTGGTAAGTGAAGAGCCTGAAATGGAGCGCGCTTGAATAGAGGATGCCTGATCACTCTTAATTTGAAGGTACTTAGTTAAAAAATGTTACGTATATGTAGCCCCAAACGCACCGCTCGACATGGGAATTTAGACACTAATTGCCATCCATGGCTTCATTCCGTGACCTCCCTCACTGTAATTTTTAAGTTTGATTGTCTGTATAAATAATACATCTCTGTTATTTCTTGAGGGATCTTAAATTTTTTTGCATTAATATATTTTAATTCCGATCTATATAAATATAATCTATATATATAAAATTCAAAGTCCTGACTGACTGATTGACTGACTGAGATATCAACGCACAGCCTAAACTACTGAAGTGAGAAACTTGAAATTTTTACAGTTGGTTCCCTTTATGACGTAGGCGCACACTAAGGAAGGATTTTTGAAAATTCAACCCCTAAGGGGGTAAAATAGGGGTTTGAAAAATCGAACTTAACGTGAGCAAAGCCGCGAGCAAAAGCTAGTATATCTATAACTCAATATTAATCATGAAATTCTATTTTGTCATACCCTATATATTATTCAGAAATACGAGTATGCATACCCAACGGCATATTCGTGACGTACACAAGTTATGTAACGCAAAAATACTAAAGAGTCCACGTAGGTATTGAACGTGTATGAAAAATTTGTTCGATACATGAAAACTGGTCGTGACAGGATCATAACTGAGCTTTCCTACATAAATAGCTGATAGCTCTGACAATGTGCCAGTAATACTTTGTTGTGATGAATTGTTGTGAAAAAACTCGAATATATTTCAATAACTTTCCATGCAAGTGGATTATTTATTACTTACCTGCAGTTTTCCCACAATTTTGTCCGTTTTAATTTAACTTTTATGTCAAAGTCGGTTAAAAAAGTAGCCTATGTTACTCCTGGTAAAATCAGCTATCTACCAGTGAAAGTCCCGTTAAAATCGGTCCAGCCACTCCCGAGATTAGCGGCAACAAACAAACAGACCGACAGACAAAAATTTAAAAAAATTGTTTTTTTGTTATAAGTACCGTATTTACTAACGTATGTATTTAGTAAAAAGCTGTTATTTTGATATTACAAACAGACACTTCAATTTTATTTATATGTATAGATGTAAAGTCGAGGCGAGTTAGTTAGTCTACTAGTATAAATCAAAATTGTTAGCAAGAGCCTATATTCACGACGTAGTTCATATTGAAACTTAATAGTTCGTCCTAAGCGGTGAACCGTGAAATTTATTGATTATAATGAAATTCCCAATTAATTTTGCTCACTTGTAGAATATTATATATTGAACTTTATTGAATATTGGAATACTCTGAGCATAAGTTCTCAACGTGGGTGATAACTCTCCCTTGGGGCAGTAAAAGACCCAGAGAAAAGACTAAGAAGAAAGAGAAAGAGATAGACTTTTAGTTTAAATCAAAAATTAAAATTTTTCATATCATGTAATGTAATTTTTTAGTTCAATTTCCATCCACTGCCCGAACTACCGAAATATGTGAATTTTAGCAAACGTCATAAAAATCATTATAATACATACATTAACAAAAATTAGCCGATATTAAAGTTTACTTTACTTTAATACGTGTTTAGCGTGTTTTTTTTTGCCTTTTTTAACCTGCCCACGCTCTCTCAAGTATACCTATCATGCAAAAAATCTTTTGCAACGTGATTGAAGGATAAACTAACAAAAAAGTCATTTACTCATTTATAAGATTAGTTAGGATGTTTACGACGTTAAAACAAAATAAAATAGTTTAAAAACGGATTGCTTTAGTTCTCGATTCCCACGTGTTCTAAGCTTCCACTCGTCAAACACAGATACTGTCTGTGAAGATGCCAAACAAAGATGTTTATTTTATTGAGCAGTTAAAAGGCGTGGAAAAATGAAAATTCAGCAAACATTTCAGATAATACTAGTGGAAAAGGAAAAAGACGACTGTGGATGTCAGTTTTGTTGAAAAGTTTTATAAAATGTTTTCACCGACGACGTGTATTTATTTTTTCACTACAACTGTGTCCTTTTATATCTAAATAAATGTTAGTCTTTTTTATTTGGGTTCCGTTCCCGAAGGTTAACAACGAGAACCTATTACTAAGTCTCCGCTGTCCGTCCGTCCGTCCGTCCGTCCGTTTGTTGGTCAGCGGGCTGTATCTCATTATCGTAATAGGTAGAGCGTTGAAATTTTCAGAGAATGTGTATTTCTGTTGCCGCTATAATAACAAATAATAGAAATAAGTTAAAAATTAAAGAGGTTCCTCTACTAGAAACTTGATATTTTTTCGGCGTTTCTTGGTACGGAAACCTTCCGGAGTCCGACTCATATTTGATCGGTTATTATTATTAAGTTAGGGATTCTCTCGAATAGTAGGTAAATGTACTCAAAGTAAATATAAAGAACTAGATTTCACCCGTGACTTGGAGTTAGGTCTTAAAATCCCGCGGAAACCCTCTATATTTGGGGATAAAACATACCTATATCATCTTCAAGTCCATGATTACTCCATGCAAAATATCCAGTCAATCCGATGGTTGTTACTGCGTGATTGAAGGACAAATTGACTTCATAATAATTTATAGTAAGGAGTTTCTGAAAAATAAATTCTTCAGTCGACCCACATCAACTTCAGAAAAGTCGGTTTGCTTTCCTTGTTCAAAATGATTGCGAAGTGTTCTATCGCGACAAGTATCGTAAACTACAATGCTGTACTATCCTATTGAACATAAGCTATGCAACTTCGTCTAACACGAGAGTTTGATCAGGATATTTATTTCCATTTCCGATGGTCCATTTAAAAACTATACTCCCCTGGGCCTCCGTTGCCAAATGAATCTTACTTTGTTTTTGTGTTACTTTGTTTTTACCACTGAATCCTACTGAAACGGGAATGCATATCCTGTACAAACCTTTGCGTTATTGCATGCGTTTTATTTACCACGTCGTAATATAAATAACATATCGCAGAATAAGTATACAATGTGTGGACTTTATAAATATGGCATAAGTATTGACGAAAGTCAACCGCGTGCCCTAAACCTACGAGTATAATATGTCAGCACAGAGTCATATTTTGCTGACAATTATTAAGAAAGTACGAATTGGCTCTACATAATGCGAAGCTTAACCGCAAAGCATGCTGAAATCAGATTAGCAAGAGTATGACTGTTCTCTAACAAAAATGAATTCATTTGTTCTTGTAAAATGAAATCCTAAACAGTGTTTTGCTAAAAGGAAATTTTTATAGAGCAAATAATGTTCGAAGATTCGCTATGTATCGCTTCAGGGTCGTCGATTTCAAAGGAGGACAAATGTAAATTATTAGTGTCACGTGGAAAATTTGTCCTCAGACTCGGAGAAGTAATCTGCCATGGTTTGATAATTCTTTTTCGTGTCCTCATTCATTTTATGAAAGTACACTCTTTTAAAACTTAGTACCTACCTAATCATATTTATCATGCCCAGGGAATAGTAATTATTTATTATTTTTGGGCCTCTTTCACCATCGTCGAATAATGTACAACCGAGGAATAAAGATGACAATTTTTGTTGAAAATCTGTCAATCGTCGACGTAATTAATCGTTGATTAGTTACCTATCTTATTGATTGAGAAATAAGCCACTAAAATCATTGAATTCTTTGAAGATTGTATTTTTTTTTAATTTTTCCTATACATTTTCCTTTTCGAGTAAATTGATCGTTTAAAATATGTCAATACCACCATCGCCTTACTAACATTCATTGACGAATGAATTTCATGTTTTGACAGATTTTCAATACAAAAAATTATCAGAATATCAAGTTTACTTCTTGGTTATTCATTACTCGGCGATGGTAATATTGACACTTAATATGTTTTTATAGTGAGTATATAATATTGAGCGATAACGGATTCAAAAAACGAGACTTTACGATATATCGTAAAATTTATCTTCAACCAATGCGGGAACGCTTACAGCGGCAAATTTCACAATGGGGCTTAAACCAAAGGATTGTAAGTGCGCATGTTCGGGCGCTCTATGTCGCCCGCTGCCTGGCCTACGGCACTCCAGTCCGCGAAACACCGGGACACGCTGTGTCCGCGACCGTGGCCTACGCGCAACTGCGTTGTAAACATTCCATTTTCAAAAGTGCAATCGGATTTGTGACTGACAAGTGTGAAAAGTTTTCGAGAAAAGAGTTTTAAAAAGAAAAACTTTTCAGTGCTGTGGTATTAACGATGTCAATTTTGAAATAACGTTTTTTAAATAAGTGCTTGCGTTTTGGGAAAGGTTTTAAAAATTTTAATTATTTACAATAATTACAATATTTAACTATCATTAAAAGTAGTAATTACTTATGTAATATTTTTTCTACCAGTAGTAAGTACATAATATTATTGCTTACAAGTATTAACAGGATCCAAGGTTCACAGTTGAGTAATTTAAGTAAATCAATTGAAAGTAACTTTTACTTCTTGAATAGTTTTATCATAAAAAATACGTAATTAACGAATGATTCACTAGTAATAAAAATAGCTAGCTAATAAAACAAAGTTAGTTAGTCAAACTAACTAGTTTATTTCATTAACATATTTTTAATGACATATATTTTTTATTGCGAAATAGTTTATTTAGGTTTATGATTTAGATATAATAATTTTGATGATCAATAAAATCATTTATAATATTATGCCTTACAAAATATTAACTAATTTTTCAAGGTCTTTTCTAATATCGCTTTTCTCTAATGAATGGAAAACTCAAATTTTAAAAATAATTTTGCTGAAAATGGCTCATGGGTATCACTGAAAATACGGAACGGAATTTTCATTTCGCTCGTTTGCTTTCGTTTCGCTTCAGGGTAATAATGAAACAAGGTGGGCAAAGTCACAATACAAAGGCCGTATCAAATTAGGGAAAATATTACCTATGCTAACGATTCAATTGCAAGCTTTTCTGTAAATCACTATTCTAGAATAGAATAATTTTTTATTCAAATATGTTTTACAAAGTGCTTTCGAATCGTCAATCTAGCACTGGTTCCGAATGCCAATGAAATGAAAATGAATGCGGAATGAAATGAAAACTCATATTTCAAGAAAGAGTTCGGCAGAAAATGCGGAAAGGAATGTTCGTTTAGCTCGTTTGCTACCGTTTCGTTTCAGAATGTAATGAAACAAGGTGGGCAAAGTCAAAATACAAAGGCAAGGTTCCCTAGTTTGTACAAAGTAGGGTTCTATTTGGGAATTTATGATTTCCAAATTGCCTCTAGTGAGGTCTGGTCACTGAACTCTATATTTAATCTATGGTTAACACTGGACTGGCTGTCTCTATACAATGACAGCTTAATTATGGACCAATTTGAAGTGCTTTTGACATATGAGTGTCTATGGAACTAAAAATATTGCAAATGGCGCACCAAGTTTTATAATTAATCTATGACTTAATATGAAATCATAGATTAAATAAAGAGGTTGGTGCGGCATCATTATATTTGTGCTTTCAGCAATAAGATGGCGTTAATCAAATCCAAAATGACGTCAAACAAGTAGGTCGCATACCTAATTCTGGTGAAAAGGCAATCTTTCATGTAAGCTGCATGATATCTATCTATGACGTAATACAATTGAAGGTAAACTAAGAAAGTTTTAAAGTTAAGGTCAGTTCAAAACGATACGCGACGTGACGCAACGAGGCGTGGACTTTTTTCTATAGCGATAACAATATAGGACTTGTCAACTACGCAATGTATACTTTTCAGTGAGAGCGCGAAAGCTTCCGTTGCTTAGATACTTGCGAGAACACGCGATGCTTAAAGCAACGTTACGAGGCGCATCGCTACGCGTCGAGGTGCATCGCGAAGCTTCCGCCGCGGCTTGTCTCCACCGTTCCAGTCGAGACGCAGTGCAGATTTGACGCAATGACGTGTTCCTATAAGCCGTTCGGTGTCATGTTGCGCAGCACGACACAACTATGTCTCCCATTAGTACAAGCCGCGCGAATCCACAAAAATACGCCTCGCACGGTCGAAATGCACCTCGCAACGCAGAACAGGCTGTCTTGCTGCAAACATCTGCACGCTTCCTCGCGTTGCGTCACATCTCGGTGTGAACTAATCCTTAAATCCAGTGCATTTCTAAAATAAAAACATTACGAAATTACATACGAGTACATTGACAGTCGAATTTAGTTTTGGAATGAATTTGAAATTGTCAAATTTTCATCTTGAATCACTTTCACGCCTGCCCATTTTTAGCCGATTTCCAAAAAAGGAGGAGGTTCTGAATTTGTCGGAATCTTTTTTTTTTTAATTCTTTATGTATGTTCCCCGATTTCTCGAAGGCGCCTGGACCGATTTGGAAAATTCTTTTTTTGTTTGAAAGGGTATACTTCCTAGGCGGTTCCATTGTCATCAGGTCAGGATCTGATGATGGGATCCTGGAGAAATCGAGGGAACTCTTCAAATTTTATAGGCACAATTGATATACTTTTTAGTGGCGTTTAAAGTCGGTTTTGTAAAAAGAATTTTCACGTTTATGTTGTTTTTCATTTTGAAAATACAATTTTGCGCCTCTATTATAGAAGATCGCAAAGATATAGAAACTTAGACTAAACTAAAGACCTTCATAAATTACCTACGTAGTTTAAAATAAACGACCTTGTACCATAGCGTAAATTAGCTGTTCATATCATGCCCACTACTTAACTTAATAATGATAATAATGTTCTAACATTATATTTATGTTACTGACCGTTATTAATCACAGCGTGGGCGTTTTATGATCATAATGTAGGAGATATTTACGATGTTTTTGTAATAAATCCTATGTTATAATCTTAATCGAGCAATTTTCGATAATGTACGACTATCAAAAACTTATTTGAAAACTTGCGCTAGATCACTCACTTTTAGCGCCTATATCTCTTTTGCCAAGTAAACTGTAACCGACAAATAAATTTGACAATTTGACAGATACAAAAACTGACAATTTTATTCCATCGTCAAACGGTTACACTTTACTTGGGGATGATGAAATAAGCAATTAGCCTTTCTGTTCGTCTCATCGACTTATCCACGGACCAGCCTATGCATTACATAACTTAAACAAGTCAAAAAATCTCTTGAATTTTCAAGATTTTCTCCTCTAACTAAGCGTAAAGCTTTTACTAAGCCTGTCCGGCAATTGTCTAATGGAATGTCGTGCCGTCAATGCCTGAAAAAGACGAATGAGTTTGTATATATTGGAATTCAGCTTCCTTTTAGATTTCAGTTTTACAGCTAGAACAGTTTCTAAACAAAGCATATGCTACAAAAGAGCGACAGAGGCAACTTACAAAGATTTCTTGTTTAACTAAAGAACTCTGTGAGGGTAGAAATCTAATGATCTTTAACAAAGCAGGTAAGAAGAGCTCAGGAGTTCCGACTAACCGCGCTCCTCTTCACTTTGATACCACTATGTTAATAAATTACATTGCAGCGTACAGCGAGGTCATATTATTCGTAAGTTCGCTTGAAGTAAGAGCTTCCTCTACCTATTCTATTATGAACATTTTCGAGTTATGATATATTTCATGTTTCTAACAAGTGTGATAGGTACCTACTCATAAAATAAAATAATATATGGGTCTGCACCCCTACGTGGTTAAAATCCCAAGGACGCGCACTAAGCGCTCTGCTTCCTTGTTCCTGATACGCACCGCTACAAGGAATGCCTTTCCGGCTTCTGTTTTTCCCCATAACTACAATTTGGGTACCTTCAAATCGAAAGTGAATAGAAATTTTCTAGACAAGCGCGTTCCATCTTAGGCTGCATCTTCACTTACCTTCAGGTGTGATTTTTTAAAATCCCTCAGAAAGTCTTTGTTTTTCTACTATTTCACTCTCCAGGTCTCAACCTATACCCATGCAAACAGTTACGTCGATCTGTTACTCCGTTGTTGCATGATTCAAGGACAAACTAACAAACAAATAAACAAACAAACAAACTTTCGCATTTATAGTAATGATAGTTACCCACGTACGACCTTATACATGGTCTTTTGAGCAAAGACGCTGCCTCAGGCTGCATTACTACTCACGGATTTGGTATACAGTAAAACCCTGGTGTACCTACATAATTATATAAAATTCCTAAATCGTTGTTACTAAAGAACGTTTTACAGTGAACGCAAAAAGACGCATGAAGTTCCTATTACCTTGGATATGCCTTATTTTGGAGAGATTTCCGTACGAAACGGTTTCACTATTGCCAAGTTAAAGTGAGACTAAAGCTAAACTGCCTGTCGTAACGGAGACAATGCATTTATCTCTCTTATTCCGCTGCTACGGTAGAGAAAGTGTAGAGATAGTACAGTGGCCTCAAAAATTAAATTTTTAGGGCCGATTTCACCAACGTTAAATAAGTCATATCCGAGCGTCAGATATTTTGACAGATTTTCAATACAAAAACCGTCAGAACGCCCAATTCATACCTCGGTATAACGTCACTCGACGCTGGTGAAATCGCACTTTCTTACTAAATAAATAATAACAACAACTAAGCCAATTATTATAAACTAGCTGATGCCCGTGACTTCGTCCGCGTGAATTTAGTCTTAAAAATCCCACAAGAACTCTTTGATTTTCCTCCTCTATACTCAACTATACTCATGCAAAAAATAACGTCGATCTGTAACACTGTTGCAGGCTGCAGCGTTATTGAAGGACAAACCAACAAACAAACACATTTCGCACTTATAATATTAGTAAGAATTAGTAAGGATAATTAAAAATAATCATTTAAAATATTCTAACGGTTAAAGGATTTAACCGTTAGAATAAGAAGGTTAAGGAAGGAGGAGGAGATTGAAAACTGAAACGTTGACGGTTCAATATCTCATTTAAGTATTCACTCCTAAAAAAACTTTTTTTTTTGGAAACACAAAAGAAGGTTGAACCGTTGAGACACCCATGAGAATGCTCATAGGAATTACAGGAAATGTTAGTCCCACAAAAACAAAAACTCTACACAAAGCAAGTCGTGGACAACAGCAGCAGTTTCTGAATAACTTGCGGTATGATTTATTTTGTTTCAAGATTGTAGATCATGTGGATTATTAAAGTTTAAAGATACCCTAGATTTTACTTGTGAAATACGAGGCCAGACAAACTAGGAGACTATAAACTTGCTAAGTCTCGGTATTTGCATGAAATCCCTCCAGGGCGTTCGCAATTTCTCTTTAACCATACATCCCTCTTCGCTATAGTGAAATGCAATTACATCCCAACTCAAATAGAGTGAGGTCGTTAACGCTTACTGGCAATATGAGCTTCCTGTTGTGTTAATAAAGCAAACTTCATGTAGAAAATTACGAATATCTACCTGTCTTATCTTGTATAGTGTATACGTGTCCTCAAACTATTTAGCGTTCCAGTACGATGTGAAACCAATAAATTTTTATGAAACCAAGTCAGCCTGCTACCACCCTAGATTGCGTTATCTCTTATAGCCAGATGAGCTTGCAGTCTGTGCTATCATTGCATAAAAAATCTATGACTATGACTTCACCGGCGCTTTACAAATTCCGCGGGTATCTTTAGATTTTCCGGGATAAAAAGTAGTCTATGCATCAAACTATACCGAACCTTAATGACAAATAGTCAACGCGGTGATTAGCCATTTTAGCCATTGTACAGATATTATGTACATACCATCATCATCATCATCATCATCAACTTATGGACGTCCACTGCTGGACATAAGTCTCTTGCATGGACCTCCACAGACCTCGGTCTTGTGCCGCCTGAATCCAGCGACTCCCTGCGACTCGTTTGATGTCGTCGGTCCACCGGGTGGGGGGTCTACCAACACTGCGCTTCCCGGTGCGGGGTCGCCACTCCAGCACCTTGGGACCCCAACGACCATCAGCTCTTCGAACTATGTGCCCCGCCCATTTCCACTTCAGTTTCGCGACTCGCTGAGCTATGTCGGTGACTTTGGTTCTCCTACGGATCTCCTCATTTCTGATTTGATCTCGCAGGGATACTCCGAGCATAGCTCTCTCCATCGCCCGCTGAGTGATCCTGAGCCTTCTTATGAGGCCCATAGTTAGCGACCATGTTTCGGATCCATACGTCATCACTGGCAACACGCACTGTTCGAAGACTTTAGTCTTCAGGCACTGAGGAATTTTGGACGAGAAGACATCTCTGAGCTTCCCGAATGCTGCCCAGCCGAGTTGGATTCGGCGGTTGATCTCTTTCTCGAAATTGGACCTACCTAGCTGGACTGTGTGTCCCAGGTATATATACTCGTCTACAATTTCGAGTGCAGTGTTCTCAACAATTACTGGGTGGAGCGAAGCATGAGCATTAGACATGATCTTCGTCTTGCTCATGTTCATTTTAAGGCCCACCTGTTGAGAAACCCTGCTGAGGTCATTGAGCATTGTATTGAGGTCTCCGAGAGTCTCTGCCATAATGACTATGTCGTCGGCAAATCGAAGGTGAGTGATGTACTCGCCGTTTATGTTGATGCCAAGTCCGTTCCAATCCAGAAGCTTAAAGACGTCCTCCAACGCAGCGGTAAAGAGCTTCGGGGAGATAACGTCTCCCTGTCGCACTCCACGCTGCAATTGGATTGGCCTTGTAGTCTGGTCCTGTATACGTACTGACATAGTGGCGTTTTCGTACAAGCACTTCAACACTTGAATGTACCGATAGTCGATACGGCATCTCTGCAGAGACCTCAACACAGCCCAAGTTTCCACCGAATCGAAGGCTTTCTCATAGTCCACAAACGCTAAGCAAAGTGGCCTGTTATACTCTTCTGTCTTCTGTATAACCTGCCGCAGCGTATGAATGTGGTCTATGGTGCTAAAGCCTTTTCGGAATCCGGCTTGTTCGGGAGGCTGGAAGTCGTCGAACCTACGGGCGAGACGATTCGTAATGACTCTCGAGAACAACTTATAAACATGACTCAGCAGCGAGATGGGTCTATAATTCTTCAACAAGGTGTTATCACCTTTTTTGAAGAACAGAACCACCACGCCCCTGTGCCATGCTTCCGGCGTTGTACCCTCGTGAATGACGGAATTGAACAATCGCTGAAAGATCTTTAAAACCGGTTTTCCACCCGCTTTCAGGAGTTCCGCCGTGATTCCGTCATCACCAGGCGCCTTGTTGTTCTTAAGTTGTTTGAGAGCCATACTAATCTCGTATAGGCTGACGTCCGGGATATCTTCGGTATAGTGTCGGGTCAGTATGTACATACATTGCAATTTAAAAATAGCTTATAATAAAGCTTACTTTGCTAAAAACCGCCATTTACAGTTATGTAAATTTTACTGCTCTTTGATGCTCCTGTGATGGAGTGAAACGCGCGTAGAATGAACTTTTGAGGATATCATACCTTATATACGTATAATATACATATATACCTTATATACGTATAATATACATATATATTATACGTAGTATACCGAGATGTTGGTCTGCCTTTTCTACGAGTACTTATTATTGTGTTTTAGTTGGAGTAAGAGAAGTTTTCTGAACTAAGTATAAAATATTCCGAATATAAAATATTTTCGAATGATTTCTAATCGCTGATTTATGCGCTTGTTAAAAAAATAAACCTTTATTGAATGATTTCAATCTTTTTTTTGGTAAAAAAAAATAAGAATCGTCCCTTAGTTAAATAGTATTTTACGATTAACGGAAATCAAATCTTTGTAAGTATTTAGTAGAAAAGGTAACAGACCTCTGTGCCAAGCCCGGGGCAAAAGGGTGAAAATTGGCGACAAATTATTTAATTTGTCGTTACTTTACCACTGAAACATTTATTTGTAAAGATGAAACAATAGTATTTTGATATTTACTAGGCACAATCAATTCTGTTGCCAAAATCAAACGAACCGTACGTTTGATTAATTTGGTGGAAATGGCTCAATCGTTTGCCCATAATCTAACTTGGGAAGTTAGACGTTGGTCTAATATTACGGTATCGTTATGTTATGTAGGGTTCTGCCCGCATTTGCCCAAAATAGGTACCTACGTCGTTTATTATACTTGCCTTCTAACTTTAATGTCATTCTAATGATAGATATTATAAAGTTTGTACTTAATAGCCTTGTTTTTAAGTTGGACGTGTGCGGTGGAAAAGTGCAGTAAACCATTTTTTTTTATTTTTTATTTTAAAAAGAATATTAGCCAAGCTGTAGTTGATTAATATCCTCTTATTCCCTCCAAATAAGCGGAAAGCTTGTGCTAGGATTGGTACGACAATAGTGCAACGGGTGGGATTCGACAGTTTTCAGTCCGCACCTTTAACCGTTGGGCAATTGAGGCTTTAAAATTTGAAAGTACGAAGGTTCAAGCACACTATAATAACATTTTACAATATTATAATATTATAGGTAAGCCAGTCTTGCGCCAAGCAATGCCAACTTTCACGTCCAATAAATTGGTTGTCAGAAAATCGCTCGAAGTGGCATGGGCTGCCCTTGGCGTTGGCTCGCACTATAAATTGGCTCCGCAATGTTGATGTAGGTAAATAGGTATGAGTCCTCTTTAAGGCTATATTGACTTTCCAGTATGTAAAGCCGCGAGCTAAAGTAACTAACTAAAAATCTATCTGACTACGGGTAATTTATTCATTAGAGCGTTGCCACTTTGCGTGTCCTGTGCTGGCTAGCTATATGTGTGATTCTATCTAATAGTTCCTTAAATCCAATACAATAGTTACAGTAGTTACGAAAAACTGATTTTGAGAAAATGATTGAAAACTTTATTTTTCAGTTCAGTTCGAACAAACATTACTCCATCATTAGAAACTGTATTACTTAATTAGTATTTGGTATCAAAAATCAAAATTAGAACCAAAGAAACAGGCTTAAAGAATCGAATCGAATGAACGTAATTGAAAACTCTGGATCTGAGATGCAGCGTTTTGGATTCACAAGATACAATTATAAAGGATCTGGTCAACACTTTCAACGCGACGCGAGGTCAACGACCATCTTTGTACTATGTGCCCGCCCCACCCTTTGCCTACTAGCATTGTTACTATAATATTTATAACTAGTTGATGCCCGCGGCTTCGCTCTCGTGGATTTAGTTTTTAAAATCCCGCGGAAACTCTTCGACTCGTTCTTTCTCTTCGACTTCGTTGTTTTGTTGCAGCGTGATTGAAGAACAAACCAATAAACCAACAAAATACACACATTTCGTATTTATAATATAAGTAAAGATTATATTAGTTACATGCAAGAGGAAATTTTTAAAAGTTCAAAATTACAACATGTAATAAACTTAGTTTGTATAAGCTATTGTATTGGTGACGTTGACAGAAAACAAAATATTAAAACTGGATAAAAACAGTGAGGCTCGACGTTAAAAGCCTCTCGTTCACTTGGGAGAATGGATCCAGAGTGTTATTTTTTAAACAAACTGTCGAATTGCTTGTTTTGTAGGCTTTGTTGAGAGTGTTTTGATAGTGTTATTCATAGTCGTAAGTGCTAGCTTATGTCCACAGTCAGGCGTGCGATTCATGAATAATAAGTCGGCCTCCGCACACTTTTCACACCTTGTAACTATAGGGCACCTCGTAGCTTTTAGTAAATAGCACGATTCGTTTTAATTATTCTCAAATAATCATGTTTTAGTGCTCATTAATCAATAAAAGTAAATATTTATAAGGCCGGCCATACACCTATAAATTTTGTTCACGAAATTAGCTGTGAGCTACTTATAATGCGAACTCTTGTAAGGAGCTTAAAATTATTAAGCTGAATCGTTAATCAAGCACGTAAGATACTCAATAGCCCAATGGTTAAGGGTGCGGACTGAAAACTAAAAGGTTCGAATTCCATCCGTCGCATCATTGGTCCCACTCCTAGCACAAGCTTTTCGCTTATTTGGTGGGGATAGGAGGATATTTGTCAACTTCAGCTAGGCTAATATTATTTTCCAGAAAAAAATCACTATAATCTTATTTGGCGATTGTATTTTGTAAATAACAGTCAACCGTTGACAGAGAATCATTTCAAATACCCCTTTATAGTTATTCCGAGGTGTTTACTAGTACTTTTTAAATAAAGTTCCTACCTACACGACATAAACACGAAGAGTTTAATACAAGCATTTCATTTTGCGGTTGTTCGACGTGGCATCCATTACAAACTCATTACGGATCTTATCTACAAATTGGTCAGTCATTTTTCGAAATTATTGCCCTCAGCTAATTGATTTTCCGACATGACTCGTGAGCCATTTACTGCGACTATAAAATTTGAATACACATTAATTATTTTTATATTGATATCTTCCATTAAAAGAGCAGGGCTTTTTTTATCGTGTGAGGCCATGAACGTATTTTTTATAAAAATTAATAATACAAGGGAACTTTTCTGTGTAGTGTAATTAATGTATAATGAAATTGAATTTATTTTGTACTAGTTTTTACCCGCGGCTTCGCTCACGTTAGGTTCGATTTCTTAAACTCCTATTTTACCTCCTTCGGGGTTGAATTTTGAAAAATCCTTTCGTAGCGGATGACTACGTCTTCATAGCTATATGTATGCAAGCTATATGTAGTGGTTTAAGCTGTGCGGTGATAGATCAATCAGTCAGTCAGTCAGTCAGTCAGTCAATCAGTCAGTCAGTCACCTTTGCCTTTTATATATTTAGATAAGGTTACTCGCAAGCTTGTACCAAAGCGTTTGGAAGTTTGTATGGAACCTGCTTTTTTATAATAGGGTGTCTCCTTTCATTGAAAGAGATCTTAGTTTGTTTGTCTGATTATTTTCGATTAGATTTAAATTTTTTGTTATTAAGAGTTATTTCAATAATAGTCATCAACTTTAGGTACTACTTGTTTCTTTCAATTTTTATTTCAATTTAAATATACTAAGGTGTGGTCATTCTTCGAAACTCGAAGTACGGAATAGCAGAATAAAACCTGCTTTATTAGGCATAAATAGGTTAAATGAGAAATACAAAGATAATGATTAATATACTTTTATTACAGGTTAAACGTTCAGTGTTATTGTGATATTATAGATAAAACTCAGTAAATAAATAAAATGCGTAAAACAAACATTTAAAAAACATGCCAAGCCTGAGTGGCTGGTGTTACAGTGAAGTGGTATTTATTAGAGTGGACACAATGTGAAAAGCTTTCGCGATGTGGGCGGCGAAGTTGAGCTGTATTTTCATATTATTCGGTGAGTATAAAGTTATTATTTTTCATAAAATAAAAGATATATAACTTCAAAAATGTAAAAGTTAAACATGTATAAGATTATCATCTTAAGATCTTTAAACAAGGATCTTGCATCCTCGCCCCATAAAAAATACGTGAGGCAAACTACTTGCCTGAGAGTTCTTCATAACGTTCTCAATATGTGTGTGAAGTCTGCCAAACCACACCTGGCCATCGTGATGGTGGATTCTGGCTTGAAACCTTCTAGTTCTGTGAGAACACCGGAACACAGTGTGAGCCTCAAATAGTTTGAAATGATGATGAGGAAATAAAAATGATCGAAATATACCTACCAAGTGAGTTAAGTTTTACGCTACTTATCGGAACCATCTATAAAAAATTTGTGCTCATATAAAAGTAAATAGTCAAGCACGATAGGTTATTATAATAAGAAAATGGCGTTGCCGTACAAAAGTAATTTCCAAGCGAAACTATCCTTCCAACAGACGTAATGTAACCCTCTGGGCAAATACAAATAAACTTTTACTATTAGAAGATAAAGGCTTTTGTAAACGCTCCTGCAAAGGGGATAATAACGATTCTACCCTTAAAAGCGGGCACTTCGTCGAAACCTAATAGTTGCTTAGAGAATCGCATGTCCATTTTTGTTCCGCTTCCGTTCAGATAACACAGTCACGTTTTTACAAAATTAAGAGTAACGAAAGTTAACTTTTTATTAAAGATATTAATTAATACTAATATAGCTCTCATTTTGGGGAAATGTTTATTAATATTTATACAAAACAAGCTTTAACCCGCAGCTTCGCTCCTGCCATCTATTAAAAGTAATCCGAAGTGGTGATTGCTCATGATTCCTACACAAAGATACCAATTTTATTTTTTTCGATTTCAGGTGTTTTTTTGGGTTTTCCTGGTTTTTTTTTTGTTTTTATACCACCCCTGTATTAAGGCAAACAAACAAAAAAAAAATATTCAAATCAGTCAAGCAGTTTTTGAGTTTCAGCCAGATTAACGATCGTGATATATCCGCACCATCTTCCGCACTCCAGTCTTTTCGCGAACTATGGTTTATACATTATTGTATTGTATAATTGGATATTAAATGATACCTATTATACTAGACACAACTTACAAAATATAAATAGCCTGTTAATTCAATGGTCTTTTATCAGTACAAGCCTGCACATAAACAATCCATTTTGGAAAGTCATTTTTGGAATATTTACAAAATACCTCAGTTAACGCTTTAGGAATAAAAAACAACGGTACGTGACGGGAAACAAAGTACAATTTTATCGTCGAGGGATCGCCATTAGGGACGGTGTTTCGGGGGGAGTCAGCTGAAACCGGCCAGTTTCAGCATGATTCAGGGAAAATTCTTATAAAAATATCTACACACTGACTTGTTTATTCGTGTATTCAATGTTTTGCTACGTTGCTCTTTTTCTGTTAGCTTAATAGAAGAATTCTGATAAACATCCTACATATATTTTTTATCGTTTTCCCTAATGAAATTGTTAAAATGGGACGTTCGTTCTAACTAATAGTTAGGGTGTTAGTTGGTTTGTCTTTCAATCACGCAGCAAAGGAGCAACGAATCGACGTAATTTCTTGCACGGATATAGTTGAGGATCTGGAAAATGACATATATACTTTTTATTTCGGAAAATTATGGAGTTCACATGGGATTTTTAAAAACTATTTTATATCCGTATGAAATGAAACGAGATAATTGTGCCACTAGCTTTTAAGTTTAAAAATTACCTTTTAAAAAGCAGCCCTTTCCTTGTCATAAATATTGTAATTAATAGTTACCTAATTACCTAATATTTGTGTGAAAATAACTTAAACACTATATATAAAAAATAAGTTGCTTAGTTAAATGTTGACTTCGTGAGAGCACAATTTTCTTACCAATAATAATTTTACCATAAGCGAGTACTCGTAACTTTGAAAGTAACATGAATTACACTTACGATTTATGGCACGACCATTTTGAGCGCTAACCACGACTCCATACGATCGTAACTTATTTACCATGCGCCTTGTTATTTTCAATTACAGACTTAACAAAAGAAAAAACCTAATTTAAAATTCATAAAACGCTTTTCACGTGACGCGAATAAGTAGAAAAGCACCAAATTCTTATTCTGTTTCTTTTTTCTGAGCAAAAGATATAAAAATTCGTCTGGTGGGAGGCTTTAGCCGTGGCTAGTTACCACCCTGCCGTCAAAGACGTGCCGCCAAGCGATTTAGCGTTCCGGCACGATGGCGTGTAGATTAGGGAGGGGGTATGGGTTAAATTAGGGAGGGGTATGGGTTGAATCTACACTGCCTTACCCGTTCCAAGTTAGCCCGCTACCATCTTAGACTGAATCGTCACTTACCATCAGGTGAGATCGCAGCCATCGACTATCTTGTCAACAAATTAAAAAAAAATTCGCCCATTGCGATTCGGGCCCGCACACGAAGGATTCCGTATACAATCGTACATATTTTAACATCAGCTACATAATTAAGACTGAGCAAAATCAAAAGTTTATTGTATGGAGAACCTATTCAATTTTTTTTTATCATATTTTGTTGTTATAGCGGCAATAAAAATACACAATCTGTGAAAATTTCAATACCTATTCCGGTTCATATAAGGTTTAGTAACAGGGTCCAGTTGGTACCCTTCGGATACGGATCCCTAATAAAATAATAATGTTATATTACGTTAACATCTGTGCAGACTAGAATATAGATAGAATGGTCTTTTCTGCTATATAGTATGGTGTAATGCGTCACAGGCATAGATCGGGAACTCATTATTGGGTGGTAACACAACCTCATTAAAAGAGGAACTTTAAGAAGAAGAAACTCCCTGACTTTCACTGTTAATGATAATTTTTTTGTAAACCTTAAATTCAGCTTTGAGTAGGTATCAAGTGTTAGAACAAAATTAAAATGTTACTAGAGTTTCGCTTTGAAGAATATTTTAAAAAGCAGATTTTTCCAATATAAGATTTCAAAGAGGTCTTAACGTCTCTATCCTTTTTTGGTCTTTGATTATAACTTCATGAAGAAAATATAACAAAACAACTTTTTATTTTCAAGCAAAACTAAACTTAGAGTTAGTCAGACGGCTTTTTTTTGGATAAAAATTGGTCTCAGATAAAAGACGGTTGTTTGTTGACATTGATAAAGTTTCTGCCGAAATATAAAACAGAAGGCGAACTTAACCCCTGCTTAATGTCTGATCATGATGTCTGATTCGAAATATCGCAAACATAATTTAAGCCAAAGTAGCCCACTGAAACTGAAAGGTCGCAGGTTTGATCTCCACCCATTGCACTATTGTCGTACCCACTCTTCACACAAGCATTCTGCTTATTTGGAGGGGAGAGGAGAATATAAGTCAAGTTCAACTTGGCTAATATTCTTTATAAAAAAAAATCGTAGGTAAGTAGTCATTTCATCTCTCTCAGTCCATCGGCAGCTCACTGCTGGTTACAGAGTGCTTAATCTAAGGTATACGAGTAATACGACAATTTCGACTTCCATATCGTGTCCTCACAAACTTCTCACAGTGAGAACAGTTTTCGTCAGCGTGGTACAACTAGTCGGTTAGATAAACATAAGTGAGTAAACGTTTACGGCAATACCAACGTCAAAAACCTGACATTTGTTGCGTCTCTTATCAAATGAGAAGGGTTTAGACACCACGCTAGCCTAGTGCAGATTAGCAGACTTCACACGCGTTTGAGAACATTATGCAAAACTCTTAGATCTGGAAACTTCTTAAATATGCACGTTTGACATAAACTATCTTTGACTTTATATTAAGACAAGCATTTTTATAAGTATAGATTTCAATCTATACTGTTCTTAGTATCTTTAGCGTGAGTTTGTATAGCTCTACAAACTTGACAAAAAATTTATAGCCTTTAGTTGACAACTAGCTTTTGGCCGTGACTTCGTCGACCCTCTGCATTTCCGAGATAAAAGGTAGCCTCTATCACTCACCAAGTCGTTAACTATACCTACTCTTTAAAAAAATACATGCTTCGTTTCTATGTGATTTAAGGACAAAGAAACCAAGAAACACACTTTCACATTATCATATAATGTGAATCTGTTTCATGGGTTTAATTAATTGTTATACAGTCTTTTAATAGGTAGGTATAGTTCTGCAGCTGCACAGTTATTGCATAATATATTAAAAGCAGTAAACAATAATAATAAACGGCTGTAAATAAACAATCACCAAGCCAATTGCGTGTATTATAGGTCAGTATAATAATTGTATTGCAAAGCGCAATATAGTCATTATTATGGCTTATCGTTAACAACCGATAATTGTGCTGCAGTTACATACATAACCTTTACGTGAACTCCTTATTAGTAAATACAGCGGTGCAATAAGGGTTTTATGACTTTGTTCTACTTTTCGACCTTTTGAATAAAGCTGTAGGATGGCATAATCCAGTAACACCGTCATATCCTGCGATATATATTGCGGTCGTTGGTTATATCATAATATAATACATATTATGACCGGATATTATGCGCAAAGTACAGATAAGACCTTTGTTTGGTTGAATATAATTTATATTATGCGTGTAATAAACAATGTAAGGAAGAAACACATTTACTATGATGAGGTTACCACATAATTGATGCATTTCTTAATGATAAATTTGCGTGGGGGCAATGAGCTTTGCAATCAGCTAAGTAAATAGTATTGAAAAGAGAAACTGATATCAATTTTCACCATCCATAGCTAAATTATTCCCTATCTAGGAGGAGTTGCCAAATGCAAACCCATAACTACTTATTGTCATTTTTAAATCTACGTTAGGTTTACTAAAGGTTTGTGAAAACGAAATTGCCAGAAACGAAAACGACACTGCGGCAGGACCGATTTAGGGTGAAATAGTGGGAGGATCCTAAATTGCTTTCTAAACATGTCGTTGTAGGCTCATTCTAGGTTGGATCCTAGACAGCCTCCTAGATCGGCCGGCAGAAGCAGATGGATATGCATCCGATGTCTCATACGAGTTTTTCTTGACACATGCGCACGAACTGAGAGCGGCAGCCCTATGTGTAGGGACCACCCAAGATTGCTCCAATCTAGCTGCCTCCTAAATCGGCCTTGCCGCAGTGTCGTGAGTAGAATGCTTTGGGAACGTTGAGAACGGGTTGGTGAAAAGTCTCAGGCTGAAATTTATAGGTCGCCCTCTCACTCTGCTCAGAGTCAAAACAGAGTTAAAACGAGACAAATTTATGTCAGAGCATATTTGTGTCTCGTTTTAACTCTATCTTAAGTCCAAGCTAAGTCTAATATTTTTGAACCGGCGGCGGTGGTAGTAGAGTCTTAACTTGTCAAATGAGCCATAGGTTGACCTACGTGAAACAGATAGCTTTCAATTCTTAAAAAGCTCTAAGAGAATAATACGTTATAGGTAGGTATGTTTAGACAAAGATGGACCATTAAATATTAGCCTATGTAGTTACAATACAAGATGGTTCATCGGCCTGATTCGAAGCCTGAACTATGAGACGTGCTTGAGACGCGACACATGGTTCATTAATAACCAAGGGCTTACGAGTATGTAACATCGATATCTAGGGTCGAGTGGCATTTATTCAATACAGAGGTAAATGTACACATATAATTGTAATCACATATTATTATTATTTTAGCTTAAACACGTGACTTCATCCGCGTAGAGTTTAAAAACTCTCTCAAGAACCCTTTGGTTTTGAAAATTAGGTAGCTTATATTACTCTGGCTCCACAACTAGGTATAACATGATTACTGGCTGCATTACGACGCGGAGCTGCCGGGCTGATTTTTTGCACGAATTTGCAGTAAATTGCACCTTATATGCTAACACTAGGATCTATATTTGGTTGCAGGTGTAACAGCCGGCGGCGGAGGCTGGGAGCCTCTGGGGCAGCCGTACTTCGACAACAGCACGAAGCGCGAGGCCACCGCCGCCGTGGGCCAGCCAGCGTACCTCCACTGCCGTGTCAGGAACTTAGCTGATAGAGCGGTCAGTACCTGCCTACCATAGAAATTATAGTAGGTCACTGACCTCTATATATTTAATCTATGATTAACACTGGACTTGCTGCTGCGATTTCTTTTTTGAACCTACTCGATTGACGCCATCTTGGCGCTGTAAGCAAAGATAGTATGAGTGTATCTGGAACTAATAATATTGCACAATATGGCGTACCAACCTCTATAATTAATCGATAATTTCATAACCAACTTCTTATTTAATATTTACAGAGATTTATATGGACTGGTGCGCCATTTGCAATATTATTAGTTCCAGAGACACTCGTATGTCAAATGTGGCGCTTCAAATTGATCCATACATTATACTGTCATTTGTATAGGGATAGCAAGTCCAGTGCTAATCATAGATTAAATATAGAGGTCAGTGCAGTAGGTAAGCGTATACCTAAAAGCAAGCCCTTTAGATAGGTACGCTTGGCCGCCGCAAGCAAATGATACTATTTGCAGAACAGCCACCTTCACGCCGCACAGTCCCGTACTGTTTTACATAAATGGTGTTTACCTACAACCCTACAACCGCCAATGTCGTCACCTTAACATCTTTGCTTTTCATCTTAATCCCTTCTAATTAAAGTTACAACCCTAATATTTTGGAGTTTAATTTGTGGTGAATACGATGTACCCACGAGTTTCCTCATAGGTTTTAAGAGAAGCCTCTCGAAAACGCCCCAAACAAACAAAGTAAGCCTCAATAGCCCAACTGAAAACTGAAAGTTCGCAGAATCGATCGCCACCCATTGCACTATTGTCGTACCCACTCCTAGCACAAGCTTTCCGCTTATTTAGAGGGGATATGAGGATATTAATCAATTTCAGCTTGGCTAATATTATTTAAAAAAAAAGTTTGATTCTTATATCCGATCATACCTACCGAATCAAGGTACTAACCTCATCTTCATCATTTCAACCAAACGGCGGCCTTCTGCTAAGCGTAGGTCCCTTCTAAGTATGAGAATGTAAGCTTTGACCTCTATTATCTAAATACGTTAGACAGGTTGAGCTATACAAAATGACACTTCAACGTTACGGTTAATCTCTAGATATAGGTGACGCGTTACGCTTAGGAATTCTTAATCAGATAATTTTTTTATGTATCATTGATGAAAATGGTTTTTTTTTAATTCTATGAAAGATAGCTCACGATTCACGGCGATCATACCTAATGGTGACTGACGATAACGTGATCCAGAATGGCAATGGGGGCGCTAACTTGGAAGAGCAAGCAGTGTAGATTAAATCCATAACCTTAATTGGATTCTACACCATATAATACCGAAACTGCAGCAACGCTAAATAATAATTACTTTCTTCATTAACGTCAGGGTAACAAGCCACGGCCGAAGCCTCCTACCAGACCAGACCATTCAAAATTAAAAATAGGAGAGCATAAGCTTAATAAAAGTTTTAAGAATGGGGTGGAATTGCTTAAAGTATTAATTTACCTAAAACGTTTCCTATAAACCATTACAGGAAGTCCTAAAATAGCAGCAATTTAAAACTTTGTCCAATAAAAAGTTTCGTATAATTACATCGACTTTTAGTCTGATGATTAAATTGAAACACGTAACGGTTGTATAACATTTTTTATTAAATAAAAATTCTTAACCAGTAATGGATAACATAATTTAAACCTAAATAGCAACTAATTAATTTATAAAATAAGAAAAATTCAGCGGGGATATGGAGTAAAGAAATCTTGGCAGTTAAACACAAAAATTTAAGGTTAACACGTAACAATGTTATTGAAATTAATCACGACTGGATCGCTAAGTGAATTCGTCGAACAAAAATAACACATTGCAAAAGCAAAACTTTTTTCCTAGCGTGATTCTACTAAAACCACTGAAAGCTTTAGGTTAACCACCGAATGTCACGATTTGTTCATTTGTTGGAGTCTAAAATAGAATTAACACTGTTCTACATTTTAGGTACCTAACAAAAGTTTGTAATTATAATTACTCGTTGGTACTAAGTATTCAGTTAATATAGATTATAAATCTTTACGATACATATTATTATAATATTATATACTGCAAGAAAAGGGGTTGTTTTCGTATTTTTGAACTCGGTTACACGATGTGAACAAAAAAATGAGTAATACGGTGGCAGAAAAATTTTCACTTCTTCACTATCAACCGACAGACGTCCACGGCTGAACAAAGGTCACTTACATGGACTTCGACAGGTCACGGTCTTGTGTCAATTATATCCAGCGGCTCTCTCCTATTCGTCTAATAAAAATATAATAATAATAGGATAATACGAAATTAATCATATTGTGTTGTTTTGTGACACATCATTATAATAATGAATATGTGAAGTATTTGCCAAATATTATACCTACATTTAATCTTAATTAGAAGCGATTTTGTTCCTATACTCGAGTTTTAAGCTTTATTCATAATATGAATTTTATAAAAGAACAGCAGATTAATTAAAACAAATCGCCATCGTTACGCGCACACTAATTGGGTGAAGAACAAAAACGATAAGGGGTAAACATGTTACAGTATAAATAATGTCATAGCATATGTAGATTGTAGGTGTATAGTTGTTTCATTTCACGAGGGCTCGTAGCTCATGGTTGTGTGTGTGTCGTATCTGTATAAGTGTGAGTGAGAGCTTGCTCGCGTTGACCGCTCCCACCTAGGCTCCTGACAGGCAAACACACTTACGCAATGTGCATGTACACGACGTAACCACAAGTAAAGCACCCGTAACTTCGTGAGATAAACGTACTTTTTCTTTTTTTTTTCTTTTTCAACTTATAGACGTCCACTGCTGGACATAAGTCTCTTGCATGGACCTCCACAGATCTCGGCCTTGCGCCGCCTGAATCCAGCGACTCCCTGCGACTCGTTTGATGTCGTCGGTCCACCTAGTGGGAGATCTGCCAACACTGCGCTTCCCGGTGCGGGGTCGCCACTCCAGCACCTTGGGACCCCATCGACCATCAGCTCTTCGAACTATGTGCCCCGCCCATTTCCACTTCACTTTCGCGACTCGCTGAGCTATGTCGGTGACTTTGGTTCTCCTACGGATCTCCTCATTTCTAATATGATCTCGCAAGGATATTCCAAAGTCCGAGCATAGCTCTCTCCATCGCCCGCTGAGTGATCCTGAGCCTTCTTATGATAAACGTACTATACAAGTGGAATTATTACCGTTCAAGTTCACCACTAACAGAGTTCCATTTTTAAAAAGTTGTTTTTTTTTACAATTCCAATTTTATATTATTTAAATCACTCACATCGCGGACTTACAAAAGGTAAAGACAAGGTAAAGATAAGGTTTTAGAGGTCCATGGGGGTTGTAGTCAGGTAATAGTTTAGTTACTAACCCAAACCAGCGCGGCGGGCATAAAACAAGCCCGTAGCAGACTAGCAATTCGGCTAATTCTCATTTATTTTTTTAATTTATTTACACCAACAACTTCCATACATAAAAAGTCAAACATATTCTATTACATCATATTAAGTCAGTATGATAGTCAGTAACAGGCGTAAAAGAAAGAAAACTATCAACTAAACATGCACTACTTTAAATAAAAAAAAAAAAAATGATAATTTTACAGATAAATATTGCTGATCGACGTTTGTAGATGATCTGATTTTAGAGGCACATATTGCTGATCGGGTTTAGGGTTCCGTACCCAAAGGGTGCCAACGGGACCCTATTACTAAGCCTCGTCTGTTCGTCCGTCCGTCCGTCTTTCTGTTAGCGGGTTGTATCTCGTGAACCGTAATTAAGTAGATATTTGTCACGGAATATGTATTTTTGTTGCCGCAAACACCAACATAATAATTAAAAAAAAATTATTTACATTAAACAACAAATAATAAAAAAAAAGTTAAAGTGGATCTCCATACAACTTTTCTCTTCTCTTTTCACTTGACTAGTCGTAAGAGCCAAAAGTTTGCCTACATGAAATAAATAATTTAGAATTTTATCAAAAGGTAATAATTTAGAGCCTCTCTTAAATTAACTCACCGGAGTTTATTGGAAAAATGGTTTCGAAGCTAAATGAAACTAAAGAGCTCTTGCGTGCTACATCGAGAGTTATCGGTTAAACTCTGATTTTATAAACGTTTTAAATACGTATACATTTAAATGGGTTAATAGGTGTTACCGGGCTGTATCCCCACCCAAGTTAGTCCACTACCATCTAAGACTACATCGTCACTTTCCATCAAGTGAAACGATAGCTTAGAACTATATTATATCATCGAAAAAAAGTTTTCCTATCGTTTTACAAGATGCGCTCTCATAAGGTTTAGTTGGTTTGAGATATATTACGAGTTTATTGCAAATAGGCACTCGTAATATTGACTATGGTACCTTAGAAGTTAAATAAGTATTTTCTACTCCGTTCGTAATATTTCCGAGCTGTCTATTCAACTGAAAGTGCACTTATGTTTTCGGAGTTATGTATTTCTGCTTTAGTGCTAAACGAGGCATTTTTACTTAGGTATTTCGGCTTTAGCGGGAATATATTCAGTGGAATGGATAATCTCTTACATGGTTTCCGGTGTGAGCGGCGACTGAATGGTAGCCAAATTGTCTATTGAAGGGCTTTAGCGGGCTGGGGCCTGACTCATTCGGGTCGCAGATTGCGCTTCGATTCACAGCACTGCAGTGCTGTTCATGTTTTTAGGCTGATTCGTAAAAACTTCAAGAGTGTTTCATACTTTAGGTAATACATTCTATTGAACTGACGTATAGTTCTTTCAATTCACGAGGGCACGTGGCTTATGGCTGTGTGTGTGTCTTGCTCGCTCCTGACAGGCACGCACACTTACGCAAAGTGCATGAACACGACGTAACCACGAGTAAGCCTGGCAATAGACGTCCGATTTTGTTTCCGATTGTCTGATCAGGCTACCGGATCGTATTTACTCGATACACATCCGATTTTTCCGTCAGGCTTTTTCTGAACTCAGTCGTTCCCGAGCTATCATCCCGAGTGCTTGCGTTTGGAGCAAAGCAGAAGAAAAGAAGATGGATGACGAGTTAATAGAAATAGAAATATTTTTTATTCAAATAAACTTTTACAAGTACTTTTGAATCGTCAATGAATCTACCACTGGTTCGGAATTCCGTTCCTGCCGAGAAGAGCCAGCAATAAACTCGGCGGTCGCTCTTTTCAAAAAAAATTTTTTTTACAATAGGTAACAATGCTATGCTATGTATACAGTGTTTCCACAATAAAATTTCAAAAATGCAAAACATGTTAAGACAGGCAGGCAAAAGCAGACCCATTCCCGTTGGTGGCACCCATTCACGAGCATGACGCAGGATCCAGCCATTGCTTCGCTCAACCATATTTGAGGGAACGTAACAACCTGCACCACACGACACCACCACAGAAATTTTAAAGAGAGGAAAGAGAAAGAAGAAAAAACGTCGCTATTGGATTCATCCAATCAATTTGACAAGACTTACTGAGAGTCATTTCTATTTAAAACATCCAAAATAATTCATAATAATAATAATTTTATTATTATGAATTATTTTATTTCATTATTTTTTTTTTCATAATTTTCGCCCATTATTCGAACCACAACGATGCGTCCACACAGTGTCAGCGCTAGATTTTTTGGGCCCTAAAAATCCCAATAAGCAAAATTCCGCCCTAAATTTGGGGCTAAAAGCCCTAAGTTGGGAACCCTGATTGGCAAAATCGGAAGGAGTAACCGGATGTCTATTTTGTCTCATACTAGAAGTATGTAGACCGCGCCTTCAGACAATCGGACCGACAGTAAAATCGGAAACGCCTCGCGCCCGTTTCCGACTCGGACGTCCGATCCGGCCACCGGATCGGACGTGTATTGACTGTTCATACAAAGTAATGGCTTCAACGCCTTCCGGTAGCCTGATCAGGCTACCGGATCAGACAATCGGATGAAAAAATCTGACGTGTATTGCCTGGCTAAAGTGCCCGTAACTTCGTGAGATAAACGTACTATAGTGTAAATTGCATGTTTTGGAGAAATTCTCATAAAAATAAAACAAAGAATTTAACGCACCAGAGGTGTCAATGTAAACTGCATCATGCACGCTTCTTTTAATATAGTATAAAATCAAAAATAGGGAGAGTCGTAGGAAACAGAGCCAATAACATAGGTCACATGAAGTTAAAGCGACAATAGACGGCGAACATAGTTCTAAGAACAATTAGTCGTGGAAGATGATAGGTGTTGGAATGACGACCTTGCACTGGAAAGTGCCGGGTTGATAAACACCAACTAGGTGGAGCGTCGACATTTGAAAACAAGTCATATAGAGCAGAGAGCTACTGGATATAAGGTAAATGGGGTTATTCAAGGGGCAGACCAATATATTCTTGAAAAGCCGGCATCGCATTGATGGCGCCTCTGGTACTATATTATCTGTGTTCATGTGCGGCAGTAATCACTTAACGTCAGGTGATCCGCCTGCTCGTTTGCCCGCCATTCATGTAAAAAATAAATAAAAAGATAGGCGGCACAAATTTCAGTTTTTCTTTTGTTTGTTTGAAGAAGTTATACAAGATATAGAGCATAGCCTGCGTAAAGGTAGTTCGTATATTGCTCACAAAATGGCCCACTTTGACAACAGCAACCGATCTCTGGCGCAGATTTGCAATTTGTTTGTGCATACGTAAATTGAAGTAACCTTTTTTTATTTGATGACAAGATACACTGCGATTTTACCTGATGGTAAGTGACGATGCAGTTTAAGGTGACGGGCTAACTTGGAAGGGAAGTATGGCAGTGTACATTCGGTTTCGGTAATCGGTTTCTACTCGCCATCGTGCCGGAATGTTAAATCACTTGGCAGCACGCCTTAGACGATAGGTGGTAACTCGCCACGGCGAATGCCTCCTACCAGACAATATTACACGTGTCACACTTGGAAAGCCGCTGGATTTAAGCGGAGTAAGACTGTAGCGTGTGGAAGTCCCTACCAAAGATGTATGTCTAGCTTTGAACGAATCAGTTTACGAAGAAGAAGAAACTAGGCTCGTCTCTGAGCTCTGAGTATTTAAAAAGCCGTTTACACCCAAGGGACTGAAATAAATTGCACTAAAACATCGTCAACACTGCGTTTTTTTTTTCAAAGAGAGTTTTAATGCCACTTGATCTGGGCTTGACCTATAAAAACTTTGCCACGGAGCGAAAGAATAGTTTGTGAATATGCAGTTATAGTTAGTTGAATTCCGTCGCCGCAAAGCTTTTAAACGCAGTGCGAAGAAAGTTTTAAAACCGCGGGCGCAACGTGCCGCATACAAATTTGAATTAAACTCCCAATAGCGTTGTATTGAAGACGTTTTTGTAGACAAATATACTAAGAGAAAGACATACTTGCTGATACTGAGCTCAACGGGTAGGGCGCCGGACTGAAAAGCAGTCGGGTCGTGTTCAAACTCCACCTGTTTGACTGTTTTTGTAACCGCTCTTTGAAGGGGAAGGGGTAATATTAGTCATATTAATAGCATGACTAAATGTTCTTTTATACAAGTACTCGCAATATCGATCTATTAACTCTTAGAAGCGCAATAGATGATAAGCCATTTTTAACCGATTTCCAAAAAAGGCTTGACTAGTAGAATACTATACCTACACCACAAAATGGCGAATTACATTTTTTTTTTCAATTTCACGTGTTTTAAATTTTCATTTTACACTTGTTAGGTCCAGAAAACTTAAATGCTTAGATTTACCATTACTAACCTACTGAACAGCGAATGAAATGTACGAGTAGGTATCTTTCCCCATACCTAAATGCTTTAGAAGCTTTTTCGAACCTTCTTCTATAAGGTAGAATTCTATACGCGTTAGAAGATTGAAAGTGGCAACAAGGATACCATGTAACCGTAAGTGGTTACACGGTTATCTGCAAATCTAAAATAACGAACAGCAACACATTTCGTACTTGTTATGCGATATAAAGAAAAAGCTTATAACAAGTCTTTTTACTCGTTTTACTCGTGTCTGTGTAGCCAGGTGTCCAATCCTAAATGACAGTGAAAAGGGACACCGTTTAAGTTATCCCACATCTTAAACTGTGGGTTGTCCTTAGGTATTACAAAGGAAATGTAACTGAATCTCTTTGAGTGTAGCTACTTGTGAAATGAATAATTGCAAAAATTATTGATAAAGACATTTATAGTTTTCAGAAGAGCATATTAGCAGATATTTTTTTATATCCAACTTTAACTTTTTCTTTAGAGAAGGGCTTTGGGCGCACAGTATTACATTAGATGCCTCCGGAGGGAGGTTGTTGAACAATTTTGGCGCCGCAACTTAAAAATGCCTTTAATAAAATGGTTTATTGGGATGCTTGGGGCGACTAAGATGACCGGACAGAATAAGAAGCATGTGGTTCTTTTTTGATGTTAGCGCTGCTAGGCCAGCAGCTGCTAGCTTTTTCTAGCATAGTATATTAAACTTTCTTGACATACATATTTCTACGTAGTGGATGCAATCATATTTCCTAACATTTTCTGAACAAAATAAATAATTTTTTTTTCTGCAAATTCTAATTTTTACAGACAATTTAAATACCAAAGTGTGTGGAGTATACTTGGTAAAACAGAAAATTTTAAAAACCTAACTCCACGAGGGCAACGTCGCGGCCAAGAGCATATCCTGTAATATAAAAATGAGCTAGGAATTGTTTTATAGCACACCTCGCGAAATAGGCACAATTTTTCATTCCAAATGTATAATTTTATTTATATCGCATACCGTACCTGGTTATGGAGTCGTGAAAATTTGGTATTAAGAGTTATGTGCATACGGTCCGCTTGGTGAAATTTTTAGCTGTCTGCCCAATTTTATTCGTCAGCGCGTATAAAACAATTTTTTCAGTACTAAAATAAAAAATGTTGTTATGCTGTACTGTATCGGTACTATCGACCTTTCTATAAATACGTATAGAATGTTATGTTTTTTGACCGACTTCCAAAAAAGAGGAGGTTCTCTCAGTATCTTTTTTTAATAAAATAAAGATCAAAAGTCTGTTGTGAATCTGTACAAATAACTAAAATTGAAATGTCTGTGAAATTAAGTGTGAAATTATTAGGAATTTTGATTATTTATTTGACGATATCATAACCTAAACACATAATTTTTAATTTTTATTTTTCGGTCTGTAGGTACATATTTATTTTATTTTTGTTAAAAGCCTGTCTCACCATCCCTCAAGTAGCTAACGTTATGGTAACGTTTAAGCAAGGAATTTTGTCTTTCTGAAGTTTTATGTATTCAGAATCTGTTAAAACGTTTTTAATTCGTCATATCCATAGTTTCCTTTTAAACCTTTTTTTAAATTATAAAAAAAAAAAACCTGTACCACTTGATTTTTCGCTCACGTCTTGGCCAATTTGCCGTGCTGTGTCGTGTATCGCGTGGTACAAGATTATAAATCTGTCCTTTTCACATTTTTGCAAAATTCTAAAAGTTTTCTGAAATTAAAACGAACTTTTAAGGCCCGGGTGTGATCGGAATAACTGTACAAAGGCTGTGATTACAAGAAATACGTTTTATAATGTAATAAAATAATACTGCTTTCACCTTTATGTCACACAGCGTAATAAATCATAATTTATGTTTTACGAACCACATATCCCTGAGTAATCCCGTAATTGTTTGATGCCTGGTAGATATAATACATTTATTTGCTCTTTGGCTGATCAGCTTTCAGCCGCATGACTCGTCTATATTGCCAATTCAGACACATTTCTTACACGTATTTGTTCTACTGCGAATCAATCATGCTTAGTCGATGTAATCCTTTTACTCGAATGAATGAACAAAACGACATTAAGGCGCCATTTTGGCACAAGATAAGCATTTGCCTAAGCCTATGTATCTGTCGGTCACGGTTAGGTATAATATCTGCTTTTTTATCTCATTTGTTGTACGTTGTATGAGCGTTTGCTAACCTAGGGATCATAATTCCAGCTCATCTCTTCTATGTAACTTTGGAGAATTTATAATATTAATACTAATACAGATGCTAAAATATATTTGTTTGTCGGTTTGCCCTTCAATAATGCAGCAACGAACCAACAAATCGACGTGATTTTTTTTAGTTGAGGACTTGGGAATGACATTGGCTACCTTTTATTTAGGAAAAACAGAGGATTCTTGCAGAATTTTTTAAAAACCTAACTCCACGAGTACGAAGCTGTGGACAAAAGCTAGTTTATAATAGTAGTAATGATAATTTGGATACCATTTGATACTTTGGATACCATTAAATTAAGAGTAGGGATCTTCTAGGCAAGCCCGCTTCATCTCTCTATTTTCACTTATTTTACTTAGATACCAATTATACAAAAAATATTGGATATGGTTTTAACTAATCAATGAACTGAAATTCAACTACTTGCTTATTATATTTGTGTTTTTAATTACTTACGGTCTAGTGATCTGTGCTTGTCAAAATAGAGATTGGTTCTAACAAATTTTCAATTTACTTGGCTGTTTCATCTGCTTTCTCGTCAAATTCGTTCCATTGGATTTATCCAATTAAAACATTTAGAGCTCTCTTTATCGTTTCACGAGAAAGTTTCTATCCGAGGACTAATTCTATTGTACGCCGTCCAAGTCCCGTCTTAGTGTTCCTGATTTTAAGGTGCTTTTAGGCTACAACGCGCGAAATTTTAAACAAGTTTACAATTACGGCTAATTGGTTCTTATTCTGCTAGTCTAGCAGTTTTTGTTCCTAAGTGGTTCACAGGAATTTTAGGAAGAAAGGTTTTATAATATTTTGCAGGGTTTACTGCAATTAACTATAAATCGCGAGTGTAGTCCTTTTTATGTATTTTTCTGTCCTTTTATTTTTTTTATTTACTTGGTAGTTTATTATATTACCCGTCTAATGAATTTTCAACAAAAATTATAGATGTTAACTTAATTTTCCTTTTCTTTAAACTTGGGCCAAAATATAATTATATAACTTTATTCTATAGATTAAAGTTGTCTTACAATGTTGCCAGTGATGGCTCTGAAATATGTTTGCTAACTGTGGGGTGACACTCATAGGAAAGCTCAGAATCACTCAGCGGTTATACCTCGGCAATGGCCCAAGTGATCCTTAGCGTCGATGACATTTTTTAGCGACACTTTGCAGTTATCAATCGACCTGTTGTAATAATTTTAATTTGAATAAAACAAAGCATTTTTGTTTCCAGGTATCCTGGATCCGCAAACGGGACTTGCACATACTAACCGTGGGGGTGCACACGTACAGCAGCGACGCGCGGTTCGCGGCCCTCCACGCGGACGGCTCGGACGAGTGGACGCTGCGGGTGGCGCCCGCACAACCGCGCGACTCCGGGGTCTATGAGTGCCAAGTGTCCACAGAGCCTAAGATTAGTTTGTCGTTTAGGCTCACTGTTGTTGGTTAGTATCAAATTGATTACTCTTACTTATCCTATTTTTTAATTTTTTATTGAAGTGTTAACTTAAAGGAAACAACCTAATAGATTTATAAATACATATATCAAAAATTCCGAGGCCGGCGGGATTCGAACCCACGTCTCTCTGGAAATCGCGCCCGAGTGTGTTACCGCTACACCACGGCCGAACCATACGTCAGCCACGAAATTAGTGATATGTATCTACTTTTTCAATCAGTTTTATAGCAACTGTTAGCGACATCTAGTAGCGATACATTACAGTTGTCGATCTACTTTTTTCCAAGACACCATATTACAATGGAGCTCTTAAGAAATTATAGATGCCACATTGCCACATGCAAGTCGATCAGTTATAGATGTCGCTAACAGTTGCTATAAAACTGATTGAAAAAGTAGATACATATCACTAATTTCGTGGCTGACGTATGGTTCGGCCGTGGTGTAGCGGTAACACACTCGGGCGCGATTCCCAGAGAGACGTGGGTTCGAATCCCGCCGGCCTCGGAATTTTTGATATGTATTTATAAATCTATTATCCTATATTTACCTTAACTGTTGCTTTACTTTTAAACAAAAGTAAAGCAACGAGGCGTTGTCGTGAGCATAACAGTACTACTATTATTTGAACGCGCGTGCTGCGACAAATAAGTAGGTACTATCAGAACAATTACCAACGCTGCACACACTGTAGTAGTAAGTCTATAAGTACTAACCGAGGGGTGCACACGTACTGCATTGACGCGCGGTTCACGTTCCTATATAAGTAAGGCTCGGAAGAGGGGACGCTGCGGGTAGTATCCGCACAGTCGCGCGATTACGACGCTTAATGCTGATATCTATAGAGCGTGCTCTGACTCAACTCAGACTCAAGATACACAAATATACTCAGACATAAATCTGTCTTGTATTGACTGTGTCTTGAGTCTGAGCTGAGTGAAAGTGTTGTCCATAGATAAAAATGCAGCCTTAGAGTGCCAAGTGTGCATAAAGCCTAAGATTAGTTTGTCGTTTAGGCTCACTGTTGTTGATTAGTACCAAATTGATTAATTGCCTCTCCCACAAAGGCTGAGGCATAGTGAACAGAACAGTACTGCAGCTATTAATTGAATGCACGTGCTGAAATAGACAAGTACCAACGCAGAACATAGCGTTCAAATAATAATATAATTAGTTGATTATTTTAATTAATTGTGCCTCACTGCTCTGCTCAGTAGCAATACAATCACGATCGTCGGTCACCATTGGGTACCCAATGACGATGATTATTGCGAAATTGGGATGTAATAAGGCCAATAAGTGACAAACATTTGATTATGATAAAGGGAAATGCCCATTTATAGCCAACGTTGGACCACGAGGCCAAGAGTCGCTGGTTTGACTACATAGTTGGCAACATCCCTAGTTGTAGTATTAGCAGAATTAAAGATTAAAGGAAGGATTATAATTATTATTGAACCGTTTGTAAAACGATTTTTAGTAGAAATAAATTACTTTAACTAGGTAAGTAATATAATAATTTAAAAAGCACTCTCTTTTTTGCGTAGAACTTATTTATTTTTTATTACATTGAAATCGTTTTAAAATCAAACAAAAGTGAATTGGAACCGTACATTCCCTGGGTAATATGTTG
Organism: Hipparchia semele; assembly: GCA_933228805.2. NCBI lineage: Eukaryota > Metazoa > Arthropoda > Insecta > Lepidoptera > Nymphalidae > Hipparchia > Hipparchia semele. Next base: position 8,113,562 of record OW121727.1, read on the forward strand.
AGAGATTTTACAATTCTTTTTGATGGAAATTTGGAGTAAAATGTATTCAATTAGTAGTCTATTGAGTCTTCAAACTGACGTTAAAACACTGTCACTGTAATATAATATGTAAGTATTCATTGAAAAATATATTTAAAAGGGAATAATTTTTGAAGTCCATACAAGAGACCTTTGTTTTAGCAATAAACGTCTATCGGTTGATAAAGAAAAAGATAACTTAATTAACGTAATATAATTTTAATGTCTACAAGTAATAAACAATTCAGAGTAATTTATTAAAATTTAATCACATTTCACGTCACTAACAAACAAAAACCAAACAGTGCTTAGTATGTCAATGTTTGCTATTACATTAGCGTTTCTATTATATTGAAATTCTATACCGCTCAGTACTACAATAGAGGACAATATTATTACTATTACCGCAAATAGGGTCGTTGACGCGAAGCTATTAACAGTAGGTATAATAACTTCCCAGCGGTTATAGTCTAGTAGTTAAGGCTTTGGCCTCCTTTGAGTGGGATCCAGTATTCGATTCTCAGGCGTACGCACTAGAGGTGGTTAATATAGCACTTAGAAACATATTGCAGCATGCTATCTTTCCATAGCACACAGCAAGTGCTACACACGTAGGCGCTGTGGTGCTACGATGCTATAAATATCACGCGCTGTAGGCGGTGTAGGCTGTAGCACACTGCGCGTAGCAGCAGCGCTGAGGCGGCCGGGCAGTTAGCAGATGGATTTATCGCAACTCGCACTAAACATGCTATGTGATTTAACGTGTTGCAAGACATAGCGCGCGCGCCGCCCGCCCTCAAGCTTCCTAATTACAGTCTGCTATAGCATAGCATTTTTTATAGCATGCTAAAATTTTATAGTTTATAGTCAGTAGCATGATATTGATTTATAGCATTTTTGAACAACTCTAGTACGCACCTCTAACGTTTCCGCGTTGTGGTCGTTTTAAGTATTGCTTGTCATAAAGGTGAAGGAAAAAACTACACAGTGAGAAAACCTGCATGTTTGACTAATACACAGTTACAGAGTATTTAATTCACATGATACACATGTCGATGGGCTGGCGATGGTTGATATGAATAGTTTGCTATGTCACCCATAAAACTTACAAAATATAGTCCAATATTTTAAGACTCGGTAGAATGAATTCTATAAAACGAGGAGAAAAATATTCTATGGCATGCCTTATCTACTATGGTGAGTGGTGCGGGCCGCACCTGCTCCTTTCATCATACCCAACGACGTCTGACTAGAATTGATCGACTAGCTCTTTTGTATGGAATTTTAAAATTCCAGCTTCAGAATAGATTAAATATAAAATACATACTTACATCCTTTTATAAAATCTGTTGACAACAGGCTGTTGTACATGTTGTATAGTTCTTGCATTGCACGAAGGCGTGTGAGTTTTACTTGTGGTTACGTCGTGTACATGCACATTGCGTAAGTATGCGCGCCTGTGAGGAGCCTAGGTGGGAGCGGTCAGGCGCGAGCAAGCTCTCGCTCCCACACAACCATTAGCCACGTGCCCTCGTGAATTGAAAGAACTATTCATGCATACATAAATTATAATTGTTTGGTTTCTAAAGATACCAAACAATTATAATTAAATTATAATTAACTGCGGTAAACCGCAGTACGAGTTTGCATGATTATCTCACATCAACAATGTAATATAAGTGACAAATGTGTACAAATTATACAATTTTTTTTATGTTTTCGACTATTTTGTATGTGCCCTTTGGCAAAGACTCTGGAGGAGTCTGGAGGAGGATGTTTTCTATTAGCTGCTTGTCTAGTCCATGTTCTTATTGCTATGGACTCAAAATAAATAAATATATTATAATTAATTTGCCAGAATGTTGTGCAGTGCGAAGGTAGAGAACAACATTCGTACTAATACCAGTTAAGTACTAAGTGTGTTTGTTTGTTGGTTTGTCCTTTAAACACACAGCAACGGATTTTTTGAGTGGCATAGGCTTTTATCTCGCAAAAGCAAAGGGTCCTTGCGGGATAATTAAAAAAATAACTCACGAAGAAGTCACGGTTAAAACCTAGTTGTCAATTACTGCCAATTAAAAGCTATAACCATCGAATTATACCTAACACTTAGAACAGCTTAGTTCCTAACAAAGTTCCGCTCCAAAAAAAAAACCAACAAATGTGTGAGTGTAATTATTTTCCGTAGAGTTAAATTAATTAAGCCTCAATAGCCAAACGGTTAAAGGTGCGAACTGAAAGCTGAAATGTCGCAGGTCGCTCCCCAGCCGTTGCACTATTATCGTACCCTCTCCTAGCACAAGCATTTCGCTTATTTGGAGGGGATAGGAGAATATTAGTCAACTTCAGCTTGGTTAATATTCTTATTAAAAAAAAATTTTTTTTTGATGGTTATATGAACATTATATTATATGTGGTTATATAGTACGATGGCTTATAACTTTAAAGTTTTGTCAAGTTTGTAGAGCAGTGCAAACTGAAGATACTGTTCAATCTTAATATAAAGCTAAAGGTAGTTTATATCAATAAAGTGTGTTCCTGTCAACAGTGTCGAAGGCTGAAATTTTATCTGGGCCAGAGCTGTTCGTGCGCGCGGGCTCGGATATCAATCTCACTTGCGTCGCGAAGTACGCCCCAGACCCGCCGAGGTGAGTTTAGATTTCATTTATGTAAGAGCGTAAAAGTATACCTACCTACTCCACTTTTCCATTACGATAATGAGAAGTTAGTGAAAAACTTCCGCTGCATTCAAACATAATAGAGCTGCATAAAACATTTCCCAAACAAAAATTTTCTGGTGGGAGGCTTTTGCCGCGGCTAGTTACCACCCTACCGTCAAAGACTTGCCGCCAAGCGATTTAGCGTTCCGGCACGATGGCGTGTAGAAACCGATAAGGGATATGGGTTGAATGTACACTGCCATACCCCTTCCAAGTTAGCCCGCTACCATCTTAGACTGCAATGTCACTTACCATCAGGTGAGAGCGCAGTCAAGAACTATCTTGTCATGAAAAAAAAAACTCTGACTGTTAGGTACTGTAAAAGAGCATAACCTTGACGGAGCCATGTATTATTGGCGGATACTAATTATTTTTACTAAAAAAGAACATTGATTATACGAAGTTAGGAGTTCATTAATTTAAAAATTCAATAACTAACGGATGTCCGTTACTCGGCAATTAAATAATTAAAACAACAAACTCAAGTAAAAAAAAAACTCGGTAACAGGCACATAATTTCAAAATTATCAAAATTATCAAAATTATCAAAATTATTAAAATTATCAAATTATCAAGTAAGTAACAAGTAATGCGAATGACGCGGTCGTGACGAAGGGAAATATAGCCACGGAGGATACTTGTTTACTTTTATAGAATCGACGAGTAGCAGGACACGGCTATCTTTTTAAAAATGTAATGCTTTCATTAAATTAAAATTATCCTAACTAATATTATAAATGTGTTTGTTGGTTTATCCTTCAATAACGCTGCAACAAAGCTACGGATCGACGTGATTTTTTGCATAGGTATAGTTGAGGACCTGGAGAGTGACATAGCCTACTTTTTATCCCGGAAAATCAAAGACTTCCCGCGGGATTTTAAAAACTAAATTCACGCGGACGAAGTCCCAGCATCAGATAGTAACTAATAAACTTAAATGCTAATAGCGCCTAATAAGAACAAAAATTATGTTACGTAGAACAATATTTTGTTTACTAAACCGATTAATTAATTAATATAGCTGTAATAGCTTTTCAAAAATAAATGACTAAATAAAAACAATTCTGTGATCAATTATCTCCAGAACGCACTGAAATGAGAGGCTGAAATTGTGACAACAGTTCAATTCAATTCAATTCAAAATTATTTATTTCTTGTCTCTGTGCTCTCAAGACTCTACCAGTACAACAGTAGTTTTAAATCTCAATAATTAAGTCACTAATGTGAACAAGTTATTTTAAAAATATCTTTCTTGCTGCCCTACCCTATCCTGCTAGACTTTTTGATACTAATAGATTCCCGTCAAGAAAATTGTAGTTCGACAGTGACGTGCTCTAATAACAACATGGATAATAATTATTTTAATACTCGTCAATTTCTGTCAAGAAAATTTGAGCTCGACACTGATCTGCTCAGTAACAAAATTGATAACAAGGGTTAATTACAGATGCTGATGGTAATAGGTACCTGTCAAGAAAATTTTAATATGACAATGACATCTGCTCTAGTAAAAACAATCATAATATAACTCTTTCAATTCATGAGGGCGCGTGAGCTTTACTTGTGGTTACGACGTGTACCTACAATATGCCCATTGCGTAAGTGTGCCTGGAGCCTTGGTGGGAGCGGTCAGCCCGGGTGCAAGCTTCGCTCCCACTTAAATAGATTCGACACACACACAGCCAAGAGCCACGTGCCCTCGTGAATTGCAAAAACTATAACAACAATGATAAATTATACCTAACTAGCTGTCCCCTCGCGACTTCGTCCGCGTGGAATTAGGTTCTTTGAAAATCCCGTGCGGACTCCTGATTTTGTCCGAATAAAAGTAACCTATACTGTCTGCAACCATACCCATCAAAGAATCACGTAGATCCGTTGCTCGATATTAACTTGAAAAATTATGGATTTTCATACAAACATTCAACCCCCATTCAACCCCTTTGGGAGTAGAATTTTTGAAAACCGTGAAACACGTCCTTTTTTATTTTTAACTGAAAGCCCAAATACCGAATTTCATGGGTATAACTTGAAAAATGACGGACTTTCATACAAACTTTAACCCCCCCCATTTAACTCCCTTTGGGGGAGAATTTTCGAAAAATGTAAAATACGTAATTCTTTATTTTTGATCAAGAGCCAAAATATCAAGTTTCATAAACATAACTTGAAAAATAACTTGAAGAACGAAGGACTATCATACAAACATTCAACCCCTATTTAACCCCTTAGGGGGTAGAATTTTTTAAAAGTGTGAAACACTTACTTTTTTGTTTTCAATTTAAAGCCTAAATACCGAATTTTATGGGTATAGCTTGAAAAATGACGGAGTTTCATACAAACTTTAACCCCCCTTTTTACCCCCTTGGGGGGAGAATTAAAAAAAAATGTAAAATACGTAATTCTTTATTTTTAATCAAGAGCCAAAATATCAAGTTTCATAAACGTAACTTGAAAAATAACTTGAAGAACGAAGGACTATTATACAAACATTCAACCCCTATTTAACCCCTTAGGGGGTAGAATTTTTTAAAAGTGTGAAACACTTACTTTTTTGTTTTCAATTTAAAGCCCAAATACCGAATTTTATGGGTATAGCTTGAAAAATGACGGAGTTTCATACAAACTTTAACCCCCCTTTTTACCCCCTTGGGGGGAGAATTTAAAAAAAAATGTAAAATACGTAATTCTTTATTTTTAATCAAGAGCCAAAATATCAAGTTTCATAAACGTAACTTGAAAAATAACTTGAAGAACGAAGGACTATTATACAAACATTCAACCCCTATTTAACCCCTTAGGGGGTAGAATTTTTAAAAACTGTGAAACACGTACTTTTTTGTTTTCAATTTAAAGCCTAAATACCGAATTTCATGAGTATAACTCGAAAAATGACGGAGTTTCATACAAACTTTAACCCCCCTTTTTACCCCCTTGGGGGGCGAATTTCGAAAAATCCTTTCTTAGTGCTCGCCTACGTCATAAAAGGAACCTACTGTCAAAATTTCAAGTTTCTAACTTCAGTGGTTTAGGCTGTGCGTTGATCGTCAGTCAGTCAGTCAGTCAGTCAGTCAGTCAGGACAAGCCTTTTTATATAATTATATATAGATTATTTTAATGCTAGAACATTTTTGCCAAGATTTAAGTCCGACATTAATGTCTGTTCAATAAAAAATTGATAACAATGATAATCTAAATATATAAAAGGCAAAGGTGACTGACTGACTGACTGACTGACTGATCTATCAACGCACAGCTCTAACCACTGGACCGATCGAGCTGAAATTGGGCATACAGGTAGCTGTTAGGACGTAGACATCCGCTAAGAAAGGATTTTGGAAAATTTCAACCCCAAGAGGGTTAAATAGGGGGTTGAAAAATCGAACCTAACGTGAGCGAAGCCGCGGGTTAAAGCTAGTAAATTATAAAAATGCTAACAGGTGAGTAGAAACTTCGTAAATCTTCGTACGTATGTATAAGCAAAGTAGTATCTACTTCGTGAGGCTGTTACTGGTTACACTTAGTACTTTGAATGGAAATTTATAAAAATGTAGGTCTTTGATGTACTGGATCATTACGTGGTACGAGTTTTTAAAAGAAAAATCCCGTATCATCTCATTACATTGCATTATATTCATGAGTTGAATTATCTCATCACTCTAAAAGGGTACGCCTGCATCAGATAGAGCTTTCGCGTAATAAAAGAACAAGACCGACTTTTAATGAAGTATTGCCTTTGGAACATCTTTGCAATCGCGAAATGTGCTTACTACTGCTTAAAAATTATTTCGAATTTGAATGACTGATGTTAATAACCTAGTTTAGGTATTTCAAAAAAGGTAATTAAGTTTTGTTTAACACAATATATCTATTTATTAATCAGAAATGATTGTCTGGTGGGAGGCTTTGGCCGTAGCTAGTTACCACCCTACCATCAAACATGTGCCACCAAGCGATTTAGCGTTCCGGCACGTGGATGAACGATCCTGTCGAGTGACTTATGTAAAGGAATGGACGCTTATCGGTACAGATAATGACAAATAAACAATTAATTAAATGATAATCTTATATGCTTGCAGTTTAGTTGAGCAGGTAGTCAGATAGCACACCCTGAACATACCATACACTTCAGTCTTCGGATATTGACAAAAAATTAATTAAAAAAGGAGCCAAATCCTGTTTACCCTCGTAGGCGTATATAACTCAGTTTTCTCGAATAAAAAGAAACAGAGTTTCTCACGGAACATAGCACCTCATCAATATTCAAATTGAAGGTTCCTCCGCTGAAAGATCTCGGGCACATGGTGCCATTAAATGCTGATAGGCAAAGAATGCCTCACTTAGGGACCTCGACCGACCCTTTTATCAGAAAATAAGCTTATCATGTTTATGGATGCGAGAATAAATAGGTTGCGTGAAAAAATATATTGGGTTTTAGTGAAATGAAACTGTTCGCGTTATTGATGGCGGGTGAAATTTATTTTTGAATCATATTAAAGAAAAAATATATTAGCATAAATATATTAGTTTTTTTTTCTAATGCTTGCTTCATAATAGATCTAATATATATTGAAATTTATTGGTATTCACACTAATATTATAATTTTTCTACAAGTTTTTGTTATATGAATATAATATTGAGGACTGGAGAGTAACACAAAAGCATTGAAAATCTTTACTAATAAAATAGTTCACCAATATTTAATCCTGTTCAAAATGGACCCATCTTAGCAATGAACTGATAAAAATAAATTTATATAAGTATGTATTTTAGTCTATTTTCATTTTAATTGCTATCTAATTTTATTCTCTTTTTAGAGATTTCAAGAAACCTACAAACAAATGAGAAAAACAATAAAACAAAATATTTATTTTATATCAAGAATAAAGTTACAAATTGCATTCTCTTATTAGTACGAGAAATCCAAAATCCTTACATTTTATCAGCGAACTATAACACTTAGAAGCGCAATAGTCGACACGGTGATAAGCCATTTTTAGTAAGCCTTTATAAAGGCCGAATATCTACGCAGTATCATTGTGTTAGTACGACGAGCTCGCAGAAAATTGTTAAAATATGACTTACTGCGCTGTGAAAAGGTGTCATAATTCATCACATAACTATCAAAACCAAACGAACGTACAGAAAATAATTACATGGCACTCATACATTCATTGGTTGTTTTAAGCCTACGTTAGGAGCGGAACTTTGTAAGAAACTTCTGTTCTAAGTGTTATAGTTCGATGCATTTTATCTAAAATATAAATAATCCTATTATGAGCTATATGTCATGAAAATGGTCTCATCCAAGATTCATTTATGTATATGGAATGAGGTTAAACGTATGTATAGGCAAATGAGTTGAAAGGCTTCAGACAAAGGAAGTTCATATGAAGTAGATTATTATCGGAGTGCTCCAACAAGAACTGTTTGCAGTGCCTCTTTGTCTCTTCAAATTTGTTCAACTTCGAACCGCTATTCGAGTACAATATTCTTCTCTTTTAATGCTTAGAGGTACATACTTTGTGCAGGTATTGAGTTCAGTACTATATACTATACAGTCTTCAGAGAATTTTCCGTTAAAATATTGTATCATGTGACTTTTACAGCTTTCAAACCTCATAAAGTAAAAGTCTCGAGCTTCATACGGTACCCAAGATGTCTTAAAGTCTTTCTGAAGCTTTGCAAGAGGTATACTTAAAATGACAACGTCTACTTAAATTTTAAGCGCCCGGTACGCAGCCTCCCTTATATACGACTGCGACATAGGTATTAAGATCTCCCATCACAGTAATCTCGACATTTAGGCGTTTTACTGCTAAACCCACTTTACGGCTGAAATTTTGATGATGACCAAGTAAATTACGGTTGGTTTAGTCGTCTACATTAAATCTTGTTAGACAAGAGGTTATACGGCTCTTCGCTGTGCGATTGTCCCAATAAATCTTTAGTTTCAATTGTCAATTAATAATTTGATATTTCTTAGGCCAGTACACAGAATACAATACTTTCTAAAATTTTATTACATTAAACGTACTATTATAATGGTAATAAGTGAGGAGTCTGATCAAACACCAATAATTCCATTTTCTAAAATAAAATACTTTTTGTTCTGATCGTGACAAAAATGTAAAAATTATATTAAATACTTCATTCGATTTGTTTCATAAATCAATATTTCTATTGTAAAAACCCCCTTCAAAAATATAATTTGGATCAAAAGCCAATAATTTCATCTCAAATATTGTACAGTAATAATAATTTTTTGCTTTTTCTGTAAAACTACTTATGCTGAGATCTGTAGAGCGTGCTCTGACTTAAGATAGAGTTAAAACGAGATACAAATATGCTCTGACATATATCTGTCTCGTTTTAACTCTGTCTCAAGTCTAAGCAGAGTGAGAGTGCGGTCTATAGATTTCGGCCTTAGAACACAGATAAATATTTTTGATTAGATACTCCTCAATTTATATTTGAATGAATAATGATATTTTTTTTTGCAGTTTTATATACTGGTATCGGGGTGAACAAGTCGTGAACTACGCACAGCGTGGTGGCATCAGCGTAGAGACGGAGCAGAGAACACGAACAAGTAGACTTCTCATAGCGCGGGCTTCACCTCACGATTCTGGCAATTACACTTGCGCGCCGAGCAGTTCTGGTGAGTATCCTGTATTCACGTAGGACTTCAAGGTATCTAAATCTGAAATCGAGGTGAGTAAGGCTGTAACATGGAACTGAATAGCGCAACTGTAGACGAGTAGATCGTGCTCAAAGCGTGCGCTGCCTCTATCGATTAAAGCAATGTATCAAACGTAGTTCAACTGATATGGTCTATATTTAGGCGATAAGGAGTGGCTTTAATTGCCGAAACTGTCATTTTTTAAAAATTTCCAAAACAGTTGCGATCACCGAAACTCGCAACTAGAGCTACTACGACTGCGCAGTTTCTCAGCTAAAATCTAAGATAGCCAGTTGCGAGTTTCCAACTGCCGAAACAGGCAAATACATTTTCGGAGCGCCCAAAACTATAGTAAAGGCATCTTTTCTAGTTCTTGTTTTATATAAATAAACTAAATAGTACAAAATAAATCAGTCATCATAAAATATTGCCCCCCTCCTCATTTTCTCCGTCCCCTCACCTTTTCTCCAAGCCAATCTATATAACACGCCATATACTCTAAAGTCTAAGTTGTTTCTAAAGAAAATTTGAAAAAAGATGTTATAATTAGCCTTACTTCCTAATTAGATCGATACTGCATCACCACTTAGATCACGGTCAAATGCCAATCTTATTAGTATTAGGTAACTACCCAACTAAATTGCTTACAAAATACTTATCCCAAGTTACTTACTCTGTTTGAAATATTCTTCAATGTGATGTTAAACGATGTTCCTCTGTACTAATAGCAAGAATAATTAAAGTAACATACGGTATGATGCCTCGAAATTCCCCCAGAATAGTGGCTCGGCATTGTGTCCGTTCACCGCGTTTAATAAACCCTGACCAGTTAAACAAAGTATTAGCTTAGTATTAGATACCCAATTCCAGACATAAGTTATGAACATTTCAAATGCGAGAAACCTAGTGCATTTTTACTAAAAAAATAATTCATTATTAAAGGTCTCATTTTTTTGGCACCATGCAAACGCCGGTATTGTAAAAAAAATATTCCAAATATATTTGAACTAAGATTAAATTCGATATGATAGAAGTATGTATAAACCATGCCAATCTTTTTGTTGCTCACAACGCAAAAATTCTGGTTACAGCGGGACGTCACCTCAGATGCGAAAATTCATGTTTATTTATTGGTCGCTAGATATTGTCGCGTAATTCAGAGCATTCAAAATATTGGCGAGAACTATATTATCTTACTAAATCCACATATAATACACCAGGTTTTTTCATATAACTTTGCATGCAATGTATACGAATATAAAACCATTTATTGCTTCTGTATTTATAATAGTTCAGTTTTTGATACAATACAAACATTTGCTCTGCCATAGTAGTTTTAGTGAATAAACAATACGAGCCCAAATCAATAACATTGAGAATGAGAACGAAATATGCTTATACTCCATCATTCTCTGACAATACCTACTAGAAACTATTCCAACTTTGTACCTACGTGTAGACGGTACAGGAATGCTATTTGTGTCTGATACGAAATTGACCTGTTTTGTTGGTAGATTGAAAGCTTTTACGGGTTGGATTCGGGGAAATATTCAGGGTGGCTTTAGTCAACAGAAACTTAACGCACCTATTAGTTATTAAAGTTAGATACTATAATGTTCAATGTTTGTGAGATTGATTATCCGTCGCGTTATTAATATAGGTATATTGATTGAATACATTTTGCGAGTAATAAATGAAAGCAAGGTCAATCGAAGTTAAAGCGTATTTTGTGATAGAATTTATGGCATAGATACCAACTTATTAGGCAAAAGTATCAATAGAATGGCTTAAACAGATTAAAAACTTACCAACAATAATTACTGAAAGCTTTAAAAATGATGGAGTTCGTGAATCGGCCGAATAATTTGATCATTTTCAAATTGGCTTGCAATTAAGAAAATTCATTAGTTAATTAATTTAATGTCAAAATGGTTTGGTTTGATTGATTGTATTATTCGGTAATTAAAACAAATGTTGTGATGTTTTTTCAACTTGTATCAGAAAAAATCTCTCGACTCAAAGCTGATTTTGAATGTACTTACTTACTTCGCTGGCTCAGTGACCCAAAGAGGATCTTGGCCTCCGACACAAGAAGCTGCTACTCATGTCTGCTTCTGCGCCGCTTCACGCCCGTCGGGTGTATGGAGGGCTTCGAGGTCTGTCGAGGTCGGTCTTCTGTTATCATTTCGTCCACCCAGCGATACCTTCGTCGTCCAACGGGGCGCTTTCCTATTGGGCGACCCAAGTATGCTCTCCTTACAGCACGAATGTACAAAATCTGATATTGGATAGGTGTGTAAAAGATTTACCTGAGATCTGTAGATCATACTCTTATTCTGAGCTTAATTGAGACAGATTTATTTATTAAAGCATATTTGCAACTCGTTTTAATTCCTAGTCACGTCCTGGCCAAGTCAGAATACGCTCTATAGATTTCGGTCTAAATACCCGTAAAGGACGTAATATAAAAGTAGTGATTATAATCTCTTGGATTTCCTAATTTTGTGGTATGTGTATTGTTAGTATCTTATCGTGTAGGTAAAGGATCTGAAAACGCAATTTGCATGTGACGATATTGTGCCCAATTTTGTTAGTAAATTGAAACCTTACAACGCATTGCGGATATAACGTGCACAGACCGAGTTGGGTCAACTTTACAGCCCGACTACGGCAACTAGTTGAGCATTCATGAACTCATCATGAGTTTGAGTATGGCTGTACTAACTGTCCACGTCAAGTTGGCCGTATGTGTGTGTGTGCGCGTGCTTGCGAGCGTGCGAGCGTGCGTGCGTGCGTGCGTGGATGTGTGTGTGTTTGTTACTCCTTCACGCCGATTTAGTTGAAATTTGGAATGGAGATAGCTCTTCTAGGATTAACACATATAGGGCTACATTTTATCCCGGAAAATTAAAGAGTTCCCGCGGGAATTGAAAAACCTTAATCCCGCGGATGAAGTTATTAGCATCATCTAGTTATTACATAATGGCGTTGTGACGAGCACCATAAAGTACCTATCCACTCAATTTTATTCATAGAAAGTCTTTCTTCATCTTTGACAATATCAATTTACTTACATCCGATGTTATTTTAGGAACGCAATTTACATCTTTCAGGAAATTGACCTATTGTGTGAGTAAATTTCGCTGGGAACGCAATGCGGATATGATTAATAATAATAATAATAATAATAATAAAGCCTTTTATTTCCAAACTTTTGTACATAATATAGATAATACTTAGCACTAGTAGGTACACATACTTTAAACATAAAAAATATAAATAATGTAAACGTTACATAGGTACCTATAAGTTTTTTATTAGTATAGTTTTTCTTACAATAATATTTTATTTTGATCTTTCTCCTATTATGATTTTTTAGATAATAATAGAATGTAATTGTTGTTATGTTTACTTCATACTTTTTTCAGAATAAGATAGAAAGTGACAATATTTTTCTTTTAGTTTTTGAACAGAGATGCTAACAATTACTAACTATACAATATATATAATAAACTTGAAAATTGCTCATTTTTGTTGGTATCATAATTCATATTATATTATTTTCTTATAGCACAGTACAGTACGTTTTGCAATGAACATAATATCACAACTATAGTTCTATACTAATTTATATGTTGGCTAAGTAACTTACAAACATACTCAAAACATATGGTTTAACTTACAAAACTTGTATACTAATACTAATGTTAATTAACTAATAGTTTGGACACCCTTATTGGGGTAAAGGCCTCCTCTATGTTCAATACTGGTATTTATACTATTTATCCTAGTTTATTATGTTATTTAAGTTAGTTTATAATCTTCCATACTTTTATTCTTGTCCTTTTTATTTTAAACTTAAACTTTTTTCATTTAATATACTTATGTATTTTTCTTAATTTTCATGTGTCTTTTCTCTTTTATTTTATTTCTAGTAGGTAATACTTAATAAATATATTTTTAATTCTTAGTTCTTTATTTTCACAAACATAGAGGGTTATGGTCATATTCTCCCACGGCGACCACCCGTACTGGGAGAAGTGGAGGGGGCGATATAATTTAGTATGGTACTTTTATGATACAGCTACTGTTTTGAATGAGTTAGTCTTGGTTTATTTTTCTTCTTTTTAAGTGCTGTGTTTTCCTTGTTTTCTTTACCTGCCTGCACATTATTGTCTGGCAATATTATAATTTTATCATATTTTATAATTGCGTTTTTTCCTTGCATTTTTTCCTGTTTTAGTTGTTCTTGTAAGTGTTTTCGTTTATTTAATATCTCTCGTGGAAAATCTTCTTTAATATAATTTTTAGTATTATTTAAAACATTTTTATTCTTTAAAATTTCAATCTTTTTTCCCATAGTCACAAATGTGACTACAACGGGCCTTAATTTTGTATCCTTTCCTATTCTTCTTATGTATTCTATTTCGTTACTTTGGCAATTTATTTGCATTTTGTTATTAATCAAATCGAGTATATCTTTTTCTAAATATTTATAACTCTGTTCGGTTTCTTCTATACCAAAAAATACGAGATTTTTTCTTCGAGTAAATCTTTCTAAATTGTTAATTTTTATTTCCTGTTTTTCTATTTTTTCGGATAAGTCTTTATATTTTGATTCAATTGTTTCCAGTTTTTCCATAAAAGTCTCGTTTATAGTTTTAATTATGCTGTCCTTCAGTCCCTGTAGTTCTTTTTTGTTATTTTCCATTTCGTTCTGGATTTGTTTCAAGGCTGATAAAATAGCTTCTTCCATTTTCGACTTACAATAAATATGGGAATGGCAACCAACAAGTAATATAAAAGTTACCTCAGCCAGAATCAAACTCAAGACACCGTGCAAATTCCAAGTGATTTTCATGCAAGTAGTAAGTAGGTAGTTAAATATGATGCACCCGGAGTCAAACGTTCGCTGGCAGTTATGTTATCAATGTTTTTGTCACTAGTTTTTAATCCACCCACATTTGGTTTAGATGTAGGAAAACAATTAAGTATCAATAACTTTCTTCATGAATCACTGCGTGCACTTTATAGATTTGGTTAAAATACGATTTATATTACTATTACTTTTGTGCAAAAAATATTAGTTTCACTATACTTTCGTTTGATAAAATAGTTCTGGGAATGATGTTCTGTAGCACTATGTAACATCGAATGTTGAAAATTACACTTTTTCTGATATTAATAGCTTGGATAACACTTTCACACACTAATTCTTTAGTAATAATTACTTTTATAAGATAAAAAGTCCCTAATTGGCACTATTTTTATTTTAAAATCAGTTTTCTTGCGGAGCAAATGCAACCGTGATGACAGGCAGCGCCCTCAATACAAAAAAAAAAAAAAAAAAAAAAAAAAAAAAAAAAAAAAAAAAAAATATGATTAGCGAAGATTATATTTAGTAGACCTTAGACCGGCCCTACATTGTAAGTTTTACTCATCTAAATATATAAAAGGCAAAGGTGACTGATTGACTGACTGACTGACTGACTGACTGATCTATCAACGCACAGCCCTAACCACTGGACGGATCGGGCTGAAATTTGGCATCCAGACAGCTATTATGATGTAGGCATCCGCTAAGAAAGGATTTTTGACAATTCAACCCCTAAGGGGGTAAAATAGGGGTTTAAAAAATCGAATTTAGCGTGTGCGAAGCCGCGAGCAAAAGCTAGTAAAGTATATACGAGTAAATAACTTATCTTAATAGAATTTGAATGGCCCTGAATATTGTAAGTTTTAACAATAATTAGGTAACATAATTGACTTGCTATTTTGTATCTATTGGAAGAGTATTTTCAAAGTTTTCGTGAATTAATTACTTAAGTTACTTACATGTGTAGATAAGTCGGCCATACAGTGAATTATAAATGAGTTAGCTAACTTAAGGCTTTCAAAGGGTCGCTAATTACGATACGACTGTACAAAAGTTGTAAGAGACGAGAACCGTTTCTTATAACTTACAATGTGAACTACTAACACAAGTGGTCTACATTAGTAGTGCCGAAAAAATGTTTATGTCATTAGTACGACAAGTACAATAAGTAAATAAAAGTGAAATAAGCTCGTGCTATCCATGTCAATACAATACACAGAAAAAGTATAACTTACGAGCTTTTACCCGCGGCTTCGATCACGTTAAGTTCGATTTTTCAAACCAATCTAGGGGTTGAATTTTCAAAAATCCTTTTTTAGCGGATATCTACGTCGTAATACTTATCTGTATGCCAAATTTCAGCCCGATACGTGGAGTGGTTAGAGCTGTGCATTAATAGATCAGTCAGTCAATCAGTCAGTCACCTTTTCCTTTTATAAATTTAAATATATGCTCTGTGATAAAAAAAACTGTAAAAATACGTTTCGTGCGCCATTTTGTCATTTTTGCTTCTTTTGCGGTAGCGGGCGATTAACTTATCTGAACTTTTAACGAGAGAAATGTATTACGAGCCTCGATCACAGAAAAAAAGAGTATCCCCGCACGTGCTTTTTAGCTACTGCAGTAGATATTATGGCTGCAGCAAAATTGCTGGCGTAGTATCTATAAACTTATTTAGCGCACAATCTCTTCCGAGAATTTTCCCAGCTACACAATACAAGGGAAGTTGTTTCGGAAATTCTTACATTCAATTAAAACGCCAATAGTCGTTGTCTCGACTGCCGGATGTCTGGGGCAGAGCAATTGAGTGAAAACGAATTATAAACGGTTTCACTCTTTAACCGATTAAAAGAACGAAACCATGAGCTTAATTGAAATTATTCCAATACCGTAGTTAATGACTGAACTGAATGAATAATTGAAATTTTTTCGGGTCTTTGTGGAATCCCACAAGGGCTTGTAGAGATTTTCACAAAGCGCGTTCTTTGGCCTCCAGTAGCGACTCCTTGTGGTCCGTTTGGTTTTATCTCTCCACCTAATAAAGCGTTTATACATAGGTGTTGCAAAGTAATAGTGATATTTTTTAAAGCTAATGTAAGCATTAAAACAATAAGAACAGATTCAAAATTAACTACATTTAAATGTACCTAATACCTATTACCTAATACCTAAGTAAATTGATTTTTAAGAGGAGGATAGTTCATCATGATCCGATAAACGTTCACAGCCAGACAAAGGTTTCCTTTCTTTTATGGACTTCCACAGGCTCCGGTCTTACGCCGCCTTCATCATGAGGTTCACTACAACTCGCCTGACGTCGTCGGTTCAGCTATTGGGAGGGTCTACTAAAATTTCAGTTTCTGATGTGGAGTCGCCATTCCTATTCATATCTTGGGACTCGGACAACCATCAGTTCTGTGAACCTAATTCCACTTGAGCTTCGCAGCTCGCTGAGCTATGTCGGACGTGAATATTGCACAAAATATAGTCTCCTAAAAAAATATACTATATAATACCTTTCCCAAACACTTGTTACTATAAGGGCATTGTTATATTGAGCATATGTTGGGAGCTTACGTGCCCTATCTCATCTACGCTATCGGTACTCGAGCCTCAATTTGAGCTTCACACATCTCTATAAGAGTTACTTCACAAAATATACTCTGAACCTTTGTCACTATTTTTACCAAAGATTGTTTTGTTTGTGATTTTTTATTTAATATTTTTAACCTGTTAAAAAAATATTTTTTTAAGTGATTGAAATACCGTAAGCGTTTTTTCTTATCGTATAACAATAACAACAATTTCAGAATTTGTTATTTATTGCTTTACTAAAACAAGCGATCAGGTAAATAAACTTAAGTACAGTTTAAGGAATTTGGTAACAATGAAAAGAAAAATCATGCATATAACCAAAATCTTACGTATCATAATATGTATAGGAATACTTATAAAAAATCGTTTTAGTCAGTTTTAAGCTTGAAACGAATTCGTCTTACGCAGGTGTTTACGTTTACGATAATATCAAAGGTCTATCAAATTAGTTAGAGTGGCTTAGGTAAAGTAATAAAAAAGTACAAGCTCAGCCACCTGAGACCTTAACGCATTGAGGCCTTTACCACATTCCGCCGCGAAACTGTAGCAGCGAAACCGCTGTAGCTCTGCATAACTTTTTTTTTATTCAATGACGAGATAGCCCTTAACTGCGATCTTACCTGATGGTAAGTGACGATGCAGTCTAAGATGGCAGCGGGCTAACTTGGAAAGGGTATAGCATTCAACCCATACCCCGAATCGGTTTCCACATGCCATTGTGCCGGAACTCTAAATCGCTTGGCGAAACTAAATAACTTTTTTGTTACACGCTTAACAGAAGCAATCACATCTCCGCGTTCAAATTCGCTATTTTTATAATTTGGAGGAGTACTGGGGCATCGCCGAATTAATATAGGAAAGAAATAGATTCACAGTCAAATCTCTTTGTTAGCACATGTAGTTTCGCTTATGTCATACAACTGACAAGTAATACAGGAGCGTTGGAGATTCCGCCATATTTATTTTCACGCTGTGGGGATCTGCTAAAGGCCTATCATAAAATTTGGGTTCAGTTTTTACATTATTTTTTGTGAATTTGTAAAATCTAAAGTGATCTACTTTCATATTAAAGAATCGCCAAAGAAGAACTTTTTACAACTGGCAGTCGTTAAAAAATGTTTCGCACATTTATATTTGGTTATCTCTAGCTACCTATATACCTATATTATCTTGCTAACATGTACTATGTCTACTATGTCTATTTTTATTCAGAACATAAAAATAAAATCTTATAATAAATATTTATTGAACAATAATTTTATTAAATCGCAAACGATGGGTGATTACTAAAATAATGTGTTGCTCATGGACCAACATAGCTGTCAATGTTATTTTGTTGCTATTAATCCGACTATCAATGACAGCTATTTCATTAACATGGCATTGTAAGACATGTTCACATAAGCTTGGTCACTGGCGAACTAACGAAAAGCAAATCGCGAGCGCTCCAATAGTCGTACTAACATGATTCACGCACACTTTTTTGCCAACAGTATTGATCGAAGCCCTGTACCAGTTTTAGTCGAAATAAATTCCTGAAGGTGTTAACATCAGAATTTTAATATTAAAAATATTTTCACACAGAGTCTGCGTCGGTGATCGTTCATGTATTGAGCGGGGAGCGGCCGGCTGCTATGCAGAGCTCCAGCCCACCGCAACAACGCTTCAACCCAACGCTTTGGGCAGCCATCATCACCCTGTCTACGTTCCAGCGACCGGGCAGCTGGTTCCATCTGAGTACTTCCTTTATTTTCTACACTTTGTCACTTTCCCTTACCTCTGGTGCCATCTATGTCCCTGTAACCATTCGAAATGTGTTAAGGTACATGAACAACTTTGACATGCGGTCTTGGAGATGACCAATTACGGTATAAATTCTTGGTTTATTGGATGTATAATGATAGACTAAGTATAAACTGCTTTATGTATAGTGCAACTAAAACTTTGTAACGATGTGTATTTGGAATACAACGACTCAATAGCTAGTGAATATAACCTTTAAAAGGTATAATGTTTGTAACATACGATTCGGAACGTAATGTCGATTCATTTTCATTTAATTTTCTTCTCTTATCCTCATTATATTCTTGTTTGGAAAACATCAATTTTCAAGAAAATAGAAGGATTATTATAGTTGTCTAATTGGATTTTATAATAATGCAATATGCACCTTTTAAAAATGGGAAGCTAGCGGTATTAATTTTGATAATAATAAGTCTTTAAGAAGATTAATGGCACGCATTTACTTTGGCGGCTTAAAGTATTTAGGCGATTATTCGCCGCTTATTCTCTTTCGTTTTTCCAGCTAACTACGCCGCTCTTAATCCTGTAGCAAGATTAAGAGAAAATCGATTCTGTTATTCCGATCTGGCATCAGCTGAGATTCAATAAGAAGCTTAGTCTATGTGTTATGTATTTAAGCCGTCGGTGGGTCTCTTTGCCACGTTATTTGCCTTTCTATCAAATTGAGTAAATAGCACGGGTGAGAAGCAACTGACTGAACATAATTTCGGAACGAGGAAAAATTCTGAATCATCACGTTCTATTTGGATTACCATTATTCGATTAAGATAAATTATATTATAACGTAATACCCTCACTAATACTATAAATGAGAAAGTGTGTTTGTTTGTTGGTTTATTGTTTGTTAATTTGTCCTTCAATCACGTTGCAACGGAGCCACGTATCGCCGTGCTTTTTGTATGGATATAGTTGAAGACCTTGAGAGTGACATAGGCTACTTTTTTATCCCGGAAAATCAGAGTTCCCGCAGGAATTTAAAAAATAAATTCATGCGGACGAAGTCGCAGGCATCAGCTAGTAATGCAATACAATCAATCTATTTCAAAAAATTGATCAGCATATTCGGTTAAATTGAAATAGCCGAAAGCAATTAGATTAAATTTCAATTATCCTTTATTTGTAGCTTTAACTCCAAAGTTGGAAGATTTGATTTGAAAATTCGTTTGAGTCAATTTGAGGGCAATGGAAAATAAATGGTTTTGAAGCGCAGCATCTTTTATCTTATTTTAGCATATTATAAGCTTTGTTTACTTTGATAATACAACTGAATTTTGGTACTTGCTAAGTTTGAGAAAAAAAAATCACGCGAAGTAGTCATGTTTTGATTTGATGATTGAAGTGTTCATGTTTTGATTTCAACTCTAAATTACGGAAAATAAAGCTTGTACTGTTAGGTACTGTTGGGTCTGTTGGGTATTCTATGGTACTGTAAAGTTGATAAAATGCAGATCCGTCGTTGTTCTGCGATCATGACGATACGATAGCAAACAAAATAACTTTCTATAATAATTAATTAGTACAACACAATGTTAATTTATGCGGTATAAATACATAAATAGCAAAACAAATACAAAAGATTCATTTTGCGTATGAAGTAAAAATCATTTTGCATGGAACGTAGGCCATTAGATACATTCTCGGTAAAGTCCAGTCTCCACAAACCTACAGTGAACATGCAACCCTCGAGAGCTTTGCAAAGATACTCAGGGTACGGTACATCGAGTCGATGTAGTCCAGTTATTTAGAAATTTTATCAAAAGCCGAGCTCTTTCTTTTATTTTCCTTAACTTGTGATATCGGAGAGAAAAACGAGACAATGTAAACGGCTTGATAAAAGTACAAAAACACATCTGCAAATCTTAGTCGGTAGTCCATAAAAATGTTTTTATTTTATTTTCTTTGAAGCTACGACTTTTAAGTAGTAAATTTTATTATGAAAGTTTTTGCATTTATATTTTTGCTTGAATCTCGACGAGGAATTGGTTCATAATGTAATGTTTAAAAATGTAACAAAATTATTTTATGTTTCAATTCTTGCTACTTAATACACTTGTGAATGTTACGTATTCAAGTAAATACCGCGTTCTTCTTATTGCTCTAATTTATTACATTTGCTCTACATTTTAAATATTTTTAGTTTCTCTAAATGAAATTTTTTTTCGAAATGAAAATTGCGAAATCTAGGTATCGAATATTTCAGTAAAACTAAAGATTGTTGGAATTGTCAAAGACAAATAATAGTAATCTAATTTTATTTATACAAAATAATTAATTATTATGTACTGTAATAAATAGAAAAATTGTGAATAGTTTGAAACATAATCCTTATTGTAATTTTAGATTATATTTAATGTAAATAAAATAGTCATAAGATTTTTTTTAATATTGAGCTATGTAAATATTTTAATGTAAATAAGCTTAAAATTTGTTTTATAATATAGTTTTTTGACAGCTAACAATAATTTTATGTAAAGTTTAATAAAAGCATTTCTTTACACATCAGAACCAATGTTACACAGAGACATTGTTATTCAGAATAAATATATAAAATACATAATATAATATTATGCATAAATAAATGATTGATTTTATTTTGATATAATAATTATTGTTTCCGGCGAACTCCAGTATGATATAAAGTTATAATGTTTATAAGAAAAATATACTATTTAAACCAAACATCCCAGTCATTTTCTCCCCTATACTCTACATTACGTCTTGAGTTTCATTGGCCGTTATGAAACATGCGGGAGGGAGAGGGGAAAGGGTGGTGTGTGGTTGTTCTAATCTTATATTTTCATGTATAGGGTCACCATTTTTTATTTATATACCTACTCGTAACAGTGTCATAGTTAACAGTTCTCAGTGAGCAAAAACCTCTTTCTTCTTGAGAATAAACCCTGTAACTTTTTTTACCACATCATAACGGTCTGTGAGCATTGGCTCTGATATTATTGTTCAATGTTAAGGCCTGTAACATACCTCTACCTCGAAATAAATACAACGAAATTCCTGAAGCTCTAGCATGACTTGGTGGTTGTATGGCAGGAGTGGAAATGCCTGTTCTAACGCTAAGATCTCTTTCCACACTTCGCCACGAGATATATATTGATTTAAAGTTACAAATTCAGTACAACCGATTTTTGGAGCGTATCCGTATACGTAAACGTATGAGAATGCGTATACGAAACTAAGCTGTAATTTGTAATGTTATGGTATATTTTACTTTGACGCTAATGTCATCAAATACGAATACGATCAATCGAATTAAATCTCATAGTAACCCTAATGGTGAAGAAGTGAGCGACATCGAGTAGGTATAGATGAAATCGCACAGAATGTAACTCATAATAAACGAGGAATTACCTCGAAATAAAAAGAGGTAACTCGTAAAATCTTTGCGTTATAACAAGCAATTTTGCTTATTTTTCAACTATCACGGAAAAAGTCGCACAGAGATTGAGCGATTTTGGTGTTACAATTTCGTAGCGCAGATTTGTTACAAGCCTAAGATGACGCTGTCTTTAAAATACAAGTAGAAAAAAGGGTTGTGTAATAAACTATCAAATGTAGAAGTACTTAACTATGTTACTTATTGTTTTTAAGGATATTGATAGAAATAAATTAATAATAACAATTAATATTATTTGGTTTTCTTCCATATCCCTAATGTTGAAATTTTCTTAATGACTTCCTTGCTTTCTATCTTTTTGTCATATGAGTCAAGCTTGATTAATCTGCCGTGCGATTATGTAAGAAAATCGTATTCTTTTATTGTTAAAGTTTAAATTAAAATTAAAATTAAAAAAAGACGTGTGGCACTCGGGGACTGCCGTGGTAAAGCTATTGCATAGCATTTTTTATCAACGCCATCTAGCGGCTCACCGTAGAGGAGTCCCGTGTCAGGTTATTTTCGTTACGGAATTTCTGGATTCAGTCTCCACGCTGGCCCGCGATAGAAGCTATGCAATAGCTTAAAAACTTCAATCCACGCGAACTAAGTCGCAGGCATCAGCTATTCAACAATATTACTTGACCATCTCTATACTGTGGTGCCTCGTCGCTAGAACTGCCATATGTGGTTTCACGAAAAATGTCGTACACAAACGTACAGAAAATAACAGAAACCGACTTAAGATATTGAGTCGAGCAAACTATACGTTTATCAAGCCTCAATCGTTCCTCACATTCGCAACTAGAGCGCAATGAGTGGTGTGCCCTATTTTAATATTCAGTTACCTACTCCAAGCTGAAAGTGTGCACAAATCTACCATTTATGAAATAAACAACTCTGGGGCTAGAATGAGGCGTTCATAAAAATAGTACACGTAGAATGTACCTAAAATATTAACGTGAAAAATCTGGGTACCTTTAATATAAATAAATTGAGTTGGGACTAAGTTTTCATTTATAACATTACCTTCCTAGTGTTATTACTTTTGTTATGACAGTTTTTAACTAACCCACACAAAATAGTTTAATACCTTTTGTTCAGCTACACCATAAACTTTCAAATTAAAACAAAATGCTCTTTTTCACGCAAGGTGATTACGATGTTATCTGTACGTAGTATTTTAATAAAAAAGAAAAAGGTTCGCATCTATAAATTGCTGGATAAAAAGACTCTTACAAATGGATTAGAATAATAAATACTTTATACAGGTCAGTTTTTATCGCTCATGGTGGATTAATCTATTATTCATCTATTATTCGGAAGCAATATTTATCGCAACTTTAACATTTGTATATTTCCTAAACAAATCTTAAACTGGGTCAATCCTTTTCTATCCTATTATTCTATTGACTGAACCGATTTGGCTGAAATTTGGCACAGAGATAGATTATAGTCTGAAATAGGACATAGGCTGCTTTTTATCCCAGGAAATAAAGAGTTCCCGCGGGAACACAAAACCTCAATCCACGCGAATGAAGTCGCGGGTATCAGCTAGTACCTAATAACTATTAAAGTTCGTGAGACGAATAGACAAATAAAATCCTACATAAAAAATACTATGACTTGCGACTAGCGTACTTTCTCTTCGACACAGGCTCTTGTTCGTGCTCACTCGAAAACTACTTCTCTTAAAATTCTTTTAGGATGGCTGGCTGAATGGAATGGATGAATGATGTAAGTAGTATATGATGTAAAGCTACAATTGCAGCAGTAATTTTTCACGTAAGTATAGCTTACGAAAGTAACTTGCAACTAACATAGAAAAAAAGATTTACAGGACATTTCGTAAGTTACTTATGTAAGTGACTTACGTGAGTAAAACTTACAAGTGTAATTGTGACCTTAACATATAGTAAGTAGAGGTGGAAACATAAAATGGAGGTACACCACTGTGTACTGGGAGATATCTCTATGACCGAGTAGCACTAACATTATTATTGTTGTAGATGTTGTAAAATTCATACTATATAACTATTATGTTGTTTTATTGTTACTAAAAGAACCAGTATAACCAGCTTAGTACATCGTTAACATTAACCTCTGACTAGATGCTAAAATAAAACTTTGATTATTATTTAAATCTTGTAGGGAATAAATAAAAGTAACAACATACATATACCTACACAACTAACACCTATCAACTGCTTAGAAAAAAATATGACTTACGGAACTCGCGTAGAAGATACGTGGCCACGATCACAACTGATAGTATTTGTGATCTAAGTCTTGGCCACAAAAACACATACGTCCAAGCGGATACTCATATTTTGTACTTCATCACTAAGTAAAAATTAGTCACGGCGACGTTGGTCAAATTGCAGCCAAGTATTGGGTAGCGAATTACAATAGATACCAAGACCATAGTTGTACTATGCCAAGAAGTTGTTGCCATTGGCTGTAGTCGTGGCTACGTAGTTCGAGAAGTTCCATATAGTATCATAGATTCGAAACTAGTTGTTTATACACCGGTGAATTATCGGGCGAGAGTAAAGCCTAATTGGTAATAGTTCAACAGGATCGTAGTTCAAAAACAAATTAAATAACAAGCATTGAATGACAAGTTTATGGATTGTATCCTTTTAGCGTACCTTAAAACGTTCAATTATTCTAAACAAAAAAAAAATTATTTTCAATCGCAACATTTGGCTACATAAAATTTCAATATACCTACAGAGGCACAAACAATACTTTGTCCTTCAATTTCATAACAGTGTAGTGAAGTCTGTTGGCAGAAAATTGCTTTGCAGAAATTTTTCTGGTTTAGAACAGCATTTTTGTTTATATTTGCCAAGTCCGAGTGGTTACTCCCTGGAGCCACACAACAATTTGCCTCATACTTAGTAAAATACATATTACCGTTCACTTTGAAAGCTCCGGTTTATGCAATTCTTTTCTAAAGTCAGGAAATATTTTCAAACAAGATTTATAAGGCATATTCACTGCATGTCCTAGCCATTAGGCGTAGCATTTAGCAAATTACGAAAACAGATTTTCTGAAAATTTCATCTTTATAGATTTTAATGGTACAAATTTGAACCGTTTGTTTGCAGTAATATGGTACAAAATAGATTACGTTTTATTGACCCATCAGTTGTCGCCTCTATCGTATTACAACGAAAAAGCCATATTATTAAAAAAAGAAAAAAAAAGTTTGAATAAAACTATGAGCTATTAGGTTCTCGGATTTATTACAAACCTACATTCGGTCTCATTAAAATTATTGTAAGCAAAATCAAACAAAGACGAATTCAAACGACGAAGTCATTAGAGAAACACAAAGACAAAAGAAAATCATTATATTAAGTAATGTAGGGCGGAATCAGGGTAAAAGATGGAAAGGGAATTGAGGAAAGGGGATAAAAGAAATCGAAGCGTATCTAAATGAAAAGCGGGGAAAAACTCAGATATTACCTACCTTTGGTCCGCAAATAAAAATGTTTTGAAAGAAACGTTTGACGAGATATGTGTTGGAGGGTTCTACTCATGTAGTGAAAGCTTTATGTCACAAATTACACTATTAATATATTTTTACCTGATTTTTACACATGATTAACTATAACTAGCTTTTGCTCGTGGCTTCGCTCACGTTAGCTTCGATTTTCATACTTTCAAAGCCCCATTTCACCCTCTTAGCGGTTGAATTTTTAAAAATCCTTTCTTAGCAGATACCTACGTCAAATAAAATGTATACAGATAGCTATCAAGCTATCTGATAGAGAAGCTCTATTTTATATGTAAAATAGAGCTTCGGACAACAGCATTTTGACGAATCATAAGAATGCGGAAATCACAACGGTCCATATAATTTGGCAGAAGAATTGTATTTTTAAGCTATTGCATAGCTTTTATCGCGGGCCTTGAGCATGGAGACCGAATCCAGAAATTCCTTAGCGAAAACAACCTGACACGGGACTCCTCTCACCGCTAGATGGCGTTGATAAAAAATGCTATGCAATAGCTTTACCGCGGCAGTCCCCGAGTGTCACACGTCTTTTTTTTTAGGAAAATAATGTAAATTATTTTTAACTAGACAGTTCCTAAATCCCCACAGTAGCCAGAACCCTGCAGCATCAGGATTGAGGATATTTTTTTAATCAAAGTAATATAATTTTTTAATCTGCGATGAAAATAAATGTTAATAACCGAGTAATACTATATTGAATCTTGGGACTGAATCATGAATTTAATGCTAACATTGTATGTCGGGATTTTGAGTCGATTTCCCATAGGTATTCTGTATAATATAACACCCACCGTGTTGTTTCAACCTGCAGGGTTACTATAAGATTTAATTCGATTGATCGTATTCGCGACAAAGTAAAATGAACCATAAATTAATTTTGTTAGAGCTCAATTTCGTGCATGCATTCTTATATGTTTTGCTATACGTATACGCTCCAAAGTAAAATCATTTGTACTGAATTTGTGACTTTAAATCAGTAGTATAAGGTTCATTTTACTTTGACGCTAATGTCTTCGAATACGAATACGATCAATCGAATTACATCTTATACTAGCCCTACTAGTTTCAACATTACGTAATGAAAAATTGTATTTATTCACTTATAAAATTCATTGTCAATTTTTCAATTCAATTCAACAGATTAAACTGTTGAAAGTTTTCATGCACATTAGATTACAAAGATAGATTTATTTGTTCCTATTAGATGACAAGATAGCCCTTGACTGCGATCTCACCTGATGATAAGTGGCCATGCAGTACGGGATGATAGCGGAATAACTTGAAAATGGTTTGGCAATGTTCACTCAAGCTATGCCCCTAATCGGTTTCTGCACGTCATCGTATCGGAACGCTAAATCGCTTGGTGGCACGACTTTGACGGTAGGGTGCTAACTATTGCGGATGATTAGGTACGCAAGTGTTCCCGTAACCCAGTTGTCAGGCGATGCGTAGGAGTGCCGCTGGGTTTTAGTGGGTATTTTGGAGTGCCAATGAGTCCCACATACCCTCTCGCACATCGCGGTTAAACCTCCTTGTTTCCGAGAGGGATGCGTAAAAAACATTTCTCAGCGTTAAAATAATAAAAAAAAGGGTGCTAACTATAGCCACACCCAAAGCCTCCAACCAGACAGCAGCGAATTTTTTTTTTTAATTTTTTTTATCCAAGTAAAATTACTTTTAAGACAAAATATCTGATTTATTAAGCAAGCTCGCTGCATAAAATACAGGTAAGTAATTATAAGGAATAGAAAATTTCCCCTTTAGTAACTTATCAACGCCCAACTAGCTAACTTCGCGAAAACCTGTTCGCTTTTTTTTTTTTTGTTTAAACTTCCCCGTTTCACTTTACATGAAAGCGTACAAAGCTCAAAGTGTAGTACGTACATACTTAAAGAGAAAATTAACATGCAAATCTGGTTTTACTCACTATTTTCTCATATCAAAGTTAAAATTCATTAAATTATTTAGATTCTAACACCTTGGGAAAGTGTTATGAAGCCAAAGTATTACAATTTACAATAATGGATTGGAAAATAAAATTAAACTTGCACGTTACCACCCTACCATGAAAGACGTGCCGCCAAGCGATTTAGCGTTCCGATACGATGGCGTGTAGAAACAGACTAGTGGTTTCGATTGAATGTACACTGCCATACCCCTACCAAGTAAGCCCGCTACCATCTTTGACTGCATCGTCACTTACCATCAAGTGAGATCGCAGTCTAGGACTAACTTGTCATCGAATAAAAAAAACGTTCCAGTTTACGTCACTTTCTTTTTATTGTAGCTCTATTGTAGTCTCCAAATAAAACACCTTTTGCTCTTTTGTACGCCTAAATACAGCGTTTCCGAAATTAGAAAAAAGGTATCCATATTGACAAAAAGCGAATTCTAAAAAATCTTTTCCCATAAACAAACGTAACTGGTTTTTCCCTAGAGTATTGTCCGCCCCCGGATGCGATAAATATAAGCACAATTGCTATTCCAAACCTAAACTTTAAATTTTCCGCTGATATAACTGGATATTTATTACTTTTATTTTTTGTCTCCTATACAATTTAATTCTCTCCTTTTGAAGCATTGGGTATACCAATATAATGTTGAACAGAAAAACTCATAGTCATTACGTTTCGTAATAATTAAGAAAAAACAAAATTTTTTTGCTTATAATCAGCAAAACCAGAAAGAACCAAAAGTAGAGGCCAAGCCATTCATCGCGAGCTTTTTTTTTTATTTTTAAGTACCTAGGAAATATCGACGATTATAAAGACGTTTAATTAGAAAAGGGATCACACAGAGGACGTGCACCCTGGCTGAAGTTATGATAATAAATAAAATAAATAAGCCTTTATTTACCATATTACCCAATTGTTCACAATTGGGTTTTGATAACAAATTGTATTTAACTACTTAGTTACAAATTATAGTATTGTTCTATCTGTACATACAATTTCTTTATTTATATGTACAATATGTGATTTTATAGGTATCTATATAAGTAAAGAAATTAAAATATTAAAACAGAACTACCATAGTGAATAACTAATACCATGCTACTTCAGGCACTATGGACTTTTCAGTTTATGTGCAAAACGTAGGCGAACCTGCCCAGTTTGAAGAAATAGCTTATCAATACTTCCATATCCATCGTCAATTATATTCTCAACCGACAGACGTGATCTACAGCGGGATATAGATCAAGTGATCTATACAAGGATATCGTCACAACACGATCTTGTGCCACCTATATCCAGCTACTACCCAGTGATTCGCTTGAGATCAATCGTTCATCTTCTGGGTCTAGGACACCCACCTATATTCATCAAGTAATACTACATTTACAGAAGAGAATGAGTAAGAGTTCTTTGATGTCCTCCATATAATTTACCTTACGTAAATCACAACGCATGACTCAATGAACTCAAATAAAAATTTGGGTAAATTAAAAACAAACCTTTATTTTTTTGTCCCTAGTAACTTTCGCTAGTAGATAAAAACAAAAAGACCCTGTTAAAGTACTGGTAATATACAACGTCATACCTGAATGATTTTCCAGATTAATTAAACGCCATAAACAGCATCGGAGCTATAATTTCGATAATAATTTCACATTAACAACCAAGCGCTTGGACATAAATCAACATACGCGGCGCTTTGACTTGAAAGCGCTTTATTTTTACCTACCATAGTATTCAGGTAATCTTTTCGATATTTATGGCATAAACTTCGTGCCCCTAATTCACAATGTCCTTTGCCTGCATTGTCACCTGCATTTTGTAATTTTCTGTACTCGCTATATAGCGCACTGTAGTAAAATATGTTGATATCAGCAATCGTCTTTATTTTCTACGAATTAATGTACATACAGATTTCATCTCAAACCCATTACTGCGCACGAGATTCCGCTCAGAATAAGAACGTAGTTATCATCGAACCTTAACGCTTAGAAGCGCAATAGTTGACGCTGTGATAAGCCTTTAATGGCCGACTACGCAGTATCACTGCGTTAACACGACGAACTCGCAGAAAATTATTTAAAATAACGTACTGTGCTGTGAAAGGGTGTCACAATACGTCACAATAACCATTAAAAACATAATTATCAGCACCGATATCAGAAAATAATTAGATGGCACTCACACATTCAAAATTCAAAATTATTTATTTCATGTTGGCCAACTTGTGGTTCTTATGACAAGTCGAAAATCTACTACCGGTTTGGAATGCTGATTCTGCAGTTACTCTTTTCAAAACAAAAAATGATGAATTCATTGGTTATTTCGAGGCTACTACGTGTGCAGCGGAAATTTGTTGGAAACTTCCGGTCTACGTATTATAGTTCGATGGTAGTTAAATTATTGCCGCCTACATTTATTTGCTTCAAGTGTTTTTATTTTTGGGATGATTCTTGATAATCAACCTTCTACAACACTACTTCTACATCTATCTACTCGTACATTAGAGGTATAGATTCACAGCACAGGTGTGTTACACCTTTATTAAATAAAACAACAAGTTCCATTTATCTAACGTAGATACTTGTATTAGATTTTGTAAGATAAACAACGATGGACACAGTCTTTTCCCACGAGAAAATAGAAGGACGTATGAGTAAAATTCATCGGTCATCTGCCTCACATGTCGCTTGTCGTTAAGTTTCTCATGAAATATGATACCTTTGGGCTCCTCAGTTAGCTTCAACTATAAGGTATCCCTACTATAACATTATAAAATGTGAAACCTTCTTTGCTTGTCAGTGTGGTTTATTTGCAGCGCGCTTGCCTAGAAGATGCTTTTTCATTCCTGCCTTTAATGACGCAAGTTATACGTGACACGTACACCGGACAAGAACGGTCCGTTTCAGAAAAAAATTAACTAAAACGTTTCATGCGAGAAGGTTGTATTTCAATCACATAAGCATTCCGACTCATGACTTCTAGCATTCCTGTAATTTATCTGACAGATTAAACCTAGATAAAAGGAAAACCTTCAACAGTCATTAATGAGTCTACAATTGGTGTCTCTAATGAAACCGCAAAGCTAACTGCAGTGCCGAAACACGAATAGCTCAAACGTAACAGTATATACGAGTACCTATTGCCTACTCTTTAAAACTTATTATATACCTAGCTTTTTTATGTGAAATACCTGCTGAATTTGACTAGCATTCTCCTCTCCCCTCCTAATAAGGGTATAGCTTGTCTAGGAGTAGGTACGAGAATAGTGCGAAGGATTGAACCGTCGACCTTTCAGTTTTTATTCCGCATTTTGAACCATTGGGCTATTGCGGCTTCTATTGCGGCTTTATTTATGTTTAGATAGGTATCCTTACTAGGATTCTCTGCGTCGTGTTCCCCATTATTGAGGGTTGTGACCCCTTCCACCAAGGACTCTTTTGTAGACGATGTCGCGCCATGTGCCTCGGTTTTTTGCGGCATGCAAGGCTTCGTGGACCTTACTATCGAGAGTGGTGTGGATTTGGTCTTACCAATGCATCGGGCTACGTCCCCAAGGTCTCTTTCTTACTAAGATTAGTAGGATTCAATATTATTTTACGAACAAGTACTGAACAGAACATCGTAAATATAACATAGATTTCATCGTACCATATACTTAAAACTAAAAGTGTGCCAACACTAGTGCTTTCGATAAAACTAAAAAACATTTAAAAGTTTTATCGACGAGAGGAGCCCATATCCGGAACTATTAAATTTCCGTGAAAATGGGCTCACAATATATCATTTCCGTTCTCGGAGGAAAAAAAATTTTGTGTTTTAGATGGAGACGCCTTGACGTCTAATTTCTTTGCAAAAAAATCTGTCAATTACGGTGCGGGGCGAGGTAGCACACATAAACAATTTCTTACTACAGGTGCATTTTTCAATCACGTCGCTATGCACGCACACGACAAAACTACCAAACACAACCTTAAAGTATACGCACACAACCAAATTCACACACAGGGACGTTCTATCCTTACACGAAACAATCATGTCATTTATGTAAGCAATTTTGGGCTGCGACACTATCGATTATCGACTTTCGATAAGTTCTAAATGAATTAATGAATGAATGAAGTTCAACTAATAGTATAAATTAAAATATTGTTAAATCAATTTAGCAATCAATTACTGTTCGTTGGTCTGGCTAAGACTTAAAAAGTTTTTAATGAATTGTATAAAATGAGAATATAAATCTAAATCGAATGTTCTGAATCTAATATATAGGATACTTTTTATCCTAATAAACAATAAGGTTCATCCGCGATAGGGGATGAAAGTTTTTGAAAAATACTATTTTATTCAATTTTGGTGAAGATCTAATAAATATTATCGGAGATAGAGGACATACCTTCTCGCGGATAGTAAGCAAGTTACTCTAAACTACGCCACGCGGACGAAGTCACGGAAATCAGCTAGTAAATAAATAAATTTAAGAAATGCCACATACAATTTTGTAGTCGAGTTTATAGTTTTTAAACTTTTATCCATGTTTTATCAATGGATAGTAGACATTTGTTGGAACACTAACTGGTTCTATAAGAAAATTAAAAAATACATGATGTACCTATACCATACACACCGAAAATATCAATATCGATATAATTTCTGCTTCCAGCCCTAATTTTCTTGCAGTGTGACCAACTTCTTTAAAATAAAATCCTCATTTTTGAACAAAAAAACTACCTTAAAAATACTGTTAATGATAAGCTTATCCAACTTTATGAATGGGTACAATACCTATTACAATTTAATTTTTCATAAACCGAGGTGGCACGAGGGCATTTAATTGTGGCGATTGAATATTAATAAGGCTTTTTAATCACAAATCTGTGTATGTTTGTAATGATTTTTGCGCATGCAATTATATCGGTTACTTATATTATACTAGCGGCCCGTCCCGGCTTCGCAAGGGTGGATATTTATTAAACATTTTGGCATAAACGCACAGTAAATGCAGGACATACTTACCTAAATAATAATATTTTTAGCAATAGTGTATCGCTGGCTCCCTTTGGGTATGGGACTTGATGATTGAAAACAAAATAAAACAAAATGATAACAGAATAAATGACATCAATGAACTCGTAATATCTTTCGAATGGAATGTCCGATTTTAATAAACTAAAAAGTAATTTGCAGGTATTTAAACAGCCTTGCTTGAAAAAACATTTATTTTGGTAAGGATTAAGGCAAAGGTATAAATAACTTGGTCTGATTTTGGTCGGATTTCTATTAAATTTTAAAATGTTAAAAAGTAGTTATAGTGACATAGCTACAATAGTAGCTCAGTTTACTAGTAAGAGTTTACTACAGATAATGATATATTTTTACTATGCAAGACCAACAAAATCTCAGTCACACGACAAGAAAATATTATAAAATGTTAACGAATATTCTACATAACTCAGTTTTGACGAAATGTGTGACTCGTCCTTTTCAAAATAACCGATTAAATTGTTTGCCTAAAGTTTATAAATTAATATAAACATAAACCCCCAACCTTTCCTATTCGATCGTAATTTTAATTGTATGTAATCAAATCATTATGCAGTTCATGATAAAGGGCTCCAATCGAGTAATAAGTAGATTGGTTAATTTTTTAAAATTTCCCGAAATTATTTCTTGTACGATTCCGTAGCAACATTTTCGGATCAACAGTATTTTTAAGTTTTCTCCTTAAATAGTGCATTAATTGGATAAAAGAATATATCAGGAGAAAAGTAATGTTATCCTTTCATAAACTGGATATTTTTGGTATTTTTTTTAGAAGGAAAATCTCTCATAGTCGGCATATTATACCGGAGCTCATCCTCCGCTAACCATACGTTGTTGACAGGCGCGTGACGCGAGTCAAACAGTTTTATATAACGGGTATGACCGCTGGGCATACCCGTCAAATAAAAACTTACAGAGGGGTACGCATCCTATGGCCACTCCAGATCTTAATCCTCCTAGTTTCCGTTCCGTATCGTATTCTGTTTTTGTTCCATGACTGTGCAAGCTTTTACGTTCACATTTTGCTTATAGCGTGATTATGACTTTGTACGCGATTTAGTTTAGGTGCCTCTAGCGCTTTTGGTCTGTTTCCAATCAAAAGCCTCAACAGCACAACGGTTCAAGTTGCGGATGAAAACCGAAAGATCGCTGGTTCCAATCCCGCTTGTTACACTATTGTCGTTTCTACTCCTATGACAAGAGTAACGTTTAGTAGGAATATTAATCCTGTCGCACACACTAATATTATAAAGGTGATAGTTTCCATGTGTGTGTGTGTGTGTGTGTTTGTTACTCCTTCACGCCACGACGAATGAACCGATTGGGCTGTTTGGAGTGGAGATAGCTCATTCCCAGGATTAAAACATAAGCTATATTTTATCCCGGAAAATTATAGAGTTCCCGCAGCACTGGTAGCATGGGCAGGAGATAAAAGTTTTATCCCCCGATTTTATCCACTGACAGGGGATCTTTTCCCTATGCTAAAGCATGGCGACAGAGGAGAAAGCGATGTATATTTCTATAAGTATACCCACTGAGTGTTATTTCCACCGCTGCGCCCATGCTCAACGGGTGGATAAAGCTAAGCGAGGGGATAAACGTTTTATCCTTTTCCCGGGGATAAAATTTCTCTCGCCCATGCTACCAGGGCAGGAATCCAAAACCCTAAACCCACTCGTACGAAGTCGCAGGCATCATTCAAGTTTCAAAGGTCTGATTGTAGAACATATTCCATAGTAGAGCAGCAAATAATAAAAGTTAGGATAACAAAAACAAATAATTTATTATATCGTGGTGGTACCTACAAGGCTCTTTGTATCCGAGTCCAACTCGCACTTGACCGATTTTTATTTTAATTAGCTTGTAATTAAAGCATTATTACTTAGTTGTTTATCAGCTTAATTTTTGTCCTTCCACATAAAACTCTACTTCAAAAGTAACTTAAGAAACTCCACGGCTTAAATTTTAAGCCCGAGATATAAAACTACTTCGAAGTAAAAATAAAAATGTTCTGAACCTGGGCGTGCAACTTTGATTTATGTCCGAACACTTACTTAATACTTACGATAATATCCACAGAAATGAAATATTACATTACTTAATAGTAATGATTTACTCAAATTTTATTTTGAACCACTAAGAAGATGAAACACGCAGGTGAGAAATATCGCCCATTAAAACCGTTTAATAAATCGTCTGAAAAATTGTGGTTTTCTTTGTAGTTTAATGAGAATAGTTTGAAATATTTTAGTACGCTGTCGCGACTATAATCTCACTTATAAACGTTTTTAACCGACTTTAAAAAAGGAGGTTATCAGTTCGACATGTATGTATGTAATATTATTATAACTGCAAAACATTCACATAATTGATAATCTGTTAGGGCTTCCAAACAAATGTAGATAATACTACATAATTTTATAGGTGTTTGTATGTTTGTCCACGCATTTCTCCGAAACTATTCATCAGATTGTGATTATTCTTTTATTATTTGATTACATTTACTACTTGATACCAAATTAATTAAATGATCTTGTATTATTTTTATAAATTGATGTAAAACTTTTGTCTATATATGTATTTATTTTTATTTTTATTCTATCGTCGTTGAAATACCAAAATACTTATAGATGTCTGCGATCCATCTGCGTTGATTCAAATATTTTTTCTATATTGTATTAGAGGAAAGTAAAAAACAATTTAAAACCGCATATTTATCCAACAATTTTTAAATTTGTAACTTTTATAATTAAAACTATCTTGCTAAACCTCATATAAAAATTAAAGCACCATTAAATTTAACTTCTGTCACGCAAGCAAATAATTTATTTTTCTCTGCCATAACGTTTCGCCTATCAACATTATTAAAATATTATTTTCGTTGATAGAGAAAAATGAACTCGGCATAAAGAATTTATCACACCTAAAAAAATCTACACTTATAACACATTTGTCTAATATATGAAAATCAATGGTTGTACGTTAGTCTGGCTAAAAATCAAAGACGGCTTAATCGGTTTGAATTCTTTGTTTTTTTTTTTTTGTTTTATGCGCTCTAAATCATGGTTGAGTTAAAAATAAAAATAAATAGGGAAAACTCCCAAAACAACAGCTGAAAAATCGAAAAAATAAAATTGTTATTTTTATAGAACTCGCCAGTTCGGATTAATTTTAATAACGGAATGAAGTCGCGGGTAAAAGCCAATTTATTATACATGTGAAAGTTAAGATCCATTATGTTACTCCTTCAAGCCAAAACGACTGCTAGCTTGTACCCAGAATTAACATATCATAAACTTTTTATTTATCCTCGAAAATTAAAAAGTTCCTACGGGAACCAAATACAACATTAATCTACGCGGACGAAATCACGGCCATCATCTAGTGTATTATAAATTCTGTTTGCAGCCAATATGCATTCAGACCAGAGGTGCATGTATCACGAACACGAATGGAAAAACGTTTTTATACTACACCTGCTCGGAAAGTACGTCCTGATTTGTGTCAAATCGCAAAAGAGCGAGAAAGAAAATACGTCATTACGTGGAAACAAATCTGCGGGCTGTCAAAATGTATGAAATTTCATTACTTACCTGCTTCAGCGGGCTGAAAACTGTATGAAAATCCATTACTAACGTGCTTTTTTTTTTTAATTTTTGGTCAAGTCAGTTCAGTAATAACTTGAAAAACAATGAAATCTATTTCGACCTTTTTCGACAAATAGACTTATTATTTTCAAAGTAGTAGGTAAATATCTAATAAATAACGAACTAAAAATATAAAAATAGTAATAGTAACTAATTAATAACTAAATAATAATAATCTATTTAAGTAAATATAATAATTTCATTTCTTTGTTTAGGTCTACTTATCTATGGTCTAAGGTTATTTACACATTCAAATTGTTGTTAAAAAAACAAATTGTTGCTGGCCGCTTGCATTTTCTTTAGTGAGTGCATTATTTGAAAAATTAAAAAAAATTCGCGCGATTCGCTTTCTTTTGTTTTATCTAAATTTTCAATTTATAAAATTACTTAAAACGCAAAATGCCTAGTAGCGACAGTGAAGATATTTTGATGACGCCGCCAGAATCAAAAACTATTAGGTAATTTGCCGAACAAAAATATCACCCTAAGTTTTAATAATTGTATTTTTTTTTTTAATTCTATGACAAGATAGCCTTTGACTGCGATCTCACCTGATGGTAAGTGACGATGCAGTCTAAGATGGTAGCGGGCTAACTTGGAAGGGGTATAGCAGTGTAAATTCAACCCATACCCCTTATTGGCTTCTACACCAAACCAAAAAAAGGTATTGGTTGGTTGGTTTATGAATTTCAATATAAATTTCAATTAAATAATGTGTCTATTATTTTCCTCGTAGGTGTAGTATAAAGCACTATGTATCACTCGGGAGAAAGTGCGATTCCTAACTCGGGTGTATCGCGGCCCTCGGCTTCGCCTCGTGCCTCAAATGACACCCTCGTATGTAATCGGCCACTTTCAGCCCTTGTAGAACAATGTACTATTTCAGATTTACCCGTCAAGTTTACGTGAAATATAGAATGCAAAACGATAATACCAGTAAAATGTATAGCGAAATTTTATAACGAATAACTTATAGTCAACGGTAGATACACAATATGAAAGGTTGAGCAACTGCGACTATCAATGTACTGTATATTTTCAATTTATTGTAAAGCAATACACAATAGCAGTAGTGTTTTACATAGATAACATGGTTTACGTTTAACAGCGAATGTCACACCTGACAGTAAGTGATAATAATGTCGGCTAAATGTCGTCGTTTCCACCCAACAACGGCCCACTTCTGGACACGAAAATGTCAGGAGATATCTTTTTGAGATTTTCGGTTTAGACCAATAGGTAGACCACCAGCATACCGTATGTAACATATGAATAATAAGAGTAAAAGTATTTTTATGTTTTTTTTTAAGAAATATAAACATCTAACATTTATCTCTGTTCCGTTTTAAAATCCAATTAAAAAAATAGAGCAAGGTACCTACTCGTATACAAGTAAGTAAACATGGATTGCAAGGTAAACACCGCGTTCGCTGAGCGACATATCTACGGATGACAAATGACTTTCCGCCACACGTCCACACATCCAGTAGTCGCTGTAGTGACCGTTTATTTGGTTTACGGGAACGAGGATTCCAAATAAAATTAGTTTTGTATACAATTCATCTTCTTTATAAAATTGCCAACAGGAGATAGTTTAGTGTGACTTCAGCCTCCTTTTTTTGGAGAGTGTGGGTTACAAATCCTAGGCACAACTCTTTTACTTTTCGGAGCTTTGCTTTTCGTTCATCTCAATCAATCGTCGGCCTATAACTAAGCTTAAGTCTCCTCTCAAACGCGAAGAGTTTAGGCCATAGTCCAACGCTGGCCAAGTGCGGTTTGGCAGACTTCACATACCTTTGAGAACTCTCAAGCACGCAGCTTTCCTTACGATGTTTTCCCTTTAGCGTTAGAAATGGGGAAATAGAAGAAGTAGAGTAACCGACATAGCTTATAGAGTTGTATTAATTGCAATGCTGATGTGGAAGGAACATCGCTGATGAAAGTTCAGGTTGACTCCCAAGATAGTGAATATCAACACTGCACCGGGATGCGGAGGTACGGGGTTGATATTCACGTGAATAGAGAACATGAAAGAGTTTCAAGGAGCCGCTGAATAAAAGCACCATAAAAGCGCTGAAAAATTGTTGTCCAGCAGTTTTAGTCTGTCGGTTAAAACGACGTTACGATTTACAAATAAATAAGAAAGTGCAATGCAAACCGATGTATGCTTTGAGCGACATATCATATTATCTAGCGAATGATAGATTAGTTCTCGCCACACGTCTGTCGCAATGTCCGGTTGGTGTCCCGCAGAGTGATGGCCGTTTATTTGTTCCACAACATCGCTCTTTGTACTTAAAGTACAACACAGTAAATATTAATCAAGATATACGAGTAACATAAGCCACTTAAAAATTGAAAATTGAAAAATATGGTTTAATTTCATTTACATGGTACAAAACGTGTTACATTTAAAAATTAATTATAAAATGAGGTGCATAAAGTGAATTTACTTGCCCCAAAAAAAGTATCGCGTCATGATTATCACGACCAATCTGACAAGATTTATACGACGAAGAAAAAGAATGTGCCCAATACAGTGCAATAAATTATTAATAATGTTTTAACTAGAATGAAAGTACTGAATATAAAGGTACTTAAGTAAACCATTCGCTTTTTTCGTACCATACAAAAACCTTTTCAACTTATTATCCGTACTACACAGAAAATGATGAGGGTCGGTGAAAATGCTGTAATTACTGGAAATTTAATTGTGGTGCTTCGCGAAAATTTTGAGCACGTAAATGTGAAGATATAAATCGGAACTGTATTTCGAAATCGTTAGTGTATGAAATTGGACAGAGATTTTTAATGAGTGTGATGAGAAAGGTCTTTTTTCTTTGAAATTTTCTTTGGATATTGATTAGCGCTCGATGATATGAGAAAATTTTATATTGCCAGTGGACATTATCAAGCTGTCAATAAGTAAATAATTATTTATTAATGAATGAATACGGATTAGGCATACTGTAGAAGCGATAATAGCCTGGTAGTTAAGATAACTCATAAGAGTTCAACCACTTTATTGGGGGATCCAGGGTTCACAAGCACCACGGTACAAGCACCTCTGACTCGGAGTTCTTATTCGTTTTAAACAATAAACAAATGTAAATTAAAAATTTAAATAAAATACGTTACAACATCCTAATCGATAGTTTAGTTAGTTACGTACGACTAAGAAAGAAAAATTAAGAAAATACACACCTACATATCTTTGTCGTTTATGACTATTACGTTTGATAAAATGATGAAAAAAATTTCAAATAAATTGAATTTGTGTAGGAAATATTGGCTTTCATTGAAGCTAATATGCGTAAAAAACAGAAATTTATCACGTTCACGGATTTAAATCATTTTTCCCGATATGGCGTGAATGAGAGCGTTATAACCGATTGCGATAATAGTAATCGCAACACAGATTATTATTTATTTTAATCATGATTGATCATGATGATAGGTCTTGATTTG
Source organism: Hipparchia semele (assembly GCA_933228805.2). Classification (NCBI taxonomy): domain Eukaryota; kingdom Metazoa; phylum Arthropoda; class Insecta; order Lepidoptera; family Nymphalidae; genus Hipparchia; species Hipparchia semele. The sequence goes on from OW121727.1 coordinate 8,153,287, forward strand.
AAGTCTAATAATAATGTCCTCCAGACCGAATTCGGCCACGGCAGCCAATCTCCACAGAGATTAGACATCTGCGCGAAAGATATTATAGTGCACAAGTGTGTGTTGTTGCACTCTCTCTTCCCTCACTCTCATAGTCTGATGAGACAGAAAATCCGACACGACTGGAGAGAGATCAAGGGCAGGATCAACGGCTTTACGTGCTCTCCGAGGCACGGGGATGACTCATCGCCAACTTAATAACTCCGGGTTAGTACTGAGAATTTTTTGACAGAAACCCCCAATATATTTTTGGCATGACCCGAGAATCGAACCCGGGACCTCGTCATCTGCAGTCAAATTAACCACTAGACCAACGAGACAGTCTACAGTAGTCTTCAAGGTCTACAATATAGTTAATAGCTCAACACACTAAAATACGATTTAGGGGTTCTAGCAAGGTATTATTAAAACCAGCGATTAGTCATCAGTAAGTAAAACTTTCACATTAAAATGTTTATTTTAATGTGAAAGTTTTATCCCTTAGTTAGTTCCAGTTTTAACACATATTGATGAACAAATTATGAAAAAAACGTAAAAGCTTAACGCACACCTTGGGCAATATCAGAAGAATTTCAAATATTTTGGAAAACATCCTCTATTTAAAAAAAAAAAAATCAAATAAAAGAAGAAGTAGGTACCTATACCGATTTCTTTATTTATTATTTAAATTCATTTAGAAACAAACAAGAAGTTTCTTCTTTTTGAAGAAACTTCTTTTCTATTTTAGTTTATTAATTTTACCATAGAACCGTTCAGACGTTGTTAATACTGCAAAAAAGTTTGCGGTGTATTGGTGTGTGAACCTAGCTTTAATCAAATTTAAGTTGACGGGTTGAAACAGAAATAATTAGGGAAGTTATTGTAGACATTAAAATGACACTATGGTAAAACAATGCAAAGTGATGTATTCTCCTTTTCGTAACCAATTTGGGGTTTTGATGTTTTGTGACTATGCCCCGAGGATATAAATGGAAAGAACAAACGGTCAGCGTTCACACAGTTATAAAAGGTTCAGGAAAAAATGTCATTCATTCACTCTGAGGTGAGGTGACACAGTTGCATGCACATAAATGTTTTGAAGTGAAACACGTAGCGCCTAAATATTTAGGTACCTACTACAAGCGGAATCACATGGACATTTCACATTGATTAGAACTTTAAAGCGAGAATAATTTATTATCTTAACATTGAAACACGTGTAACCAAAATTGAATTTCTCATACGAACAAATATTTATATAGATACATATTAAAGATCGGAGAAACTGTCGACAAACATCTTTCGAGAATCGCGCCCAAAGATGCAACTGCCAGTCTCAACTGAAATTAAGGATATAAGAATCTATTTTTAATTTTCCTGGGATAATATCATGTAATAATTTACATGATATTTTGCACCGAAACTTTTTCTAAGCTAATATCTCAATAAAATTTTAATTCGACGATAAATTATTTACATAATATGGTTCGTAATTGAACATTGCGTATGTTTGATCTATTGCAATGTATTGAAATTTTCAAAAAGATACTACAGTTACTGAAATTGCTGGTTGAAATTAGTTGAAGTTTCATTCCATGAATAAGTATGATACATCTTTGTCAGCAAAATTAATTGGAATGAATTTCCACTATCTATATAGCAGGGACGGTCTCAAACGCAACTTTAATAATCCTATTAGGAAAACGTGAACGGAATTTAAGCTGACAAAACCACGACACAGGAGCAGCGTGTAGAATGTGATATGCTTACAAAATTAATAAGCTCTAATGAAGCCAACTATTTGTACAGTTTGACTTGTTACTTGTCATCGTGACTTGGCAAACAGAATGAAGACGATGAGGACATCACTCTCGGTCGTAAGAACCTCGTAAATTGTAATCTCAGTAAAGCTAGATTAAGATTTAGACTTGTTAGTTAGTAGTTAAGTTTAAAGATTTTGTACAACAAAGTGAGCTCCAGAAGTAGCAACGCATGGTTCTCACAAAAAGAGTAGATATCATATAATTGCACTTACGGAGGGGTTGCATTGCAGGTTGGTTTTAATTATAGATACATATAAGTTTTAAGGAATTAAAGAGTGATTGTAGGTAGAATCTCTCTTTCAATTTGGTCAGACCAAATCCGTCCGAGAGGACGATCTCCCGATAGATCTCTCGATAGTAAGGTCCAAGAAGCCTTGAATGTCGCAAAAAACCGAAGCAGAAGGCGCGAGATCATTCACAAAAGAGTCCTCGGTGGAAGTGGTCACGACCCTCAGTAATGGGGAACACGACACTGATAGAGAAGGAGGTAGAATTTCTCGTGATATGGATCTTATAAGCATGTCTAGCTTCACCATAATCTCGCATCTACTTAACGCAGAATTACGTAGGTATGTGGTTCTAACGAGACAAAACAATTTCATCTAGATTAATGACCTAAGTTCTACTAATAAATCTTGTCTAATGTTCACTGTTTTAATTATACCAACACGGGATATGAGCAATTAATCGCTATAAATAACTCGTCAGCGGTATGCGATATACTCGTACATAGAGCAAAATCGATTACCGTTACCCGAGGCTCGGTGAACATGTCTACAAATATTGGAGACTAATTAATTACTATGACGGATATTGGCATAATTTTCTAATATATTTCGTTAAGTATAATTTACATAGATTAGTGTAGTGAATTAGAACATTATGCTGCTTTTTACTTTTTCACTATTATTAAAGTAAAGTCGCAATCTGCGTCTCTAAACTTCTTGGTTATTTTTTTTACCATCAATGAGAAAATTGCAATGGTTTTAGAACAAGGATTTGCGGCAAAGATAATAAAACCATACAGAGTCAAACCAAAAGTCAGTAGAAAAAAATCTATTTTTAAAGAAAAGTCACGACGCTCATTTTTCAGTCGCTCCTTTATTCGACGGATAGAGAGATCGCCTCTGGAATGATTCGAATTAATCACAGTCGTTTCCATTTTTCACGTTCTTTCCTACCTATTAAGTTTTAGTTCAATAATACAATTACCAAATTATTTTATCAAAGTTTTCTCTCATAATAATGAATCGATCTTACTGTATCGTTGTGGAAACTATGAAAATTGAAAATGAAAAAATATTTATTTGGCAAAACAACATTAACAATGAATACAATAATATCCATTGAGACCCACACTAGATATTCCTGTATCGTGGGGCCCAATTCACCAACATTAATCTATATATATAAAATTCAAAGTCCTGACTGACTGACTGACTGACTGACTGACTGAGATATCAACGCACAGCCTAAACTACTGAAGTTAGAAACTTGAAATTTTTACAGTTGGTTCCTTTTATGACGTAGACGCACACTAAGAAAGGATTATTGGAAATTCCATCCCTAAGGGGTTTAAATAGGGGATGGAAGTTTATATGAAACTCCGTCATTTTTCAAGCTGTTTCCATCAAAGTTGGTATTAGAGCTTTTAGTTAAAAATAAAGAAGTACGTGTGTCACAGTTTTTGAAAATTCCACCCCAAAATATAATTCCACGCGGACGAAGTCGCGGGGGCAAAAGCTAGTTATTTATAGTTGTCGCTCGGATTACAATGACAGACTACTAACGTACTACTACTACTATAAAGTAGAATTTTACCGCATCCGTGCGATAAAAGTATTACCGCACTGTTGTCAACATAGAAAAACCTTGCAGTAACGTGCAGTATGTGATATAGTGACTCTTTACACTTGGCTTGGTGCCCCTCGCTAAGTTCACTCATAAAATTTAACAATTCCGATAATAATATCATATCGGACTAATGAGTAAATTCAACAACAGGCATGAAACTGCGCATGCTGCCATTTGCGCCAGTTGTGTTTGGATGAATAGGACCATGCTACTCTGTAACCAATACACTCGTAGAACAGAAAAGCTGATTTGAAGCCCTTTCAACATCAAACTCTCATATAATGTTTGGTTTTTGATAAATTACACTGAAATGATTGTAAGACCTTAATCAAAAGCAGCTGTTCCGAAATCAAATACAGACACTACAGTTTGACTTAGTTTTACTTAAAGATATTGTATAAATAGTTGACCAAACTTAGGAACCCCAGTAAACAACAGGAAATTCAGTATGCCACATAAGTTAAGTGTAAGTTATGGCACCGGTTACTAATATAGCGCGCCAGGCAAAAACTCTTTTGGATTTATGGCATACGTTGAGTTACCTTTTTCATGCAGGGACCTTATATTTATTTATGTTCATCCCTTCATGAATATTTATGAGTTTCCAGTACTCATCGGAAGAAATCTAAATAAATCTTGTTCAGATATTTCTGATGCTTTTTCTTATACATATTTATAGCAAGCTTACGGTAGAACGCGATTAAAATAAAATCATTTTGAAATACTTGATTTTCTGTGTTATCCGATAGATAGATATCCAATAATGAGACGCCTGGGTGTTGCGCCTCTTGAATCCAGCGGTTCGTAGCGATTTTTGTCCGTTTATTGCCCGTCGTTTGTCCATCTAGTCGAAAGCTTGCCAATGTGGTGCTTTACATAATGAGGTTACTTTTCAATATATTGGGGCCTAACTTTTTTTTTTTTAATTTATTTTATCACTTTCTGCAGAATCACATCACATCACACTATCACACTAATATTATAAAGCCGAAAGTTTGTATGTGTATGTGTGTGTGTATGTTTGTTACTCCTTTACGCCACAACGAATGAACCGATTTGGCTGAAATTTGAAACGAAGATAGCTCATACCCAGGATTAAAACAAAGGCTACATTTTATCCCGGAAAATTACAGAGTTCCTATGGGAATTGAAAAACCTTGATCCACGCGGACGAAGTCGCGGGCATCGTTTGGTATGTTAATAAAATAAAGTTTATCCCGCCAAATTGCACACGCAGTTTGTTGGTGAGTTTGCTCTCTTAGAAAAATGATAACTATCATGCACTAATCTTATTACTATTATTATAAATGCGAAACTTTGGATGGATGTATGGATGTTTGTTACTCAATCACACTGTAACCACTTAACCGATTTGGCTGTTTGGCATAGAGTTAGATTTTAGACTGGAATAGCACATAAGCTACTTTTTATCCCGGAAAATAAGAGAGTTCCCGTGGGATTTCAAGAAAACCTCAATCCACGCGTATGAAGTCGCGGGTATTAGCTAGTACTATTAGTAGTAGTATAATTTACTAGCAATACAATTGAATATTTTTCTTACTTAAATCGTATCCACAAACTCTTACAAAGGAACGAATAGCTTTTCATTCAATAAAAGGGTCATTAATAAAAATATCCTTTAATTTCTTCTTAAGGCTTACTTGTTGCGGAACTTTAGGTATTTACGTGCTATGTCGCCGCTCCGAAATCCTCGCGTAAGTATTTAAATACGCGTTGGGCAGACAGCAGCGTAACGAAAGCGCAATGACCCCTTACGGGCGCTCCTGGTCACAGTATATGAAACTACTGTTGGTACCTAGTTCAACTTGACAGATATTGTTTAAAATTTTAATAGCTTTTAATTTTTCAAGGCATTAAAATTTTACACTTGTAAATTACTGACTCACGTTGTTCTTGTAAAAATTACATAGTGTAAGCATCTGAATATTTTTTTATTTATTTATTTTACTATAAGCATCTGAAATTCTAACTTTGAGAGCTTCAGAAAGGAAGGAGTAGGAAGATTTTATTGTCAGGAATGTCCTGGATTACAAAATGCCTCTAAATAAGTCCTGTTTAGAGATGAGTAAATCAGTAATCACTCAGGTTAAGCCCACGAATGGGTTTTAACCCGGGTGATTACCCGTCTTGAACGTCATGAAACGGACTTTATAAGGTATGTTTCTTTTTTAATTTTTAAAAATGAATCTTAGCCAAGCTGCACTGGTAGCATGGGCGGGAGAAATTGTATCCCCGGGAAAAGGATAAAATGTTTATCCCCTCGCTTAGTCTTATCCACCCATCGAGCATGGGCACAGCGGTGGAAGAATATTGACAGTGGATAAAATGGGAGAAAATTTATCACCGCAATTATTGCCATTATAAGAAAATCATGGAAGTAGGAAGTACAAATATCACAATACTTAAAAATTTATGTCAATTCGGTCTCAAAAAGTCATTATTTTTATCTATACTTGTGATTTTGACAGTTAATAGGTGATTCGTAGGTGGTTTTTGTCTGTGGTTTTTGTTTTCGTTTGACCCTTTCAAAAATCAAAAAAGGACAAGTTTATCTCTTTCATTTGTTCCCATGCTCTAGCCGTGGGAAATTGCTCCACTTGTAATGTCAAATAGGGATATACGTCTCCTTTCCCCTGTCGCCATGCTCTAGCATAGGGAAAAGGCAATTGTATCCCCTGTCAGTGGATAAAATCGGGGGATAAAATGTTTATCTCCTGCCCATGCTACCCGTGCTGAAGTGGACTTATATCCTCCTGTCATCTCCAAATAAGCGGAAAGCTTGTTCTAGGTGTGGGTACGACAATGGTGCAACGGGTGGGGTTTGAACCTGCAACCTTTCAGTTTTCAGTCCGCACCCTTAACAGTTGGGCTATTGAGGCTTATGTTTATTGTGTATTCTATTATGAATGAAAATGAATCTTGTAAAATTGAATTTTTACAATAATTATCTATCTAATATACATATAGCTACTCGTGCTGATTCATTGACTGACTCACTGACTGACTGACTCATTGATCACCTTTCATCATGAGTGAAAAAATTTTTTGCATTCATGGTTTTGTCTAGAGGACAACAATTCATTCGGAGCCTTTTCCTTTCTGATGGTTTCATGCAGAGGATATAAATTCATTTGGAGGAAAAATATGGAGAGAGCTAATTGAGGATTTCGGAAATGGGTGAAGAGCACAGTCAGGATATCGAAGATAGGTGGGGGGTTTTGAAAGAAAAGTTACTCCAAACCTCATCCAACTGTCAGCGAGCTGAAAAAAAACTCCAAGATGGCAGATTCAAGATGGCGGTCATACAAATTTTGTTGATGTCTATCTCAGAGAGTATTAAAGATGGAAGAGTGGTTTTCTGGCAAAAGATGATCAGGATTGAGGACCCGAAGGTATATTAGATGGATAGAAAAAAAATTCAAGATGGCGGAATTGATTTTTCCATACAAAATATATGCAAAACTTTGATACGGTTCCTTTTTATTTCTGATGGTTTCTATAGAGCACATAAATTCATTCGTAGGAAAAATATGTAGAGAGCTGATGATGGAGGATTTCGGAGACAGGTGAGGAGCACGGCCAGGGTATGGAAGATAGGTGGGAGGTGTTCAAATAAAAGTCACTCGAAACCTCATCCAACTGGCAGCGAGCTGAAAATTACTCCAAGATGACGGATTCAAGATGGCGGCCATACTTTCGTCGGTGTCTATCTCAGAGAGTATAAAAGATGGAAGAGTGGTTTTTTGGCAAAAGATGATTAGGACCCAAAGGTCTACTTGATGAACTGAAAAAAATGCATGATGGCGGATTTTATTTTTCCATGGCAAATTGGGAACAATGAAAGACTTTGATACGGTTCCTTTTCAAAATTTTCTGATGGTTTGCGGAAAATATATGAAAAGAGCTGATGATTGAGGATTTCGGAAATGGGTGAGGAGCATGGCCAGGGTATTGAAGATAGGTGGGGGTGTTCAAACAAAAGCCACTCGAAACCTCATTCAATTTGCAGCAAGCTGACAAAAAAGAGATTTTCTGGCAAAAGTTGATCACGACCAGAAAAACCGCGGTCCACTTTAGCTGGCCGCGCACCCACGCGTCCTACTAGTATTCTATAGAGGTAATATTAAAAAGAGAGAAAATACACTAACTATTGATTCTTGATAGCAGGCTGTAAATATTTTTTATTAAAATAAGTATCGATAGCGTCACATTTCTATTCTCTATAAATGACCGCGGTACATTTCGCAAACCAATCCTAGCGCTCGAGTACGCGCCCGTCTCAATTTTTTTCAGAATGCGTTTTCATAGAAAATAAAGCGGGTGCGAGGTCTAGAGTTAGTTGGTCTGAGTTCTAGACAAACGCGTTACTTCTTAAGACACATCATCACTTTCCATCAGGTGTGATAGTTATCAAGCCTATAATGCCCTCCCCCGAACCCTCCCACCTATCTTCAGTATCCTTGCCGTGATCCTCACCCATCTCCAACCATCAGCTCTCTCCATATTTTTCCTCCGAATGAATTTTTGCCCTGTATATGAAATTTCCAAAAGGAACCGTATCAAAGTTTTGCATATATTTTGTATGGAAAAGTCAATTCCGCCATCTTGAATACTTTTTCTATTCATCAAGGAGACCTTCGGGTCCTCAATCCTGATCATCTCTTGCCAGAAAACCACTCTTCCATCTTTTATACTCTCTAAGATAGACACCGACGAAATTTGTATGGCCGCCATCTTGGAGTTTTTTTCAGCTCGCTGCAAATGGGATGAAGTTTTGAGTGGCTATTGTTTGAACACCCCTCACCTATCTTCAATACCCTGGCCGTGCTCCTCACCTGTCTCCGAAATCCTCAATCATCAGCTCTCTACATATTTTTCTTTCGAATGAATTTATGTGCTCTATATACAAACCATCAGAAATAAAAAGGAACCATATCAAAGTTTTGCATATATTTTGTATGGAAAAATCAATTCCGCCATCTTGATTTTTTTTTCTATTCATCAAGTAGACCTTCGGGTCCTCAACCCTGATCATCTCTTGCCAGAAAACCACTCTTCCATCTTTTATACTCTCTAAGATAGACGCCGACGAAATTTGTATGGCCGCCATCTTGAATACGCCATCTTGGAGTTTTTTTTCAGCTCGCTGCAAATTGGATGAGGTTTTGAGTGGCTTTTGTTTGAACACCCCCCACCTATCTTCAATACCCTGGCCGTGCTCCTCACCTGTCTCCGAAATCCTCAATCATCAGCTCTCTACATATTTTTCTTTCGAATGAATTTATTTGCTCTATATACAAACCATCAGAAATAAAAAGGAACCATATCAAAGTTTTGCATATATTTTGTACGGAAAAATCAATTCCGCCATCTTGATTTTTTTTTCTATTCATCAAGTAGACCTTCGGGTCCTCAACCCTGATCATCTCTTGCCAGAAAACCACTCTTCCATCTTTTATACTCTCTAAGATAGACGCCGACGAAATTTGTATGGCCGCCATCTTGAATACGCCATCTTGGAGTTTTTTTCAGCTCGCTGCAAATTGGATGAGGTTTTGAGTGGCTTTTGTTTGAACACCCCCCACCTATCTTCAATACCCTGGCCGTGCTCCTCACCTGTCTCCGAAATCCTCAATCATCAGCTCTCTACATATTTTTCCTTCGAATGAATTTATGTGCTCTATATAGAAACCATCAGAAATAAAAAGGAACCGTATCAAAGTTTTGCATATATTTTGTATGGAAAAATCAATTCCGCCATCTTGATTTTTTTTTCTATTCATCAAGTAGACCTTCGGGTCCTCAATCCTGATCATCTCTTGCCAGAAAACCACTCTTCCATCTTTTATACTCTCTAAGATAGACACCGACGAAATTTGTATGGCCGCCATCTTGAATCCGCCATCTTGGAGTTTTTTTCAGCTCGCTGCAAATTGCAAGTGTTCACATTGATACCAACATCTGCACTGGCAGCATGGGCAGGAGATAAACATTTTATCCCCCGATTTTATCCACTGACAGGGGATACAATTGCCTTCTCCCTTTGCTAGAGCATGGCGACAGAGGAAAGGAGAAGTATATCCCTATTTGACATTACAAGTAGAGCAACTTCCCCTGGCTAGAGCGTGGGAACAAATGAAAGAGATAAACTTGTCCTTTTTTGACTTTAGAAAGGGGCAAACGAAAACAAAAACCACAGACAAAAACCACCTACGAATCACCTTTATTTTACACAATTAACTGTCAAAATCACGAGTAGTATAGATAAAAATAATGACTTTTTGAGACCGAATTGACATAAATTTTGAAGATTGTGATATTTGTACCTCCTACTTCCATGATTTTCTTATAATGGCAATAATTGCGGGGATAAATTTTCTCCCATTTTATCCACTGCCAATATTCTTCCACCGCTGTGCCCATGCTCGATGGGTGGATAAGACTAAGCGAGGGGATAAACATTTTTCCTTTTCCCGGGGATACGATTTCTCCCGCCCATGCTACCAGTGCTGGAATAATTATTCTTCTTCAACAAAATTTATTCTCGCCTTTTGTAAAAATTCTAATCCTAGGTAATCACAGTAATATTATAAAGGCGAAAGTTTGTGTGTGTGTGTGTGTGTATCTTTATTCCTCTTTACCGTAAAAAGGAAGGTTTTGACTGAAAGTTGGAGTGGAGATAAATTGCCTGGAATGTATACTTTTTATCCCGGAAAATGAAAGAGTTCCCACGGGATTTTTCAAAACCACACGTACGAAGTCGCGGGTATCATCTTATCTATACTTAATATTATAAAGCTGAACAGTTTGTTTGTTTGAACGCGCTAATCTCAGGAACTATTGGTTCGAATTGAAAAATTATTTTTGTGTTGGATAGTCATTTTTCAAGCTATTTCCATCAAAGTTGGTATTTGAGCTTTCAGTTAAAAATAAAGAAGTACGTGTGTCACAGTTTTTGAAAATTCCACCCCAAAATCTAATTCTACGCGGACGAAGTCGCGGGGGCAAAAGCTAGTAATATTATAAAGCTGAAGAGTTTGTTTGTTTGAACGCGCTAATCTCAGGAATTACTGGTTCGAATTGAAAAATTATTTTTGTGTTCGATAGTCCATTTATCGAGGAAGGCTTTAGGCTATATAACATCACGCTGAGACTAATAGGAGCGAAGCATCAGTGAAAAATGTTGCAAAAACGGGGAAAATTATCCATATTTGAAGGCTTCCGTTGCGTGCGCTGCGTAAACGGTTCAAGTTACCCAAAAAATAACTAAATATTTTCGGAGATAAAGGACATAACTTCTCGTGGATAGAGCAAGTCACTCTAAACCTTATCCACGCGGACGAAGTCGCGGGAATCAGCTAGTATTTCGATAAAGCGAAAGAAACACTTACCATACTTGTTTTCTAATATTCCTTCGCTTCAAAGCTGATATTTTCTTTTTTAAATTTCTTTTATCTTCCATTATTATTCATAAAAACAAACACTATATTTAATTAATTTACTATAACTGTTTACAAGATAAAATAGTAACCTAAGATACTAACTAAAAACTATATAAAAACTAAGTAGGTACTATGCTAACTAAGATCTAATGAAAAGTTTTAGTGATTTTACAAAATAATATTTTTACAACAAAATTAATGAAATTGAGAATTTAAGCATGGGAGAGCGTGGCCTGCGAAAACTGACGTGCGTCCAACCTCGTTAGAGGCCGGTGGGCTACTGGAACACCCCCGTTAGAGGATGCGCGTGCCCATTTACGTCTAGAAATAAGCTAGAACTAAGCTTAAATTTTTATTTAAAAAACGGTCAATTGAAAAAAATCATAAATGTAATAAGCTTTATTTTCATATATATTTTTTTAAATTTAGTTAAAAATTTTAGACACAAAATTGAAATGATAGTGAAAATCGCGATTTCTTCATAATTTTTTATGATCGAGCAAAATATAGCTTAACGCGTTTCTGTCAATTAAACTATAATGATAAAATATGTATCTACAACATATATTTTTTTCGATGCAAAAAAAATAGTTCTTCATGAATTAAAACTGGTTTGAAAAGACGCGAAATTGCTAGAAACAGGGAAAAGACCCCGTTAAGGACTCCCTCACTTACCTTTTGACCTTTATTTTGCCATTCTATCTTATTGAATACTTTAGGTACTAAATAAGAATTTAATCTCTTACCATAATAGTTAACTGCTCTTGGAATTATACCGTTTCTTTCGGACTGTACGTGTATTTTTTTTTTTATACTTTTGTTTTTTGTATCTGTTGCAATGATACCTTAGCCAGTAAATATAGTCTTTAGATTCTTGGGACAATGTGCCCCGCCCATTGCCACTTCAGCTTTGCGATGCGTTGTGTTATATCTCTGACTCTCTACTACTACTACTACTCTGGTTCTTCAATGATACTCCTCATTTTTGCGACGGAATTGTCTAAAAATTATTAAAATACTTACGATCACAATTGCCTCTGATTAACTGATATTCTCTCGTTATTAGTTAAAATGTATTGTTGCAGCAAGATCGCGATAAATTCAGCTAGTTACTATCGAGTCTGAAACAATGATTGGTTCAGCTTTTCCTCAAACGATCAGCTTATTTGATCACGTAGTAACGCCGAGCATAGCTTACCTTAGCAACTATGTCATGGAGCGTTATGACATCACTAGCAACACGATTTTGCTCTCCAGGTTTGCTTTTGGTTAAAAACATCAACTCGCTAGTGCAAAAAACTCAATGGGACTAATTCTACTGTACACAAACTCTTAACTAAATTGACAGGATCTGGTGCTATCCATTTTATGCTCCCTGCATAAAAGGATTAAACTAGATTTAGACCTGTCCATTACTTTTATTTTAGACATTGAGTTGAACAGAATTAGCCTCATTGTAATAAGAATAACCGACGAACCGAAAGCAACTATAGAAAGAGAAAAATAAATCAAACCTTTTTAGTCTTAACAACTAAACTGATGTCGTACCTAACTATCTAATTTTGAGACGCCGACAAACTTTTTTTAAAAAGCAATCCCGCCGCTAAGCCATCATTTTACGAAATTAATTTGCCTCCTCATTTTTTTATCGTCGGTTGAGAGGGATGTAAAACGTGATAGCATACACGAAAGAAACTATCACATAAAACTATTCAGTGAAACTTTTCTCAAACGTGTCGCGTATACTTTTTTCCATTCATATACGCAACTTTTAAGGGTCAGCAAAAAATGTAGAAAAGTTTTAGTGAATGAGAATTTCTGCGGATTTTTAGAGGTTCGGTATTAAATGCTAAAAATTTATTCCCTTGTGTTATGCATAAAATACTTTCTGGCATGAACGATAAATGCTGAAAAGTGTGTTGGGAGCCAAATTTTGAAATTTGTTTCACAAAAAAGATATGCCAAAGCAAAACCAACTGTAAAGTTAGCACAATTGTTGTGAGTTTCCATTATTGTGCCAGTTATTAAGTCCATTATAACTTATTACAGCAAAGAAAGCTTTCTTCTCTAGCCCCATTTAACAGGTCTATTCAGCAAATAGGTCACCGACTTTCAATGCATCAATCTGGACCCGGTCCTCATTAAAAGTTAACTTTGTAGTTTTTCCATTTTTGCTTACCCTGTATGTATATTTTAGTAGGATTATTGGTATACGTACTACTCAGATCATCACTCAAAATATAGTGTGATCCAACCCAGAAAAGAAAAATCCAACCCAGAGAAGAAAAGTAAAAGCTTTTATTTAAAAGTTGTACCACACATCACTAAAAGGTAGATTACTCCGACGCTTCTACCTCCTGAACAAATGTTCAATTTGTTTTCAAGGGTTTAAAATCTAAAGCACAGAAGCGCCGAGTATTATTATTGTATCACAATTTTTTTTTTTTTAATTTTTTTTAATAGCTTGCACTATTTACATACTTAGTGCCAATCTCACCATCGATCGACTACCCATTAGCACAAGTTTTACACGTTGGATAGAAAAGGGGAACATTAGTTATTTTCAAATTATTAAAAATTACATGATTAAAAAAAGCATGTTGACAATTCTTTTTACTAACAAAACCTTCAAGTAAATTTAATAATAGAGTAACCTAGATTGGTAAATTAAAAAACCATATTTTTATTAAACCGATGAGTTACAAAGGGAATTAAAAAGAAAGAACGGAAAGCGTGGCATAATTACTGAAGTTTCGAGGCGTAGTTTTTTATTATTTTTCAGAGTCAGAAGTTAGCGAGCTTTAACAGAGATTGACTCTGTGAACGTTCATGCCACAGTGATTCATTTTTTTATTCTATGACAAGTTATTCCTTGACTGCGATCTCACCTGATGGTAAATGACGATGCAGTCTAAGATGGTAGCGGGCTAAATTGGAAGGGGTATGTATGGCAGCGTACATTGAACCCAAACCCCAAATCTGTTTTTACACGTCATCGTGCCGCAACTCTAAACATGAACATTTTACTGCTGTTTAGGCGAGATAAATATAATATTTATCTATTAATATATGATTAATATGCATATCATTATATTCACAAAATTAAATTATGAAGAGATTGAGGGTTTACTCGAAGTAATCATCTGAAAAATCTACTCCTAGTTTGCACTCAAACACACATACACAAATACACATACACACACACACACACACACATACGCACACATACATACACACACACACACACACACACACACACACACACACACACACAGTTATTTTGGTTAATTTTAAAGTTAAGATTTTCTACGGAAGAACGGGATATCCTGGCACAGATATCCCGTTCTTCCGTACATCCTCTGGACGTACGTCTTCTGGACATCCTTTAAAATAAGTATTAACTTATTTTAAAGAATGTCCTAACAACGATGTTTTGTAAAACATTTTATTTCACTTTAAAAAAAATGTATTAGGTATAGTATAATATCAGGAGGGGGACACAGAATAACTGGATAGCGTTGGTAGCGAAAAAATCCTCACAGGAAAATAAAACTAAATCCACACTGATGAAGTCGCAGATAAAGGATCGCATATCAAAGAACGTTCAACATCCTTTTTCGTTTCATATCCCTAAAGAAAAATATTAATACCTACTACGTGAAATGGTACTTAATATACCTTTTACTTCCAAAAAAACTAAATTCAACAACATTGTTTCGAAATGTAAAACGGAACAGCATTTGTTAAAAGTTTGCGAGCGAAAAGGTTCATTTTATCTAATGAGATACGTTAATCAACTCTTGTTATAGCACACACGTGCTCGATAAACCGTGGAAATTTTATACTGTACTAGATGGTGCCCGCGTCTTCGTCCGCATGGAGGTTAACGTTAAGGTTTATTTCAATTTTACTGAATTTTGTTTTAAAATAGGGTTGTTGGCATTTTATATATTATAAATAACTTTAAACATATAATTGTATGTGTAAATAAATTTAAACATATAATTGTATGTGTAAATAAATTTAAACGTAATAACTTTAAAAAAATTGCCATCTCATTCTTTAATTTATAATACTGAAAACTGCGTTGCTTTTTACAACGCCCTTTACCTTAGTACTTTCGTAAGAGGTAGGTATAGGATCAGCTCTATACCGTTATAAAGAATCAGTTGGTTTTGTATGAGTACAAACCGAGCAAAACTATGATTGCGATTTCGTGTTAAAGCTCCACAAAGTTCAAAAACCAAATGCAAATGTTTGCTCAGCAAAGAAAAATGTATCGAAAAAATTGAGTTCTGAATTCTGATGACTGAGATGAGAGATACTTTTGCATGAAAGTTGCAATATCAATTGAATTAAAACAATGCAATTTTCAGTCGGCCTGCTGTTTAAACTTAATAGGGGGGCCCTATTATCCTCAAGGATTTTTACTTAGGTTATACAAAATCACCGTAATATATCGCTTAGTAGATATATTTGAATGTTTTTTATTAGCCCTTGACCACCATCTTAGTACTGGATGGTAAATGACGATACAGTCTAACTTGTAAGGGAGTGTGATAGTTTTATTTAAGCCCATACCTCATTCGATTACTAAAAAGCTATCATACCAGAATGCTAAATCGCTTTCATGGTTGCTTTTTTACGGTAACGTGGATAGTTATCCACGGCCAGAGACTGCCAACAGATCAAAAATATATATTTCACTGAAATATGTTATTATGTATTTATACATAATATAATTATTTATTTGGGTTTTTTATTTAGAAATCTACAAACTTTATATAGCTGCATCTACTTTGCTGATTCGCGACGATTTGCCGAGATTTCCCGGTGCTATAACTTTTCCAATCATAGTAACTCTGCTCCAAATGATACAAATAAGAGTAAACCGACACCTTCTCCCAAAGAGTTTTCTTTGAATATTGTACGAGATTGACTTATTTTTTATTGTGATACGTACAAAATGTTAATAGCCTAGTGGTTCAAACTTTGGCCTTCTTTTCAATGGGTCTGAGATGAGATCCCAGTCACGCAATTTTTCTGGTGGGAGACTTTGGCCGTGACTAGTTACCACCGTCAAAGACGTCCCGCCAAGCGATTTAGAGTTCCGGCACGATGGCATGTAGAAACCGACGAGGGGTATGGGTTGAATATACACTATCATACCCCTTCAAAGTTAGCCCGCTACCATCTTAGACTGCATCGTCTCTCAACATCAGGTGAGATCGCAGTCAAGGTCTATATTGACATCAAATAAAAAAAATTGCGTTTTAAGCAATTACATATCACTTGATTTAATGGTGTATGAAAGCCTCGCGAGAAAACCTGCATGCCTAAAAGTTCTCCGTAATGTTAATGCCATTATTAGGTTCTCAATGAGAACCTAATAATGGCATTACTCAGATCGGGGCAGAAACACAGCAAACGGCAATTCGTTAATTTAATTAAACAGGGATCCGTATTATGACGTGTAAGAAAATCATTAATTAGTCCAATTAATTAATACATTAAAACAACAAAAGCGGCAATGGCTCAAGGCAAATGATAAATGACAAGCTCATAAGACCCAATAAGGCCTTGATGACCTCATCTTAACAAAGAGGGACATCTGAAGGATAAAAGGGATTAGCCCAATTATTTATTGCGCCACTCGGTTAAGTTAATGTGCCGAAACAAAATCTTTTTGCTCCAATTAAGATCATGTGTACTTAGAATTGAAGTGCAGTGTTGGCGAATTTCAACTCCCTGGGAGCCAAGCTGGCTGACTTATCTAAGAACCTGAACCTGAAGGAATAAGCTGATACCTACTGTGTAGTCCAAAACACTGATTCAATTGTTTTTCGAGAAAATGGTACAAAAATTAAATTTCATCGATTGTTCTTTGTATCCTTATAATACAGTAGCTGATGCCCGCAACTTCATTCGCGTGGATTGGGGTATTTTGATTCCCGCGAGAACTATCTTATTTTCCGGAATAAAAAGTATGTATTACTCCAGACTATAATCTATCTCTGTGCCAAATTTCAGCCAAATCGGTTCAATCGTTGCAGCGTGAAAGAGTAACAAACATACATACACACACACACACATATACAAACTTTCGTCTTTATAATATTTGTGTGATGTGATGACATAAAACATATCTATACGTTGTCCAAGCCTTTATTTTCTTTTTGGCAGATCACGCCTATAAATTACCGTTTTTTTGTTTTCGGAATAATGTACTAAAATAATGTCGTACTTTATTGACGTTTAGTGAAGTGCCCTGTGCATAACAAACAACCACAGATTAAAACACAGTTCTTGAAAGACGATAAATCATTCACAATTATGATAAAAATAATTTGACTTCGTGTAAGTATTGTTTCTGTAAATTTAATAAAAAAAAGGAAAAAAAAATAGTAACTATGACTCCAATATTGAATATTTGCAAGGAATTAAGTTGAAATCTTGGAATTTTAAGTTCAAACCAAGGGTAAAGAAATTTTTCTTTTCATTTTTTTTTTTTTTGACGGCTGCCTTAAAATGTAACTATGCACGCGTTAGTGACGTGAGTTAACTTCAAAATGCGTGGTTAATAACGTCTAAACCAAGTTTAAATCAAGAGTTATGAGCAAATATACTTGGAAAATCACATACCTACCTACTTATTTATTTAACAAACTAGCTACGGAATTGGGTATACAAATGAAACAAGTAAAATTATTAAATACTAGCGGCTCGTCCTGGCTTCGCACGGCTGGACATTGATTTTTTAAACATTTTGGCATAAACGTACAGTAAATGCAGGGCAAGTGACATCAACGCGTAATTTTTAAAAACATTTCACTGAGCAATTTTATTAAACTCGTAATATGTTTCGAATGGAATGTCCGATTTTAATAAACTAAAAAGTAATTTACAGGTATTTAAACTGCCTTGCTTGAGAAATCATTTATTCAGGTAAGGATTAAGGCAAAGGTATAAATAACTTGATCTGATTTATATACACTATACAATTTAAATTAATATCGGAGTTATCAGAAAATGAATATTTCCGCGTGATAAAATAATAAAATGGTGCCAGCCGGTGCGGCGGGGCACGGTGGCAGGTATCAGCGCGGAAGATTCCTGTGGTTCCTGTGGTGATCTTATTAACAATCGTTTCCCATAAGAAGCTCTGTGCGATCGCAGCCCCGTAAAAACAAATATTTAATATTTCAACCCAGACGAAGTCGGGGCAGGTCGCTAGTTAAACATATTTTGAAAGAAAACCTTAATTATTATTATTATCGATAAAGAACCCAAATCAACTTATTATTTTTTTCTGTTTGTCTGTTACCGCAAACATAATATGTCAAATTAATTTATCTAAGTGATTAAAAATATGTAATAAAATATAAGTACGTTAAATCAAAATTAAAAAATATTTCATTAAATCGATTGAAAGTTCTTCTTAAATAAAATCGATTATTACTTCAAATCGAATCGGTAACGTGTGAAGGCGTCACTAAAGTCAAAATTTCTTGATCTGCCAAAAAGAAAATAAAGAATTGGACTTATAGGTGTCTGTCCAGTTCATACATACAGATACATATTAAGGATTATATCGTGAGGAAACCACATACATGTCTGAGAATTCATTGGTCAAGATTGGTTCTTTTTCTCTCAAGGGCTCAATAACGCAATGGTTAAAGGAAACTGAAAACTGAAAGGTCGATGGTTCAATCTCCACTCGTTGTACTATTAACGTACCCACTCCTAACATAAGCTTTGGAGGGGAGTGGAGAGCATTAGTCATGTGCATTGTACAACTTGGCTTAAAGGAATATTAGCCTGGCTGAACTTGATTAATTAAAAAAGAAGTCTTCGGAGTAGTTTTTCGAGGAAAATGGTAACAATAAAAACTCTAACGCCAAAAGCAAACAAGAGATAATTACCTCTTGCTCTAATAAATAATTCGTAAAAGTGAAATAATGAAAATACCGAGAAGATAACACGACCTGATGCGGTCAGCTCCGTAATAAGGAACGTATGACAAATGATCATCGTGACTGGCGAAAAGTAAAGAAATAAATGTCTTTGTCAACCCTCGGGACTTGCGTTTTTGACGTTCCTTCCATTGTATAGCGCTCATGAGACTTCGATGTAATATCTTTTTTCTTATTACATTTATTTTGAAAGATGGACATTTTGATTAGGTACGTAAGTCAATGGAAGCGTTTTCATTATTTTTGCATTGGATTAATCACTTTTTGTGATACATAAATAGGTAAATGAGTATAGTAAAATTTATTTTATTTTATTGTACATCAAATAACAGAGAAAAACTTGAAAACAATTTGGCGGTCTTACCTAATGATATCTTTCAGGCATTCCTTCAGGCAACTATTTTTAAGACAAAACGTGGCTTATTTGAGTCTAAACAGACTATTTCCTTTTGCCAAAATGTAGAAATCGGTTTCCATTCACATGCATTTATAAGTACTTCCATACTTTTACATATTATATGTTTTTTGACGAACATTGTGTTTTGACACATACACAATAATTTTCCTTAAACAAGATAGGTAGGTATATAATGCAAATAATCCGTACGAACTCGACTGTAATTCAAGCCACATTTGCGTAACCTCGACGGACATTTTTGTCGGAAAAATCATGCAAGGTTTATTATATATAATTAACAACAAATGTTTGGGCAATTTAGTAAGAACCCAGCAATCACAATGTAAATGGTAAAATATGTGCTCCACGCCGGCCCATAATTTTCGCACTCCAGGGATCTATTCGTTCAAACGTGGTAAATGTGAACTAAAAACGTATATCTCTATAAATGTAAAAACATTTTGTCTGCAAATTTTTTACTGCACTAGCTGTAATAGTTTGTGAAAAATGACGGTATATGCTGTGTATTGTTAATGAACATATCTCAATGGGAAGGTTTTTTTGGCTTTAATGTTGTTCAACATCATCAGCATATTTACGTCCACTGCTAGGCCTGCATAGGCCTTTTTGAGAGCGCACTTTCACATTCAGCCAATTATTTAGCTGGACCACGTTTACCAAAAAGCGGTCTTCGCTCAAGAAAACTTCTGCCCCAGCAGCTATCAGCTCTGCGACGGACATGTTTACTAAAACTTCAGTTTATGGCTATACCAAAACCTTAATTAAGTACCCTTAAGAATTTCCTCATTACAGACTTTGACTCTAAAATTTTTTGCGATAGTAATATTGCGTATCTTTCGCAAATTAATGTCGGACTCAACAGTTATCTTGTGCCATACAAACATAATAAACGTGACAGTTGGGGAAGAAACATTTTTCACTGGGTAGTTCGCCTCATTACAGGTTTATCTTGTTTGCTTCGTAGCAGTAAACGTGTTAGTATGATACTGAAATGGGTGTTTGTTTCACCGGTAAAACAAATTGTTTCTTTCCTTTGTATGTTTATATCGAACTACGGTAAATTAAAGCCAATGTTTTTAACTTTTAAAAGCGTCCAAGAGAGAAAAATCATAGTTTTCTCATTTTAATTCAAAATTTTATAATACACAACTTCCTCCCACACAGCGGAACATTCATTAATAAAAGTTAACGACTCTTTAAAAATAATTTCTTTTTAATGAGTCATAACTTTTTATCTTAAACTAGCTTTTGCACTTTAATATTATAAATTACTAACTTTTGCCGGCTGCTTCACTCACATTATAGGTTCGATTTTCATACAAACTTATAAGCCCTATTTTAACCCTTAGTGGTTGAATATTCAAAAATCCTTTCTTAGCGGATGCCTAACTCATAATAGACATATGTATGCCAAACAGCCCGATCCGTCCACTGGTTTGAGTTGTGCGTTGATAGATCAGTCAGTCAGTCAGTCAGCTTTTCCTTTTATATAATATGCAAGATTTAAGAAGAAGATAAGTAAGGGATTTGTTGCGATCCTGATAACACCATCTAGGATCAGTTTTAACAAAATTTGATTTATACAAAAAGTTAGCAATTTATTTCTTCTAATCTCTGCTCACGTATGAAAATGAGAATGAGAAAATACACAATGCAGAAAAGTTATCGCACACAGTAGAGCACATAAAAAATCCCGCGCATATAGTAGGCTGGTCCCTGTTATGATTGGGCGCCATTACCTAATTCAGTCAAGGGAACATAGATGTTAATATAGTAGCTTCGTACTAGGTACATACCCAACAAAAATAAACCTTTTAACATATTGTTTTGCAACCCTTTTAGAGTAGGACACTCAAAGCATTTCTAAGCAAAGAAATCCTTTTTGGTGATACGATATATTCCATTAGTGGAAAAGCGTAGGCCTTTAGAAAATAATGAAAGGAAAATCTATTTGCTATATTATACCTATTACCTATACGTGTGCTATTAATCATTATATACAATGAAACTTTCCATACTCTAATTTTACCCAGTACAAAGAGATCGGCTGTTATGGTGTTATATTGTAAGCTCTTCAAGCTTTTTGCACTTTTCTACAAAATTTCTTTTGACTCTTTATAATAAAGAATCCATAATATATCCATATCTATCTTCTACATTAAAATCAATTGCTGTTCGTTAGTCTGGTTAAAACTCAAAAACGGCTTGAGCGATTTGAATAATCATTTTCGTATTGTTCGCCTTAATACAGGGGTGGTTTATAAACAAAAAACAAATAGGGAAAACCAAATCGATATTATATTTATTAGATGGTGGCAGCGAAACCGTGGTTAAAAACAAGTTTAAAATAATCTTAATCTTAAATATATAAAAGGAAAAGGTGACTGACTGACTGGCTGACTGACTGACTGATCTATCAACGCGCAGGTGGCTGACTATTATGACGTAGGCATCCACTAAGAAAGGATTTTCTAAAAATCAGCCCCAAAGGGGATAATATAGGAGTTTGTAAAATCAAACTGAACGTGAGTTAAGACGCGGAAAAAAGCTAGAATTAGAATTTAGTGGTAGTAGAGTAGGTTTAGGTATTACTCTTTCCCCCTCCAAATAAGCGTAAAGCTTGTCGACCGTTCCGTAGAACAAAGTCTGATCTACTAAATTCACAACTTGAAATTTGAGCCTTAAAATTTACATCTGCAAGGCTCAAATTTCAAGTTATGAATTTAGCAGATGAGACTTTGTTCTACGGAACGGTCGTTGTGTATTTAAGTACTTAACGGGTATTGTTCGAACCCTCAGGTGTTCTGTTTTGCGCTACATCGAAGATTTTTTGATTAGTTATTGTAAAAATAAGAATCTAACTGCGATTGTAAGGAACGCTTTTGCAGGGTTAGAGAGAGACTTCTGTTAAGCATACAAAGCATACATTTTCAATTCATCTCTCACTCACAGACAGCACTTAATCCTATTTCTTGTGAAACAAAGGCTGATATGGGTCATTGGAAAGGTCGTACACGACATTAATGTCACTCAATCATTTGTTTTAATAAATCTCCTATAGTGGTAACGTCATGTGGCGGCTCATAGAATCCATACTAATTTGTAAAAGAGAAATTGTGCTTGTTTTTTTGTTTATCCATATTTTACCAATAAACTTTTAGTAATTTTCTTCTCCAGATATAGCTAGCTATCTATATCTGGAGAAGAAAAGCACAAAGTTTATTGGTATTGGTGCAATGGCTATCTATCAAGAGCCAGTGACGTAGTCACTTTTTTATTATCTACCTACTCCGGCACTGGCTACTTTTTATTCCAAAAAAACGGTGTGGGATAACCGTAATCCATGCGGATCAAGCATGCCGCTCGCCCAAAATGTGCGATGAAAACAAAACATTGGGACATGTCACGGTTAGAAAAAATAATATCCACCGTCCTATTTGGTGTCCGACAACTTTTTTAGGGCTCTTGTGCCTTATATGCGTTACAAATGTCCTGCTCATTCCAGTCTTGGTAGCTTAATGCTTTTGACATCAATCGATTCTCCATAAAGTTCATAAAGCTGGTGTATTGTTTGAATTTTAAGCAAATTAAGAGTTATTGATGGAAACCCACTAATTTTTATAAATAACAATGGGAAAGGTTTTTTGCCCGTATCAATAAACTCACGTAAACCGTAGGTTGATGAATGTTTGCTCAAAATAAACAGTATCCCACAAAGCCTTTAATCTCTGATTTACGCACCCGCCCGACTGCGACTAAACAATAAAAAGCAATTTATTTTACCCACAGCACTTTTTTCATTAGGAAACATGAACGACGAGTAAAACACCACACTGTGTGACGAGGGTGCCTGTAAATAACCGAAGGGTAGTAATTATCCTGATGTACGTATGGGTAAATCGCAGATAAATGTCGTCAAATGGGTGTTCTTGCTATACCTTATGTTAATCCGAGTGGTATGATAAAAATAACTGTTTTTGTTTGTTTTAGTCTCTGACATTTTTTTTTTCATATTTTATTAGCTTTTTCCTGCGATTGCGTGGAGTTATGCTTTTTAAATTCCAGTAGAAATCCTTGTTTTTTCAGGGTAAAAAGCCTAGGTCATTCTCGAGGTCACGTTTTAGTTCCCATCGAAATAATTTACAGTTTCCATCAAAAAAAATCACGTCGATCCATCGCTCTGTTGCACCGTGATTGAAGAACAAACCAACAAACAATCACAATTCTGCAATTATGTTAGATACACCAAGGACAGTAAGGATTCAATCACGAGATAATCGTTAATTTCTTCTAGGTGTATGTAGCAACATATTATTTATTATACCTAATATACGGAGGTAAGTTGGAAGTAGGCCATCCACTTAATCGGTGTCTACGCGGCATCGTACCAAAACACTAAATCGATTGGGGGCAAATCAAATAAAATCGATAAAAACGCTTGTCTACAGTGCCACAAGAAAACAAACAAACATATTACCGAACGTAACCCAATCTTTTGAATAGCACAGTTGGGTAATTTTGGGCAACTAATAATAAGAAAATTAAATAGGAACAAACGAAGAACGAAAGAACGTAAGAATGAAAATTGCTTTACATTCAATTTGATTTATTGTACAAAACTGGGAAATACTGGGAAATGTAATGTCGCTCTATAACCAACTCGAAAATCCCGCAACCCAGTGAAATATGAAGCGCATTAACTAAAGCTCTTGTTTCGTACTTTTTTCATCAGAAAAGCGTTCCGAGAAATTGTATTGTAGAGATAATTCTCTTGTACAGTTTGTATACACTATCTAAGTAACGATCTTAATAATAGCTATTTTAATAGAGATGGCAAATGGCGTCATTATGAATTTTACGATGTTAATGGTACGAGAATCACAAATTATCGGAGAGAATGGTTTTTCTTCATCTTAAAAAAGCATTTGCTCAATAAATATAATGAAATAGCAATGAGCAAATTATAGTAGGTAGGTATCTATGTTAGGGTGGTGAAAAGGAGTAGCGTAATCAAAGTTTATTGTGAAATACCTACGGCAAAAAATGAGGTAGAGTATCAGACAAATTAGAAAAAACATTTAAAAATATGTGTTTGAAATATGCTTTTGCTCAAATAACCATATCAGTTATTTCATTTCAATTTTATTTATTTGTATAGATTGTGTACTCTCACGGGATAAAGCCCGTGATATAGGTCCAACGCGTATAGGCTACGTGAGAGAGTGATCTAAATTAGGCGATGAATGTATATGATGAATATATAGGTTACTAGCGGACCCTACAGACGTTGTCCTGTCTTAACTATGAATATTGATTTCTAAATGGTATAATTAACTAAAATCAAACAATATTCAGTTTTTTTACATCCTCTTTGATTAAATTGGCAGCACGCATTCTGTCAAGGTTATGTCAAACGCCATAAGGTTACATCAAAAAAGTTTGAATTGTAAAAGCGGTTACATTAGAAATAATTTAATATGGTAGTTAAGTTTTCTTAAATTTTCTAATTTTTCGCGCAATTTTCTTAATTTTTTCTTTTATAAGAACATTCTCCTGACAATAACAAACACAACAAAAAAAGAATTAGCGAAATCGGTCCAGCCGTTCACGCGTGATGCGATGACCAAGGAAATAGGGATTCATTTTTATATATATAGATGTTACAAGCGTGCGGTAAATAAAGCGCTTAATGGCAGATATTTGTCGTAATTTGTCATATCAATTGACAATGAATACTCTATTATACTTTTTATCGTTTGGCACAATTTTTTCACTTGTTTTGTGAGTATATAACTCATCCCTAGTAGAAAACATTGCAATACATCAATAAGTTGGATTGAACTATAATCCCTGGTAGATGCATGACTATTTTAAGGAATGGACATTAAACTACTTAATTGAACTCTTGGATGGGATTCTATGGACATATGATATTATCTAGGGCTGCCATTACAATACCTCGCAAATTGAAATTACGGCAGGTGGTGACTAGTCGCCAACTAAATGGGTCCCGCAACAAAAGCCGACGATAGTGCCAGCATGAGGGGCAAAAACGTTGTAGGTGATTCAGGGTGTAGAGGTGTGGCACCGATTTCACCATCAGCCAATAATTGGCCGAGCGGGTTTCCTCATTATTACGCCATTAAACACTTCCACCCCGGACCATGTAGCTCTTGCGGCCCCACCCCGACTGGCCGGTGAAGGCAAGACAAGAAATAAATTATTATTAGATACTAGCTGATACCCGCGACTTCGTTCGCGTGGATTAAGGTTTTTTATTTCCGCGGGAACTCTCTTATTTCCCGGGACAAAAAGTAGCCTATATCCTATTCCAGACAATAATCTATTTCTGTGCCAAATTTCAGCCAAATCGGTTCAGTCGTTGCGACGCGATTGAGTAACAAACATACAAACTTTCGCATTTATAATATTAATAATAATAATAGGATTATTTCATGATCATAAAGACAGCCTTCAACGTTTGTCAACGATGTTGACCATGTTCAATTAATCTTCAATCTTGATTGATTAGAAAAGATCCAAAGTATTACAATACAAAAAATATGCAAAATAAACCACAGTAAGTACCCAAAATTTAATCGACAGAGTCCTTTCCGACCTTTAGGAAATAAAAACTCAAGCATTTTATAATGGTTTCTCATTTCAGAAGTTAAATTAAATCTTAAGACGAAGACGTAACACAGAAGTAAGCAGCTGCATTTAAGGCTCCACATGAAAAACGTAATGTACAAAACTTTGGCGCAGATGCTACCTCTTGCCGTTTAGTGTTCGGCGCTAAAATGAAAATCAATTGTATCCCTTTTTGCTACGTTTTAGAAAATCGTAGTACATTTTCAATAACTATAGTAACTGCCTTGTTAGTCTAGTCGATAGCATGTTCGACTGGGGATGACGAGGGTCTGGGTTCGATTCAAAAAATGTACTGGGTTTTTTTTTGTCAAGCAATTCTCTGTAAAAACTACTAGCCCGGAGTTAGCCGTGCCTCGGAGAGGACGTGAAGACCCTGTACCTGATCTCTCTTCGGTCGTGTCGGAGTAGGAGAGTGAGGGAATAGAGAGTGCAATTGTGTTAGCGCACACATCTGTGCACTATATTATCTCCCGCACATATACCTACCTAGATAGAATATACCTTCGTTTCTACTGATTGTACGACTATTTTAGTCTGTTATCCGTCGTCGTGCTATGTACTGTATTTTTAAGGTATAAGAAAGAGCTTTCACTCAATTTCAATAAACGATGGTTAACAATTACTTATAATTAAAATTTTCAGACGCCTTAAGATGAAACGTATTCAATTAATCTCTTCGCTCGCGCTGCTTCCACTAATCAAAGCCATGACGAATAGATTTTGAACAATTATTATTATGAATCTTCTTAACTTTGCCGTTACATAATTAGAAAAGTTGCAAAATTAGAGCACTGTAAAATTTTAATCTCTACAGAGAAGGCGCGTTTCATAATTAGAAGAAAATTGTACTATTATTTTAGTTCTGCGTAAAATTTTTTGTGGTAGCTGAGAGGCTCGCCGGAATTTATATTCCGCAGTGCGACTCATAAATTTGAGTGAACGTTCTGGCATCGCCTAGTTGTACTACGTGCGAGCACATCGCGAACTCTGATAAAGTGCTCAAATTGTTCACTGGGTACCTACTGACTAGCCTCAAGAACCTCAAACTTAAACATTACCTTACTCAGAGTTCTGCGTTGTTTATCTGCTTGATTATGAGCGGCCCACACAGTTTTAAGAATTGATGGTTGTATGGCTCCCAACGTAATGAAAGGTGGTCGGCACTGGAAAGGGCAGTGTTGACAGATCCCCCCGTTAGGTAAACCGACGACATCAAAAGAGTTGCAGGGAGCCACTGGATACATGCAATAAGCTTTAATTAAGCTTCAATAATCCAACTGTTAAACGTGCGGACTCAAAACTGAAAGATCGCAGGTTCGAATCGCACCCGTTGCACTATTGTCGTACCTACCTATTCCTAGCACAAGCTTTCCGCTTATTTGGAAGGGATAGAATGATATTAGTAAACTTAAGCTTGGCTAATATTTAAAAAAAATACGCTAAACGGAAACCAGTGGATGTCCATACAAGAGACCTTTGTCCAGATGTGGACGTCTCGGTTGATAAAAAAGTTTATTTGAATAAAAAAACTATTCTATTCTATTCTAAAAAAGAAAAAGAAGAAATAAAAGTAGAAATCGGTAGAAGAACCAGAGCTACCAACAATGCTAATTCAGTTGCGAAGCTGGAGTGCTCGAAGGACGACTAATATGTACGTGTGTGTGTGTAGTGTGTACTGTGTGTAGTGAATAACGGCCATCGTTTGACGAACGGTTTCTATATTCAATCTATCTGTAATCTGTCGTTTAATCTAGTAAGTACCTAACGTTGTTAGTGTTCTAAAATTTTATGGCCGTTTTTAACAAATAAGTAGCAACGTTACTACTAGCAACTTAGCTTCAGATTACAGATATAGCTTGGAACCGAGCACAATAGAACAATACAAAGGCATGTCGATACCGTCTGTGTATTTGAATCCTGAGGCTGTGTTTGGTTTAGACACATAAAGCCCCGTGTATTAGAAATTACATCATCCTACTTTCCTTCTGTGAAAATAACAAAGCTTTTCGAAAATTATATCGTTTCATTCCTAAGCACTCTGCAAACTTATTGTTAAACCTCTAAAAGACCATCGAAAACTTTATACACTTAAATTTAATATCGACGGAAAATACGCAATTTTCAGATACCTACAATTTAGCGAAATTCGAGATCCAAATATAATAAACTTAATTATTTTGCGTAACAAAACTTTACCGTCATGAAAGGCTGTATTACCTATTTAAGCCGTTATTAAAACATTTTAAGTGATGGCATTATATTTCATAATAATAATAATTGTCTGGCCTCATAATGTACCTATTTCTAATATTAATCTCTCTCTCTTAGGTATATTATTCTCGATTACACATCTAATATAATAACTCGTAGTTGCAATATAACTTAGATATTGTGGTATGAAAATATCTTGATTTCAAGGGAAAGGACATGACCAGTGGAGCAATAAACATTCTGGTTTTTTTTTATATTTTAAACCATGCCTTTATTGGAATAATAAATCCATAGTAAATTAGGCCTCAATTTTTTAATCTTTCTGTAAAAGCTGTAATCCTGCACATTTTCCCCATTCCGAGGGCAATCACTGGTCATGTCCTTTAACAACATGAATTCTACTTTGGGTCCAATGAAACTCTCTCGGGCTTGTAATAAAGGACAACTAACACAAAGTTAGTATTTACATTTTAACCTATTACCCAGATAGATCTAAAACTTTATTCAACTTATTATTATTCGTATTGGACTAGATATCTGCCAACAGAACTCTGTAGAGACTTTAATAGATATTAATTCTAGTTCCATTATTTCAACAAGTACGTGTGTTTGTTGTTGATTTATCCTTCAATCATCCAGCAACACGCCAACAGACCAACGTGATTTTGTCAAGAGTATATGAGGACCTGGAGAGCAAAAAAGGCTAATTTTGATCCCTGAAAATGAACAGATCCCGCGGTTTTATAAAAAACCTAACTCAACGCGGACGAACACGCTTGCAAAAGCTAATTCTACTAATATTATAAACGCGAAAGTTTGTAAGTATGGATGGATGGATTAATGGATGTTTGTTACTCTTTCACGTAAGTTCCCGCGGGAATTACAAAACCTTAATCCACGCGAACGAAGTTGCGGGCATCAACTAGTAGATATAGTTCTAATACATGGCAATATTGTAAGATGGTGATACTAAAAGAATATCTGGCTGAATTTGTTGTGGGTTCCTTTCAGATCATCAGATTGCTCCCTCATTGATTTAGTTTTAAGTTCGTCAATATTTTTTTTTATTTAAACAAGAATATTAGTCAAACTGAAGTTGACTAATATTCTCCGACCTCCTCCAAATAAGCGGAAAGATTATGCTAGGAGTGGGTACGACAAGAGTACAAAGGGTGGGCTTCAAACCTGGGACCTTTCAGTTTTCAGCCCGCACCTTTAACCGTTGGGCTATTGCGGTTTGAGGCTATAAATTAAACCATACTTCACTGGCACAATGCTAAAAAAGCAATAAGACGTAATACAGATTTTATTGGCATCAAAAGTTTCCCGCACAACAAGGTTTTTTTTCTGTTATCGTAACAAGCTTTTGCGGTGGATGAGGTCTGCCGCGGTTCGCCCCGACCACTCGGCAACCGACACGATCCAGTGTTTATTCCAAATAAACGATGTATCTTTGCAACATGATTGGACGCTTTTCTGCTGTTGTTTCACTTTATTAAGTACTGACTTCTTTTTCAAACCCCTATAATTACCCTCTTAGGAGATAAATTAAAAAAAATATTTCTCAGCGGATGCCTGAGTCATAATTGCTATCTGTATCTATCCCTAAATTCAGCCCGATCCATCCAGTGATTTGAGGTGTGCATTGATAGATCAGTCTGCCTGTCAGTCAATGACCTTTTCCTTTTATATATTTAAGACTAGGTTTTACCGACGACCATCCGAGAGATAGGTAATTTAGAATTCCCGCGCGAACCCTTTGGCTTTCCCGGATAAAAAGTAAGGAAGTATAGTCTCTGTCACCGGGTCCTCAGCCATACACATGCAAAAAATCACCTCGATCCGTTGCTCTGTGATTGAAGGACAAACTTAATTCGTATTTTTCAAAATATGCATAGCAAGCCAATACTATGTAGTATAGCTTAGTGTTAATGTTAATAAGAAATTATTATTAAAGGAATTGCCTTTTCACCAGGTATTATAATTTTGGTTAGGATGCTTAGCTCTGGTGAAATAAGGTGTCATTATTATGAGGTAGTTATGCTATGAAATGACCCAGTTGCGGATATTGCATTATACATGTTGTAGGTACATCTCCCACAAAGCATTATTTAACCTTTAATATCTCTGCTTATATAAATAAGTGTGTATTGTTGAGATAGTATTTTGTTGCTGTCTTCGTTAAACGTGACGTTATGTAAAAAGGGGTTACTATTTTTAGTACTAATTAGGAGATAGCAAATTCTAGCTAAAAGTTTGAAGCCTAATATTCGCCTATTTCTTGTGTGTCATCTATTTTTATCTGATTAAATACCAACACAGACAGCGAGTCATAACCCGGAATGAACAGTTGCATTATTCCATAACGATCGTAAACCCCACTAGCGGTTTACTCATAAGTCATAAAGCTTCACTTGACAGTTAATAACTAGAGATGCACCGAAGGCGATATCGATATATCGACGATATTTTATTTATCTGAGGTAATTGGCAAGTTTATATCGCATCCAAAAAGACATGTTGACAGTAATGACATAAGGATCCGAAGCATGGTCAGTTCATAAGAAGGCTCAAGGTCATTCAGCGTGTGATGGAAAAAGTTGTGCTCGGAGTTGGTGAGCCAAAGTTATCGTCATATACATCAGAGATAGACGTACACAAGCGGCACAAGATCGTGTTATGTGGTGTTATTTGTAAGAGACGTCTATCAGTTGAGATAACGAAGAGGATGACATGTTCTCTTTATAAAATTCTTTTTTAAATTTAAAAATCATTAATTCAAACTCAATTTTTTTTCATGTAGACGAACTTGAAGCTCTTATGACATGTCGAAACTCTACCACCGCGGTTCAGAATGCAGATTCTTCTGAGAAGAGCCAGCAAGCCGGCAGAATAAACAGTATACTACGTTCCACTTGCCATACTTTTTTTACTGTATTTTGTAAGAGTTTAAGCCGATTGCAAAATTTAAATAACGTGAATTATTATTAAGACAACTAGGTATTATTATTTTATTTACACTTTCTACAAAATTCACTAACGCAACTCTATCGAAATCAGCTATAACTTTTGTTTAAATATCGAGTGGGGCATCCCTATTAATAACTACTTGTGCTTTATATTTTCTGTCGTGAGGTTCAATCGATGATCATGAACAGCTGATATAAAAGAAATAAAAAATTTTTAGGCAAGTAAATATTTTATTTTGGAAAACCAACAACTACTTATGCTAAATACACTTGAAATTAGGTAACTAATAGCTAATAATATAGGTTTTCACAGATAGAAATTAAATGAACAGGCGTACCTGAATGCACAGTTTTGCTGAAAAAAATCTACAAGTTAAAAATTTAAGATGCACTTGACTGAATTAACATCTTTGTTAAATTTCGACGTAAACTATTCATATTGCCGCAAAACAAGTCAACATTAAGTTCATAAACAGAGTTCAAAAGGCGAGAAGCGAATAATAAATGAGTTGTATCTGTAATTTGTTTTGGTTAACGGAAT
This sequence comes from Hipparchia semele, assembly GCA_933228805.2. Classification (NCBI taxonomy): domain Eukaryota; kingdom Metazoa; phylum Arthropoda; class Insecta; order Lepidoptera; family Nymphalidae; genus Hipparchia; species Hipparchia semele. The sequence continues at coordinate 8,185,208 of OW121727.1, forward strand.
ATGTAATACCTTTTTATTTCTAGGCGCACGGATTGATCTACGTGAGTGCTCAAAGATGTGAGGGTACTATCATACCTAGCTTTGAAAGTAATTCCGGTCAATCTATTAACCTCCTGACTATATTGAGTAAAAAGCAAATATCAGCTATATTTCTACGTATGTAAAGAGGTCTCTCTCTCTCTCTCTCTCTGCGCCCTGTTCCCCATTACTGAGGTTCGTGATCCCTTCCGCCAAGGACTCTTTTGTCAAAGCGTACAGTCCGCGAGAATTAAGCACAATTTTTCATATTTTGTATAAGAGCACTTATTTATTTATTTTATGAGAGCACATCCAACATAGGTTGAGACTACAAAATAAAAATAACAAGAAAAGCGGTTCTTCGCATAATTTAATAAGATTTTTGTGTTTAATAATATATATTTTCCTAATTGTTTAATTAATTATTCCTCTTCAACCCAAACAACACGGTGTTTGCAAAAGGAGTCTTTCCCCGTTTAGCTGGTAATTATAATTTTATAAGAGGCTCATTTACGTACCATTATCTGTACTAAGACATCATATTTTCTTTTGTCGGTTAATAATGTTGCCGTGGTAATTATAATAATTGCTTCTAGCGGCATATTAAATTTACCCCTTTTAAGGGGAAGGTTTAAATTGGATGAAAAACTGAACAAACATATTATTATTATTGCGGATTACTTACAGTGTTACATTTTTTTTTTCGAAATCTTTAAAACAGCTTAACTTCTAAACGCGTTCTAGCACTAAAAGAACCCGCAACTAATTCTGTACCAATTAACAATGTGCCAACCGTAAGAAGTCGTGAAACAAAGAAAGATAGAATTTTGAATAAGTAGAAAACTTTCGAAAATTCTTCACATTTTTTTGTCTTACCCGTAATTACATTGTAATTTGCTTGCTGCATCGTCCTACAAATTAAAACAATCAAAACAAACCATTTTTATTTTACTCTGCACTTCATACTAATGTGCAATAATACAAAACCATTTCATGAGACAATTTTAAATCTGTGTCCCAAAGTAAGTACATATTTTTATGTATGGTACGATACGATAATTATTTTTAAACGTTCTCATACTTGATCCAGAAACGTTTTCGTTTAAAACAACTATGTGAAAATTTATTTATGCCAACGTGAAATACCACTCACTCACTCACTCACTCACGAAATCTCAGGAACGTTAACAGTACTTACCCTTTATTGTATCGTGCATCAATGTTTTATGTATCCTTACTTTTAGTACCTAGCTTTTGTAGATAGAAACGATGTTGATGGTAAGTACGAGCCATTTCAAAGCATTGTAGTTTCATCCTATAGACGTCCCCAGCTGGACATTGGTCTCATGATTTTTTAGTTAATTTTTGTGTTAGTGCGCAGCGGGTCCCAGCGATCTAAGATTGCCCATCTATCTAGTGAGGAGTCCCCTTACACTGCATTTTCGCCGTACTACTACTACTTGGGACTGTAATGTTTTGATTTCCAAACTTTGTAAGAAAAGAAAATGAAAAATATACAAGCGACATTTTCCTTCTTAAAACCATATCTCCCGTATGGAGTCCTGGATTCATGGGACGATTTGGACCCACGTTTGTACCATGCGGTTCATATTTACTGGTTAAAATTTTATGGCATGTGGTATTATAACTTCACTCCGACCAACATTTTCTTCTGGCTGCGTTTGTCTTATACGATGGTGGTCTTATGGCTTGTATGTTTCATGCCTTGTATTGGAGAGGTCGTTTATTTACTAAGGCGAGGTGAAACTATTGGCGACGTCGCTGAGGGGTAATGACTTAAAGCTTTATTCTAAATGTATATTGGATTCGCAAAAAAATACTTAAAATCTGGCTAAAACTTAAAATCTAGAATCTTTTTTAGTTTGTTCGCTCCAATTTAAAAATAAAAAAAAGGGAAACCCCAAAAGAACAGTTGAAAAATTGGAAAAATCAAAATTGGTAACTTTTTGATCGTCTTACATGTGGAGTTAAATTTTTAAATATCCCGCAGAAACCCTGGTTTTCTGGGATAAAAAGTAGCGTATAATAGTCACTCTTGAATTTTTCAACTCCATATAAAAAATCACGTCGATTCGTTACTCCGTCACTACGTGATTGAAGGAAAAACCAACAAACAAACAGACTTGTTTGTTGGTTTGTCCTAAACTCTGAGTGAGTTGTATTATACAAAATCATAAAACGTTCGTCTGTAGTGTATTTTTATTAGAAGTAGTCGGATTTTTTGAGCTTTATATTCTATAAGATTACTCGTATAAAAGTGCAATAGTTAAACAGATAAAATGTAGGGCAGTAAATATCTGAATACCAAATGTGAGGGCAGACACGGCATTTATTATTCAGTGCAGTCGAACTAAATATGCACGAGCTTTAAACGTGATATTTAAAAACATACTCTTTCCAGGCTGTACTTATTCCTGAGTGAAATGTACACGTATTTTAAAATTGCTGTATTTTGGCTGCACAAGGGTAAAATTTTAAACCTTCTCAATTTTTTACATTGCGAGGAATTCAAACCGGATGAGGACGAGCACAGAGTCATTTTGAGAAAAAGTATTAAAACGGCGCGCTTCATAATGACGTACTATTCTAGCATGTGTGTTGGAGCGGTCTCGGGTAAACACGGGTTTTATTTTGCGCTTTTTCAAACGATCGCTCATTAGTTAGAAAGAAGCAGGATGTTCTTTGTGGAAATCCATAATACACGGGGAACAACTCCATTCTATTATAATAAGTCTGAATGTAACCTGTGTATTTTACATATGTATTGTTCACAAAAAAGTGCGCACAAAACAAAATAAAAAATAATCGAAGTAAATGGATAGTCTAGTGCTTTGTACCATCACAACAAAATCTACGTCAGCCGCTAGTTATTGACTGGGTTATTCATCAGATCAACTTACGACTAGATGCGACTCATAAAAAAGTAATTTTTAGTTTATTTCGTAAAATGGATTTTAAGAAGTTTTTTAAAAGTAGGTATGTATGCTTTTGCATTCCTTCATGGTTTTTGGAAGTTTGTTGTATATCTGAGCACTTTCAAACATGGTATTCCTTTTACCATAATTAGTTCTTGGTGGTCGTAAAATTATCTTATTTGCGCTTCTCAGGCATTTGGAGTTACGGAGATTTTATTTTTTATGGTAAAAGTTATGTTTGTATGTAATTTTTTTGACAAATTTTTTCGAAAAGAATGCAAGTGTAATATTTGTGGGTATTGTTTGTAGGCTATGTTCATTAATTATTTTTTTAAAAGAATATTAGCCAATCTGAAGTTGACTCCTATCTCCTCCAAATAAACGGAAAGTTATTTGTCACAGTTCACCGTTCACCCTGAATTACGGATTACCCAGTGCAAAGACAAGATAATTCAACTCAATCTCAACTAGTTTTCATGCTTTTCATTGAAACACTATTTAAATACTATCATTTTTTTTTCTATATTTATGTAGTTGCAATAATTTTGCCGCTCACCGAAAACTTTGCTATACTACCTACTAATGTGGAATACCCGTACTTCGATGTGAATAAATCGCCGCTCTATGGCATCATTTACCTGCATCAAGTAAGTTTTATATAAAAATCTTTAACATATAAATCAATCTGTCTTTCTTTTAGCCTATATGAAGTTCCTATTCTCTTCGAGCCGCTCAGGGGCAGCTTTATTTTTCCAATTCATCGCCCTAACGTCATTTTAAACTGCCGAGTCAGCGGGATGATTTTTGCGCATCCAATGAGAAACATTTTCCTCACAAGGGAAGTACGGGACACATGGCCTGCTCAGACCCATATAAGAAAAATTGTTGCAATGTCAACATTTTTTTATTCGATTACAAGATAGTCCTTGACTGCGATCTCAGCTGATGGTAGGTAAGTGACGATGCAGTCTAAGATGGTAGCGGGCTAACTTGAAAGGAGTGTGGCAGTGTATATTCAACCTATACCCCTAATCGGTTTCTACTCGCCATCGTGCCGGAACGCTAAATCACTTGGCGGCACGTCTTTGACGGTTGGGTGGTAAGTAGCCACGGCCAAAGCCTCCCACCATCGATTATTCTTCAAGTCGATTATATTATTCGCGTTTTGGAACGTACATAGCAGAATCTTGATACGATTTTTTATTGAGCCAAGTATGGTGAATTCATTTGCTATTCGCAAACCTAGATAGTGAAGTTTTTATGAGCGAAAACTTTAACTAACTTTAACTGAACTCCTGCTTATTTCACAGATTTATTATAAGCCTGCGACTTGCATCATAGATGGTGTTATGGATACAATACTTGCAGCGTTTGTAGCTTCAGCTAGTAAGTTCTTAATTCTTCTAAATTGCTCTCTTTTATGACCGATTTCATCAACGTAAAAATGATAAGCTTATCTGAGCGTAAATTAATTGATAATTTGACAGTTATGTATTGAAAAACTACCAAAATATCAACAATCGGATAAGACTTATAATAGGTACGTTGGTGAAATTAGCCCTTAATGTTACAAACTTGTAATTTTTATGTTAAGTAAGTGTTTAGTCAAATAGCCTTTATAAATTAAAATAATAAATAAATAATTAATCAATTTTAGCTAATAACGCAATAATAATTTCAAGTTAATAGTTATGACCTACAGTTAAGTTAGATATAGGTATATAATTAAAGGTAAATAAGAGTTATTCTGTTGACGAAAATGATGATGTCATTTCATGAATTGAGTGAGGAACACACTCATACTTATTTGTAACTTGCAATTAATGCAATAAAATGTGAACATTCCTTTCAGTTGGTCAAATAGATATATTAGCGTTCAACCTACGCAACTTTAAAGTTTTAGCTGAGAGGAAACGTAAAAGAGATGAAGTGAAAGCCGTACAACGTGTTTATATCAAAGATGACAACTACAGTAACATGCGTTATGTACATTTTATTTTGAAAAAGAGTATCGTCCATTACAATGCAATCATAAGGTATTTCATACATAATTATTTCAACTTACGAAGGTGCGTGGGTCATGGTTGTGTGGGTGTCGTATCTGTAATAAGTGTGAGCGAGAGCTTGCTCGCGCCTGACTGCTCCCACCTAGGTTCCTGACAGGAACGCACACTTACGCAATTTGCATGTACACGACATAACCACAAGCAAAGCGCCCGTAACTTCGTGAGATAAACGTACTATAAGTGAATACTTTATAAATGTCCACCGTGGAAATGCAGCCAGTATTCTTGGCACCATTCCCCGCGGGCATGATTTGTATAGTACATATGAGTTTAACTGTAACATTTTAATGAAAAAAAATCCATCAAAATAAAATACATAAAAGCTTTTCAATTCCCTTTATAACGAGCATTTATGAATAAAAAATGATATTTTGTGTAACTCCCTTTCCTATTGAAAGTCTGTATTTACAATCGCATTTTAAAAAATTGTATGGATAAAAAATATTTGTTAGAAACGCTTTGAATTTTTAATAATGTTTTGTAAAAGTAAAACTACGATTTGTATGTCAAAAATCTGATACATCTTCTGCTCCATCGATCATTGAAATGAAATGAAATGAATATGAGTGGGTACATAGATATTTTACTATGATTAAGCGACCTTCATATTCTACTAGATAACATGCAAATATTTAATAGTTACTCATCATACTTTACTTATGATTGATAGAATAAACTGATTCAATACCTACCAATTTTCTGAGTGGTCGCCTTTAAAGATCAATCTTAATAACCATTGACATATTTTATTAACTCATTATTACGAAAATATTTGGTTCAATTTTTGTTTTGGTAACAAAATGCGCTTTTTACCAAAGGATTTTTATTGTTCGCCATAGATTTATATGTTGTTTTACATTATTCGCATTGTTTTATTTTAGATACGTGTCTATGATCGAAAGTGCTTTCAGCTTAGCATCTGCTCTACAATTCATGCTAAGCGTTATGGTTCTTTGTTTAGTAGGAATACAATTTTTATCCGTAAGTTTAGATGCAACTAGTAGTCACATATATACTTTGTTATCCTATTATCCTATGTATGTTTGTTACCCAATCACGTCGCAACGACTAAACTGATTGGGCTGAAATTTGGCACAGAGATAGATTATAGTCTGGAATAGCACATAGGCTAGACTAGATACGCAGACGTAGTCGCGAGCACCGTCTAGTATGCACATAAAACCTAAAATGTCAGCGGTGCATGCCTAGGCTGCAAACCTCGGACCTCCGAAAAGAATTCTGAAGTCCACTAGATTGTCGCCGCTGTCTATTACAAGCATAATAATAATTTTTGGCTTGCTGGTTACTGTGAACCTACGGTAAATCTAACTCTCATACAAGATTTCATGTAGGTACGTAAAAAGGCGATAGAAAACAGTTTGAATTTTTTCCTCCAGATTGAAAATCCAAGTAGTCACCCTATGCAAATCGCATGGATGGCCATTTATTTGACGTGTATGCTGATAGAGGTGTTCATATTGTGCTGGTTCGGCAACGAACTTATATTGAAGGTAATCAATCTCTTCCATTCATCCTGGTACAATTTATTTTGTTCCCGTGCCTGGCTGACAGGCACTATGTAACATATCGTGCAGGTACAATATATAGCCGACTATAGATTGAGTACTTTGAAAAACTTTTGTGACAATAGTTTGAGACAAGTTTAGTGTTTGTATTTTAGAATTTAAACTATCGTCAGCTGTATAGCTCGACCATTTTTATAAGTTAGGTAAAAAGGTTGGCAGAACTAGGTATTTTTTTTTATGCACGCAATATGTGTCCGATATACGTTGTTTAACTTATTAAAGTTAAGCAAACGAGCGATTCGTATACAGTAAAAGCTCCTTATTCGCGCTTCCTTTATTCGCGTTTTCACTATTCGCGGATTAAAAAAATGCGACCCAATTCCTATATTCGCGGCTAGATTTCTCTATTCGCGGATCTAATCGGTACATCGGTACATACATAAAAAGGATTCCAATAGGTATCAAGCCCAATATCCTTTGTAAACGCGTCGTCAAATGGACTAATATTTGAAAAATCTCAGTGAAGGTTTAAGAATGGCATATGAGCATTGTGATTTTTTTATGAAAACTGATCTGTCTATAGAACAAAGCCTTTTTTAAAGAGGCAAATTGCTAATGCCACTGCTGAAAATCAGTTTGAATTGAAGGAGCTTTTAATAAAAAGCGTCAAGCAAGAAAAAATTACAAAATTCTTAAAACCATTGCCTAAACCTGAAAGTAATAATTAATCAAATATGGTCAAAAACTAAAATTAAATTGTTTTTTTTATATATTTGTTTTTTATTTTGTCACCTAGGAACGTATCCCCTATAATCCCATACAAATTACCATTCCATATTCACGGTTTCTGTATTCGCGGCATATTTACGGAACGTATCCCCCGCGAATAAAGAGCTTTTACTGTACTAAAAATCCTGATATTAAAAAAATGTCTAAAGATTTTTTTATTTTGAAATTTTTAGTTTTTGATTTTGTAGTAAATTCTTCCGTGAGTTTACTTCTTAACTAATTAAATTTTCATAGAGCATGAAATGGCGACTTTTTTCTACATTTATTAGTTAAAACATCACCATCTAAAACTGCATTGTAACTTACTAACTTACCTTCAAATGTCATCAAATGAAAAAAAAAACGAACGGTGTCCTCTGCATTTAAAAAAAAAAACAAACTCATGGATGATATCGAAGACAAAAGATAGTTTATTATAATTATATACAGTACGCAGGAACACTAAATAATAATTTTCCTTTTTTCGATAGGATCAAATAGGTCTATAAATTAATACTTTGAAGCCCAATACGTTCATTTCAATTTACTCTGAAACTGCTTCACAAATGAAAAGGCAATTAATTTGTTAAAAAAGTCCCAAATTCCCTAATAGGTTAAAGGCATCCATAAATTGACTCTTCTTTTTTCTGGTAGTGACATTTTTATACTGAAATCGATTTAAAATATCCCGTACGTAGAAACTACAGTTTACAATCTCATGTGGAGTGGATTGGACTGGGGTGGAATAAGGGAATCGAGAATGCTTGTGGTTTATGAGTAATTTGGAACTCAGTTACTGGAAAACATGTAATTCCTCTTTTTTTTAAGATATAGACTAGCGCTTGACTGCGATGTCACCCGATAGTAAGTGAAGATGCATGCTTGCCTAGAAGACTCTTGATTTAAAGACACCCACATTATAGTAGTTAAACGGAATGTACTCTATGATACTTTAATTTCTTTTTGTTTTTGACTGTTTTAGAGCCTTGAGCTGCGCCAAGCTGCATTTGACGGACCTTGGCTCGAAACTGACCCCAAGACGACAATGTTCATCGTAATCCTGCTTGAACGGTGTCAACGTCCACTGAGAGTCACCGCAGGAAAAATATTCACTCTGTCATTAGACTCTTATACTAATGTTAGTAAGAAACAATAACTTAAAATTTTCTTCATCTTTATCAGTTGATAGTTGTTCACAGCATAGAGACATTAATTTTAGCCTCAATAGCCCAACGGTTAAAGGTGCGGACTGAAAACTGTAAGATCGCAGGTTCGAATCCCACCCGTTGCACTATTGTCGTACCCACTCCTACCACAAGCTTTCCGCTTATTTGGAGGGGATAAGAGGATATTAGTCAACTTCAGGTTGCCTAATATTCTTTAAAAAAAAAAAATAATGTCTTGTATTTCTTCCATACTTCTCGGTTCCAATGGAGAGTACACCTGTGTTTGCGCACACACTTGTGCACTATAATATCTGCCGCGCAAATGGCTAATCTGAGTAGGTTGGCCGCCGTGACCGAATTCAGTATGGTCGGAAAACTTTTTTTTAATATACATTGTATTTATCAGGACTCGTGCGATCTTACGGACTTTTGGTATTACGATTTTATCGACCGACAAAACACACCTATGTGGAAAAAACTTATTTCAATAACCAATCTCTGTTTCAGCTTATAAACTGGTCGTACAAGGCGTTCGCAGTGATGAGAAATATGAAAAAATAAAACAACTTAGTCTATGTATTTATTGTGATCCCCGTCTCTCACTTACATTTAGTTCTCTAGTATGTGTGCCTGTAATGTAGTGTAGTGTATGTAGTGACTGGAAGAGATCACTATTAGTGATAAGGTCACATTTTGTGTTTATTTACTCATACATTTTGTTTTTTTTTTCATGCAATAAAGTTGTATAGATAAATAAATAAACGTTAACTACCTGTATTATCATCATTGATTGATTAGATTGTTAAAAAAATCGAATTTTATTTATATCAGTTTTTTATTTACTAAAAATGATTGCTGCTGTAATAATAATAATAATAACGTTTACAAACTTAAAAAGTCTAAATATATTTTCGAGACTAGTTAAGATAATAAAAAAGGAAAATGATATTGTGTTATAATATTTAAAACCTTTATTTTAAGAATATAAAATTATTAAACTCTATAATCTATATCCTATACCTACTCAGCACTCACTATTATAGCACTTATGCGACTGCTGTCTTCGGATTCTCTTGAGATCCGTCCCATTTTATTTAACTTCGTGAAAATTCCTCAGTCATTAGTTAAGCTTTTATAAAAGAGCACAATGGATAATTCAATTTGAGTAATGAAAACGATCTGTCAAATAATTAAGAGGACATTTTTCTTTCTCTTCGTAAGAAATAATATTCAAGGCATTTTGAGGTTTCACCAATTTCGTTTTATGAACTGTGGTCTGAACGGTATTACGATTTTAATCTAATTAAATATTTGAAACAGTGTAAACTATCAGATACCTTCTATTATATACTTGTAGTTTCCTTGCAAGATTAAATCAGGAACAGTTTGATCTATAAGAGAACCATAGCTCAGCGAGTCGCGAAGCTGAAATGGAAATATGAATGGAATGGAAATGGTATATGATTTAATTCGATTGATCGTATTTGTATTCGATGGCACTAGCGACAAAATAAAATGAACCTTAACTGTATTGATTTAAAATCACAAATTACTGACACAAGTGTAAAATAAAAATTTAAAACATCCCCGACATGTTACAACATCCTAATCGCTAATCAGTAATAGTTAAAATAAAAATATGTAATCCGCCATATTGGACCGATTTTCATCAAATATAGCTAAGAACACTCCCGATTAATTCACCTTTCAAACACACACATACACACACACACATACGCACACACACACACACACACACACACACACACACACACGCACATACACACACACATACACACACACACGCACATACATACACACACACACATACACGCACATACATACACACACACACACACACACACACACACACACACACAGAGAGAGAGAGAGAGAGAGAGAGAGAGAGACACGTCAAACTTATAACACCCCGTCGTTTTTGCATCGAGGGTTAAAAACAGCTTTTTGTTATCAGCTTTGCTCAGCCTGACCAGGTTTTATGATATTTTGGAATCATGACTATGCCAAAGATAAAACACCTTACCACCTGCAATCGAATGTTAGGCGAGTTCCAAAAGAAAGAAACTTTACCTACTATTCAAAAACACGTAAAAGCTTTGTAAAAGTTTGTTTGAATAAAAAATAACTATGCTATCTATTCTATTGAGATTGACTGTACTATTGAGATCGTAAATGCTTGACCTAGAAAAACATACATGATATTATTCTTTTTTACAAGTCGCCGTCGTTGAGCCGATCCCAAGAATGCGGGCGCAATAAATATAAACGGGACCCGCTTTTAATCTCCCAAGCCCTATTTATTCACATTTATTCCGAAGGTATTTTCTTATCGGAATTTCCCCGCGGAACTGGGAGCATTTTCTGTGTTTAACAGATTTGTGTCTTCTGTCGTTGTCCCCTGCGAAAGGGTGGAGAATATATTTGTAAAGTATTTTAAAACCTATTGCTATTTTCTTCACATTGATATCTTTATTAACCTAATAGATAATATTGTTTTATTTTGTACATGAAAAGAAAATATATTACAAAGAGCCACAGATTTAAAAATTCAAAAAAGATTAAAAGTGTTTTTGATTTTCTTACATGTAATTTTAATTTCCCTTCGATTGTATTTACATTACGATTTATCATTACAAAGCTTTACAAAGGCCTCAGAACAGTTATTTAGAAAATGTTAAGTTTATTAGAGGAGCTGCTGTTAGTACTTAATTAGTTTTTAATTTTGTTATTAATTTACCTGTTGATAGTATTGATGTTCTTATTCCATTTTATAAATAAAGTATTCGTATTTTATTTCATGAAAACATGATTTACTTTATAAAAACATGCTCTTACAAACAGCGAATTTATTGGCCAATCCGTTGACCCAGTGATTTTTTCACATTTATTGTAAAATTCACTGGGTCAATTGCACCATTAGTAAAATAAGTCTTATTTGAGCTTTGATATTGGGTCAGATTTTCAATAGAAAAATATCAAAACGCTCGGATAATATGAAATAGTTATTTTTCATCTTTTCAAAAACTTTACTAACGTAAACATAAAACTCAATTACGACAACCTTTGTAAACAAACAAATTAGTTATGAAAGTGGTTAATGGAAACTCTTAACAGAAAGTCTGTTTGTTTCGCTTACACAAAATCTCTTTGTGGGAATAAAGTCAAGCTCAGATTCGTTCAAGTTTTAATGAACATAACAAGGAAGGTTTTAAATGAAAATATTCAATCATTCGTCATGTTTGGATTATACCTACTTATATAAGTTTTACATTTATAGTTTAACATTTTCTTTTAGTTTAATGAAAAATTAGGAAAAAACGACCACTTTATTATATTAAAAAGTATACTTACACAAAAAAATATGAACTTGTGTCTTTAATGAATTCCATTGTACATCTGTACGTTATATGCCTTCAGTAAAAAACTGAAAGCATTTGAAATGTGAACTTTCAGTACTACTGTCATTAATTTTATTAATAACTAGCGGACCCGACAGACGTTGTCCTGTCTTAACTATGAATATTGAAACTCCCCTTTTTACCCCCTTGGGGAGAGAATTTTCAAAAAATGTAAAATACGTAATTCTTTATTTTTGATCAAGAGCCAAAATATCAAGTTTCATAAACATAACTTGAAAAATAACTTGAAGAACGAAGGACTATCATACAAACATTCAACCCCTATTTAATCCCTTAGGGGGTAGAATTTTTAAAAACTGTGAAACACCTACTTTTTTGTTTTCAATTTAAAGCCTAAGTACCGAATTTTATGGGTATAGCTTGAAAAATAACGGAGTTTCATACAAACTTTAACCCCCCTTTTTACCCCCTTGGGGGGAGAATTTTCGAAATATGTAAAATACGTAATTCTTTATTTTTGATCAAGAGCCAAAATATCAAGTTTCATAAACATAACTTGAAAAATAACTTGAAGAACGAAGGACTATCATACAAACATTCAACCCCTATTTAATCCCTTAGGGGGTAGAATTTTTAAAAACTGTGAAACACCTACTTTTTTGTTTTCAATTTAAAGCCTAAGTACCGAATTTTATGGGTATAGCTTGAAAAATAACGGAGTTTCATACAAACTTTAACCCCCCTTTTTACCCCCTTGGGGGGAGAATTTTCGAAATATGTAAAATACGTAATTCTTTATTTTTGATCAAGAGCCAAAATATCAAGTTTCATAAACATAACTTGAAAAATAACTTGAAGAACGAAGGACTATCATACAAACATTCAACCCCTATTTAATCCCTTAGGGGGTAGAATTTTTAAAAACTGTGAAACACCTACTTTTTTGTTTTCAATTTAAAGCCTAAGTACCGAATTTTATGGGTATAGCTTGAAAAATAACGGAGTTTCATACAAACTTTAACCCCCCTTTTTACCCCCTTGGGGGGAGAATTTTCGAAATATGTAAAATACGTAATTCTTTATTTTTGATCAAGAGCCAAAATATCAAGTTTCATAAACGTAACTTGAAAAATAACTTGAAGAACGAAGGACTATTATACAAACATTCAACCCCTATTTAACCCCTTAGGGGGTAGAATTTTTAAAAACTGTGAAACACGTACTTTTTTGTTTTCAATTTAAAGCCTAAATACCGAATTTCATGAGTATAACTCGAAAAATGACGGAGTTTCATACAAACTTTAACCCCCCTTTTTACCCCCTTGGGGGGCGAATTTCGAAAAATCCTTTCTTAGTGCTCGCCTACGTCATAAAAGAAACCTACTGTCAAAATTTCAAGTTTCTAACTTCAGTGGTTTAGGCTGTGCGTTGATCGTCAGTCAGTCAGTCAGTCAGTCAGTCAGTCAGTCAGGACAAGCCTTTTTATATAATTATAGATTAACAGGACATTTTGAGAAGAGAGGCTATTAAAGAAATGTCATAATAGTATTACAACTTGAGCGTAGCGAAAAAATTCTAAGTCTATGATTACAACGCATTATAAAAATAAAAAAGAGAAAACTAGTAACAATAATAACAGTTCTCCCCATCGAATCCGGCGACGGCGCGGCGGCCAATCTGTACGCACATCAGCCATCTGCGTGGGAGATATTATAGTGCACAAGTGTGTGCACAATCAAACGTGCACTCTCTATTCCCTCACTCTTATAGTCCGATGGGACGGTAATCCGAAAACCGGAGGGAGATCAGGAGCAGGACGGACAGTTTCACGTGCTCTTCTAGACACGGGGGAGACACACCGACCTACTTCCTAACTCCGGGCTTGTGCTGAGAATTTTCACAAAAACTATGTGCTACCTAATTGGATGATACCCGCGAGCTATATTGCGACATTTTGATATCGTCTCAATAATGCAAACGGGTTGCCCGCACATCCAGTGTTGGAGTTAGGCCAAGTCGCATTACTTAAACCGACAAATTCCTGGTTAAGTATGACTTGGCTAGCACTTGTAGTTCTATTAGCTTTACGTAACTATTGAATAAAATTTAACCAAACTTTTTTTGTTATACTACCAGATATAAAACTATTATATACCTACTATTTTATTTTTTCTAACGAGTTAGACAGACAGAGAGTTAGACGAGGTAAACAGAGTTTCTCCTCACAGTTATTTTTTGTATAATGTTTTTATTAGTTCAAAAATTTGCTTCAATTAAGGAAAGCTAAATAAAATATCATTAAAACTACTCGTCTGGCTTCCATTATATACGTTTCAATAGTACGAAATCAATAATTATTATTATCTTTATAGAATTAGCAATTGCGAATGAATAACACTCATTATTAGCTAGACTGAATTAAGTTTTTCATATAATGTAGGAACGTATAAATTGATTGTATTAAATGGAAAATCATTTCACTGAACATCGAAATAAATTAATTTAGAATGATATTAAATTTAAGCCTACACATATATTTACTAACATAATATACTTATTATGTAAAATTTTATTGAAATAAGTATAACACCATAGAAGGTAACACCCCTTTTCAGCCCTGCAAAGAATTTCATCTCTACACCTCTGAGACAAGTAGGTACTACTAACAACACCTTCTTTCTAATTTCTAGGTCCACTCAGTTTAGATTGTTTTATAAAGAGCCTATGCCGAATTTCTTGGTGGCCCTTCTCAGCAGAATCTGATTTCTAAACCCGTGACAAACCTATCATAAGATCCACATCTGAAATTATCGTGAAATTAATAGTTTTGAATTTGAATTAAGTTGTACGTTGTCTGTCAGTTACTCAGTTTCGGTACTGTTTTATAGGATTAGAATTTAGGTTAAATCATAAATAGCTACCTAAATAATATTCGCTTATTCGCTTTAGGACAGATTCGCTTTACGACAGATTCGCTTTACGGCAGATTCGCTTTACGGCAGATTCGCTTTACGGCAGAAGTACAGTGAACTCGAATATATATAGATAGATTTTTGTTTAAAATTAATAATACATTAAACAAGTTAATACATTAATGCTAATAGATGGCGCTGTATTTACTATCGGTCAAGTCATGTTAAAACAGTTTTGCGTCAACTATTATTATTTTTTATTACGTCTTTTCTAATTTCATAACTCGGCACCTTTAAAATTTAGTGAAGCATCAATAATTATAATTTATAACACATCCTATATTGTTCTATCATCAAAATGTACCTAATATTAGCATTAAAAAAAAATTCAATTTTTTTTACTTACTTTTTTTTTGTAAGCTTTAGGTAGGTTTACGATCCCAACAGAACCTAAGGGCACCTGAATATTCATGTATAACCCTAACCTAACCTAACTTTAGTTTAAAGAAAAAATTCAAATGACGGACAAGTGCAAATTCACTCAAGTAGACTCGGAGACCTCGCTTCGCTCGGTCAATAATAATTATATAAAGGAAAGTTTTCCTTGGAGTGGAGACCATATTTTATCTCGACCTGTACAATTTTTGCCGTAAAGCGAATCTGCCGTAAAGCGAATCTGCCGTAAAGCGAATCTGTCGTAAAGCGAATCTGTCCTAAAGCGAACAAGCCATAATATTCACCTACGCATGTCCTTCAAGACTCAAATTAAGGCAGAAATTATACCGGCTGTAATTTCTAGCAATTGAAAGATATATAATTTATTTGACTAAGATTGATGTGGCGTTTAATTACAACCTATCGCACAGACTTGCGTTAGTCCACAACTCTTGATAGTTAAACCGCACAACTTTGCCTTAATGAATGAAGAGTTTGCCAACTAATTTGCCACCGCACCGCAGGGGAAACACCCCCTAAACTCATTAATATCGCTTTTGAACTAGCAATTGTTGCCGACCAGTCTGGCGTGTAATGTCGCAAAACATAGCCTTTCAATATTAAACCTTATTCAAAATTTAGCAAGTTCGATCGAGATAGTCCTTCTATTCTCAGAACAATACAGATGCAAGAGTATAGCGATAGTTGTACCCGTTAATACAAATAGACATAACAAATGTATAATGCAAGTCTTGTCACGAAGCGCATATTATTATATTGTAGTCATCTTCATTTCAATTCCTCGCCCATCCACAACTGACGCCTCTAGCAACCAGGTTGGCGCGTGTTTGCAGCAATGGACTGACAAAGGTTAGCAACTGGTCTTTTCAGCAAGAAGCCAACAACTGGGCGTCTCCTCTAGAATAAGAATAGATTAGGTCATAATCCCCCACGCTGGAAAAATGCGGAATTATCACAGACTTCACACACTATTGAGGATATATTGATAAAGGATTCCTTATTTTTAGCGGTATTTTTTTAAATATTGGAATACTATTGCTTTGGCACGTAGGGACGGCAAGAGACCTGTTGGTAGGACACTTGCCCCATGGAAGCAAGGCAGGTTACACTAGAAACCTGCCCGCGTTTTAGATTTTTAATATATACAGGGTGTCCCACGGCTATGCCACATGGAGGGGAAGTACCTTAAATATTGTAGATGGAACATTTTACTGAAAGAAGACTTCATTTTAATTTAAAAAACAATTTAAACTGCATTCATAGATTTTTAAATAATTGCCTGGTTGAACCGGGACTCGAACCCGCTATACGAGAAAAAAAATTAATCTGTATCTTTATCATACCAATCGGAAGGCTTCATCATAAGTATTATTCTTTGTTAAATAACATAGCATGAGAAATAAAAGGAAGACCATGAATTTTAGCCTTTAATGTAAAATTTTGTTCAGAAAAATGAAAAGCTGACATTGGCGTATCGACATTCAACTGACATGAATTATTACTAATGAGTATGCAATTCGTAGCTCTGTTGCAGCGGGATTGAAGGACAAACCAATAAATCAACAAACAAACATACTTTCGCATTTATAGGTAATATAAGTAAGGATAGTAAGGATAGTAAGGGAAATGATGCGTACTTCTCAAGTGGTTCTCAATGTCAGCTTTTCATTTTTCTGAACAAAATTTTACATCAAAGGCTAAAATTCATGGTCTTCCTTTTATTTCTGATGCTATGTTATTTAACAAAAAATAATCCTTATGATGTAGCTTTCCGATCGGTATGATAAAGATACAGGTTAATTTTTTTTCTCGTATAGCGGGTTCGAGTCCCGGTTCAACCAGGCAATTATTTAAAAATCTATGAATGCAGTTTAAATTGTTTTTTAAATTAAAATGAAGTCTTCTTTCAGTAAAATGTTCCATCTACAATATTTAAGGTACTTCCCCTCCATGTGGCATAGCCGTGGGACACCCTGTATATAGCTACTCGTGCTGATTCACTGATTCACTCACTCACTCACTCACTGACTCATTGATCACCTCTCCTGTAAAATTTTGTATGGAAAAAAATTTTTTCACTCACGGTTTCGTATAGAGGACAAAAATTCATTCGGAGGAAAAATATGGAGAGAGCTGATGATTGAGGATTTCGGAGACGGGTGAGGAGCACCGGCCAGGGTATCGAAGATAGGTGGGAGGTGTTCAACCAAATGTCACTCGAAACTTCATCCAATTGGCAGAGAGCCGAAAAAAAATTCCAAAATGGCGGATTCAAGATGGCGGCCATACAAATTTCGTCGGTGTCTATCTCGGAGACTATAAGAGATGGAAGAGTGGTTTCTTGGAAAAAGATGATCAGGACCCGAAGGTCTACTTGATGAATAGAAAAAAAATTCAATATGGCGGATTTTTTATTTTTTCATACAAAATATATGCAAGACTTTAATACGATTCTTTTTCAAAATTTCTGATGATTTCGTATAGAGAACAAAAATTCATTTGGAGAAAAAATATGGAGAGACCTGATGGTTGAGGATTTCGGAGACGGGTGAGGAGCACGGCCAGGATATCGAAGATAGGTGGGGGGTGTTCAACCAAATGTCACTCGAAACTTCATCCAATTGGCAGAGAGCCGAAAAAAAACTCCAAAATGGCAGATTCAAGATGGCGGCCATACAAATTTCGTCAGTGTCTATCTCGGAAACTATAAAAGATGGAAGAGTGGTTTCTTGGAAAAAGATGATCAGGATCCGAAGGTCTACTTGATGAATAGAAAAAAAATTCAATATGGCGGATTTTTTATTTTCATAAAAAATATATGGCGAATTGGGAATTTTTATATGTTCGTTTTCAAAATTTCTGATGGTTCGGGGAAAAATATGGAGAGAGCTGATGATTAAGGATTTCGGAGATGGGTGAGGAGCACGGCTAGGGGATTGAAGTTAGGTGGGGGGCGCTCAAACAAAAATCACCAGAAACCTCATTCAATTGGCAGAGAGCTGAAAAAAAATTCAAAATGGCGGATTCAAGATGGCGCCCATACAAATTTCGTCGATGTCTATCTCGGAGACTATACAAGGTGGAAGTGTGGTTTCTTGGAAAAAGATGATCAAGACCCGAAGATCTACTCGATGAATAGAAAAAAATTCAAGATGGTGGAATATTTTTTTTTTCATACAAAATATATGGCGAATTGGGAATTTTCATATGTTCGTTTTCAAAATTTCTGATGGTTCGGGGAAAAATATGGAGAGAGCTGATGATTAAGGATTTCGGAGATGGGTGAGGAGCACGGCTAGGGGATTGAAGTTAGGTGGGGGGCGCTCAAACAAAAATCACCAGAAACCTCATTCAATTGGCAGAGAGCTGAAAAAAAATTCAAAATGGCGGATTCAAGATGGCGGCCATACAAATTTCTAAAATGATGACCAATCCCGAAGATCTATTTAGTGAACAGAAAAACCGCGGTTCGCTTTAGCGAGCCGCGCACCCACGCGCCCTACTAGTAAATTATATAATTACCTGGGTCTTTGAAATGTGCCGTTAGAAATTACTTGTGGTGTGTGATTTTTGTGAATAACCTTCCGGCTTTCGTTTTTCCAGTTAACCACATCTTGAGTACCTTCAAATAAAGAGTGGCATTTTCTAGGCAAGCGCGCTCCATCTTAGGCTGCATCTTCACTTAACATCTGATATGACCACATTCAAGGACTAAGCTATATATTAAAAAAAGATACCAGTAGGTAAGTTCAAAAGTCTCTTGTGCTATCTAGGTATGTGTCTTTATAAACACAAACGTTGTAACCTAGCATTTTCACTTAAGACCCTTATATTATCGATGTCCATGGTTATATCGGAAGTGACATCATTATCGCAGTATATGACGGTATTAACGACGAATCCCTCCACCTCGTTAACCTTCCTATCTTTGGACCGTAAATTCTATCCTCTTGTAATAATAAATCTATTCAAGTAGCGATTGAAAGATATTACATCGTTTGAATAATTTAATTTAATCTTATTGAAGTAGCTGTTAATATTGATTCAATGCTTTCTCCATTTTCTGATCATCTAAACTAATTAATAAAATTGAAGTGTATATCTGAGACTTCAAAAATACTGCCTTTTATTAAGTGATTAGGACTTTTGCCTCCTATTCGAAGAATCTGGAGTTCGATTCTTCCACACAAACTTTACGTAACTTTTCGAGCTATGTACGTTTTAAACAATTAAATATCACCTCGTAAGAAAACCTTTAGCCTGATAGTTCTCCATAACATTCTCAGAGGTGTATGTAGATATGAAGTCTATCAGCCAGTGGTAGCCTAACCTGCCCTAAAACCTTATTCTGAAAGGAGTCCTTTGCCCAGTTGTGGGCGGGCGATAGGAGAAATAAATAATAATAAATTAATAAATTAATTATATAATTCATTATTTGAGATATAATATTTTTTTTTAAAAAAGAACATTAGCCAAGCTGAAGTTGACTAATATTCTCCTACCCCATCCAACTAAGCGGAAAGCTTGTGCTAGAAGTGGGTATGACAATAGTGCAACAGGTGGGATTCGAACCTGCGACCTTTCTGTTTCCAGTCCGCATCTTTAACCGTTGGGCTATTGAGACTTAACCCAAACACGTTTTTAGAATCTATATGGGCAATGTATCTATTTAATCTTTGGGACGGTTGAACCTATATTGATGGGACTTTCTCATGGAAGGATAAAAACAAAGAGTACAGAGACCGTACACCAAAACTAAGTCCTCAGCCAAAAGATACGAAACATTTAGTCTGTAGTAGGTATGTAACTTGATATAGGTCACTTGGAAGGATTGCCACAAAGTTGCGTGCCCCTTATTTCAACCGTGGGAACCAGAACAGCTGTCCTTTGAGATCGTCCATCCACCTATTTCAAACGCTACCGTGCGGGGTCGCCATTCGTCCATTCGATTCTTCGCGATAGGTTATTGTAACTTCAGCCAACAGTACCTAACATTACAAAGAACCATCTTCTTTATCTATAAACGCCCACTGTTAAACTTTTAGGTCTCTCGCATGGACTTCCACAGGTCTCGGTCTTGCGCCGCCTGCATCCAGCGGCTCCCTGCGAACGAAAAAACATATTCGTATTCTAAAATTACGCACTTCAATAGCTCGGGACCGGAAACGATTTTCCCGAAGTTGTGACCTTATTATTGAAAGAATGAACGACGTCGCCGCGTACTCAGCGAGTTGAAAGGAATACTTGAACCTCTCGAGACTCTGGCAGTGTTTAGGGACATACCAATTAAGTTTTATTTATTAGTAAGTAATCAACAGCGCTTACAATATTTTGTTAGAAGTTTACAAAAAACATGATGTACACAATCTTCTAAGCCATAAGGTTGTCTGGAAGAGATCGCTTTAGCGATAAGACCGCCTTTGTGTACTGACTTTTTTTCTGTTTGTGGAGCAATAAAGAATAAATAATTAAAAATTATAGAGACGGACATATTTTCGCATTTATAATATTGCTAGTTAGGATTATCGAGCACTCCAGTTTAACTATTAATTATTATAATTAAAACAGAATCCAAAATTAGTTCAATAAAACACCTATAATAAGTGCATAATAACATTTCTATTATACCTACCTATACATTATAATATTTCAATACAAAGCCGAATTCTAGCAAAATCTCGAGTGAATATAAAACATTTAATTAAGGTTTGCGTGTTGGTTAATTAATATTGCGGTGACGTATGCAAAATTAAATTATTAAACTTATAGATTTATTAGGTTAACCGTTTATATTGCTTTATTTATTTAATTCAATTCAAATCCTATATTTTTTCTATTATTAGGTATGCAAAATTAAATACCCTAAGTACTCACTAAAATTATTTCGATAACCTTGCAATGACACTAAGTGCCTATTTTTGCTATTTTCTAACCAACGAATAACGTTCTGACAGATTTCCAATACGAACTGTCAAAACATAAAAGTTATTCGTCGATTATAGTTTACTTGGCATTTGTGAAATAGGTTAGGTGAGTCTCTAATCGTAATAGTGTTTGTTATTCTTAAACTAAATAATAAGTAAATCTTTTAATAAGTTTCATATAATATACTAGCCGATGCCCGTGACTTCGTTCGCGTTGATTTATTTTTTTAAATCCCGCGGGAACTCTTTTATTTTCCGGGATAAGATACATAAAGCCTATGTCACTTTCCAGGTCCTCAAGTATACTCTAGCAAAAAATCACGTCGATCCGTAGCTCTGTTGCAGCGGGATTAAAGGATAAACCAATAAACAAACACACTTTCGATTTATAATATTAGTAAAGAAAAGGATTCAACATCATAAAAAGCTCCCGTTTAATGAAAAAGTTAGTTCTGAGCACTAAAGCATTTGACTGTTAATATTGTTCGTTAATATAGTTTAGTACTGCACTAACAGCATACACAGGCGCTCTATATTTTCGCGCAGTTTACTTGTCAAATAACTAACGTCAAGTATGTCAAGCCAATCTGCGTCACTTCAAGCATAGCGGTATATGCGTGAAAATTAGCTGCAATAACAGGCGTGATGAGTCGTCAGATCGTAATTCAGGTCTACGAGTACGCTCTCGTAAATAGCTATGCCAATGAGCTGTTTGCATGAAATACTTAGGGTTTATGCTGACGTTATGCATTTAGACTGTAAAGGTGGCGGTTCGCGCCGCGACAGAGACAGGAGACCACGACCGGAGACCGCGACCGGCGACCGCGACAAGTGTCTCGGTCTCTTCTGCATGTACTGTAGGTCGAGACCGAGACTGGAGACCGTGAAAAGTATCTCGGTCTCTTCAGTATCGGAGAGTGTGTCGATGGAGTCAGTTGTGTTCTGTGTCATGATGGAAAACCAAGTTGTAGAACTTCTATTGGAGGAAGAAGAAGAAGATTTATTTATGCTTTCAGCTATGCTCATCCAAATATTGTCCTTCAAATTTTCGTCTCTGTAGGAGTCTAGTCGTGCATCGTATATCGGAGGGTGCTGTCTGATCAGTTCAATCAGCGTTTCACAGTCTTCGTCAGAAAAAGTATTCATTTTTAAACACTAAACACACGTCCTTTTCGAACGCGACACGAGACACTACTGGTCCGAGGCAGCGACCGTCTCGCTGTCTCCTGTCTCGCGTCTCTGTCTCCTGTCTCTGTCTCGCTCGCGAACTGTCGCTTATACATTTCCTAACGTCAAGTAACGGTCGCGGTCGCCGGTCGCGGTCTCCGGTCGTGGTCTCCTGTCTCTGTCGCGGCGCGAACCGCCACCTTAAGGCAACTGCAAAATTGACTGCAGTTTGGATGTGGTTTATGGTTATATCAACCCTACACCCTATCGGTCAGCTTCTATGTCGAGGGCACCGATAGATGGCATAGATTTCTAGCCTAGTATTTTTTTTTTTGCGGAAATCTTGTGTTAGGAGTGGGTACGACAATAATGCGACGGATGGGATTCGAACCTGCGACCGTTTAGTTTTCAGTCCGCACCTTAAACCGTTGGGCTATTGAGGCTCTAACTAAGTATTAAATCGCATAATAATTCAACAGGCATTAGCAAACCATACAGGAGATATTATAGTACGCGTGTGTGTGCCCAAACACTCTCTTTTCCCTTACTCTCATAGGCTTGTGGAATTGTTGGCTGGTCCTCTTGCTGTTGCTCAAAATTCATTGATGCAACACAGATTGCGATCGTTGCATCGTATCGATTGTTGCATCATTTTTAGGCAATGCCACAGAAGGCGCAGGGTAGATTAGACTACCTTATGTTAGCGAAATATTGAAATAGTAAAGATATTATACAACTTTAATGTCTTGAAGGTAGTTTGATAAAACTAGTAGTAGGTAGTTTGACTTTGTTGACGACTTAGGCGCCGCCGGTCTGGTGCCGCGCCGTTAATATAAATGCAGCGGGTTGGACGTTATTAATTCAGTCTCTTCCGGAGACTCATACGGCTATTGGATACTCCCGCGTCTAGGTCGTTGTATTTGATTAAGGGACTGTGATAGCAATCGCGCCCTAATCGAATAAATATTACCCGTAGGTTTAGATGAGTAATTGATTAAATAATACTTAGATATGTTTGATAGTTACCCTCACGTTCAAATGGTGGTTTGTCTGACGTGTTGTGGTTAAATAGGTTAGATGTGAGGACAGGGGCCGTTATAGGGGCGGTTGGAGACGGCTTTAGGTAGGGTTTAAGCGTTTTTGAGTTTATACTTACATGAGGGGCATGAGAACTTCTGCAAGATTCTCTGACAGAAGCAAATCCACTCGTATAGGCATTATAAGCGTTTTATTATTACGAGCTTTGTACCTCAGAGGTGGTGGTGATTATGTAAAGGCAAGTATTTTATTCGTACTTTTGTGCAATTAACTAATCTACCATTACCATTCTTCTGTGTAATCTAGGTAAGAGCAGCAAGTGACAAAATGAATAAAAGAGAATACTTTCTCTCCGCAAAATATGACAAAGCGATTGTTCTTTACCTTGAAGTTACTGGTCGTAACGTAAAAGTCTCTGTGATTAATAGTATTGCATTTTTCAGTACCACAAGTTTATAAATAAGAGCACAAAATTTTAACGTTTAAAAATATAGACATTACAATATTAATATTTTGCACAATATACAGATAACTAAAGACAATATACAGACTTCGTCCGTGGAGTTAAATTTTTAAAAATTCCAGGGAAACCCTCTGTTTTTCTGGGATAAAACCTAGCCTATGTTTCCTGCAAATCTTCTACTAGGCTACTTTACATCCCGAAAAAGCACTTAAAAATTACTCTATCCGACTATCAGTATAAGTTAAAATAAAAACATGAGACTAAAATTGTCGAATGTTTAACGTTGTAAGCATTATGTATTAATTAAAAGGGTGAGCGTAAATAATGTTGTACATACTCGCACAGTAATTAATTCGCCGCGTATCTTCATATTGATTTTACTTTCACAATAATGTAATGTAACCCTTTTATGGCATAATATCTTTAACGTTTTACTAGGTAAGTAGGTACAGATGTAGCAGCGTAACAGTGTAACAGCGTAACAGCGTAGCGCGTAGCTGAGTAGCAGAGTAGCAGCGTAGCAGAGTAGCAGCGTAGCAGCGTAGCGGCGTAGCAGCGTAGCAGATAACATTGCAGGTGAAGCGACGCAATTTTGCTAAAATGTTAAGTACAAACTTCTACTTTTCTTTTCTTAATGGTGTGATGTGAAATTCAAAAGCGTGCGTTGATTTTTTCCACAAATAGGTATAATAATATTATAAATCCGATGTGAAAGTGCGTGCGATGCGCAAAGTGGTTTTCTTTGTTGGTTTGTCTTTCAACTACTTTCACGCAACCATGGATCAACGGATTGGCGTGATTTTGACATGGGTTTAGTTGAGAATCTAGACAGTAACATAAGCTTTTACTTTTCATTTTGGTAAAACAAAGGGGCCCCGCAGGATTATTTTGTCGTAGGCAAAACCTAGTCATCTTGTTTATAATCAGTTTTTATTATTTCTTCGGACTCTCTCATTATATTTTGAGCTTTACAGACCCATTTTCCTGTCAATTCTAAATTGTTTTACTTTCCTGTATTTAATTTTTTTTTAAATTATTATTTAAATAGAGAGCGAACGATTTAGTTCCTTACCTGATATTTGCAGAACCGGAGGAACAACCTAGGTACGTATTTACTTAATGATCGGCTCTTAAGGAGTTTATTTGTCTGGCCTTTGAATAACCGAAAATAGTAGTTTTGAGAGAACACATGTGAAAACTAGTAGATAACATATTTTTCTATTGCTTTACCATTTAGAGATCGACTTGCGAAGAAAGCCATTGCGAGAAGTTTGCATCCAATAGAATATCATTTGCAAAAAGCGAATGAAAATACTATCTACGAAGATATTTTTCCTCCCACAAAGGTTCAGACTTTTCTTTTATATTATATTACTACTATTCAACATCACAATATAGACAACAAATTGCTGCCAGTACAGAATCGCATTCGACAAAGGGCGAATTGTTATGCTCGTGACGTTAATAGGATGGGGGCCATTCTTCACATCTTGGCGTTATTGGGCCATATATCAGTCACAATTGTTTAAGCCCTGATAACACTAACTAAATATAAAAATAAGTAATTATGAAGTTTAAAAAATAATATGTTTACCACTTTTTCTTTTAAAAAATTATTTACTTGTGCAAAACTTTAAGCCTAGTAGTTAGGCGTGTGGTCTCCTATTTGGGAAGTCACCGGTTCGATACCGGGCATTTCGAAGTTTCGTGATTCGTGCGTTTAAGCAATTTAATATTACATGCTTTAACGGTAAAGGAAAACGTCATAACAACGTCATAACACTTGAAAGTTCCGCATAATGTTCTCGAAGGTATGTCCGTTGATTCACATTGGAACCGCGTTTTATATTCAAAGGGCCCGCGTGGTGGACTATGGCTATAACCCGTCTCTGACAGAATACCTGTGCTCAATATAGTGAGTCGGTGAAGAATTGTTACTAATGATGATGGAGATGATGATGATGATGATGATGAAATTTTAAATAATAAAATCTTAGATACCTAAACAGTTCTTGCACGCGAGATAAAATTCGAGGTGAACCATTATAAATGCGAAAGTGTGTTTGTTTGGTGGTTTGGCCTTCCATCATGTAGCAACGGAGCATCGAATCGACTAGTTTTTTACATTTATATGAATGAGAACTTGGAAAGTGACATAAGCTACCTTGATTGTTCCAGCGGGATTATTATAAACCTAAGAAACTCCTTAAGTCCTTCCGAAGTCGCAGGCAAAAGCTCACATAAGTCGCTTAGTACTCAATCCTATTGTTTTGGGCTAGATGATATACGTACCTACCTGCAGACGTAATATCGACGTATGAATTGGAAATTCCAAAGGCAAGTGAAGCATGCTGCATATTTAAACGTCATATTTATCTCACTTAACAGCCACTTAGCTACCCACAATACAATGATTTTCAAATTAATTCCTGTAACATAAATCTCGTTACACTTAATCTTATTCATGAGCTACATGTAATTGTTTTGTTCTAGATGTACTGGGAAATGTAATTCCGGTGTATGAATCCGAAATCCCGCAACCAAGTGAAATATGATGCACATTAACTAAAGCTCGTTTTCGGTCGTGTTTTTGTCACCAAACCGTTTTGCTGAATCAAGTGTACAATCCACTGGGATACTGAGCACTCGCGAAGCGTTTCAATTTAGTTCCATGCACGTCATCATTATCGAGAGCACTCTTTTCCAATTCATTCATAACAATTTTCATTTGTGAACTTATTCTATCTATACATATAATAAAATTGTAGAAAAGTGGTGTCTGTACAATGGAAATATATAAAAAAAGTAGCAGGGGTTGTTATTATATCGATGCCGAACCCGAAATTGTAATTAATTTTTTTTTTGTCTGTTTGTCTGTTTGTTTGTGTGTTTGTGCACGCTAATATCAGAAACGGCTTATTCGATTTAGATACAGTTTTCACTAATATATTGTAGTAAGCTTCACTTAACATTTAGTGTTTATTTCATGTCAATCGGTTCATAGATAAAAAAGTTATGTCAATTTAAAGAATCACGGCGAACATTTTTAACGTACAGAGTAGGTACGTACTACACGCCTCGCGCCTGAGCGTCCGTGGCTATATAAAGCGCGCTGAGAGCCGCGCCCCGAAAAGTCACTATTCCACGCGAACGAAGTCGCGGGCACAGCTAGTTTTTGAATAAATAAGTACATATCCCATTATAATGAAGCAAATTAGAGAAACAATAAATGGAGCCATGTAAAATTGTACATAACGATCTTCATCTTTGATTTTCACAATCGAAAATTATAAAAGGTGGACAGTTTATAATAGAATATTGTGTCATTATATAATTTACTGCGAATCCACCGTAAGCTAAAGTATCAAAGCTTTTCATAAAGGGATTCGCGCGATCAGAGTTTAATAACTGATGATCCGATAGCACTTTCTGCTATATAAATTTAGATATTAGCAGCTCTATGCTAAATTAAGATTCTCTGGTATGGTCTAGTTTGAAATATTTCTGCAGAGCTGTTTAGTAAAATACAAACTCACTACGAAAGCACTTAGGTATTTCGCCATCTATACAAATAAATAAAATTGAAGACTTTGGAAGGGACTTTATGTCTTTTTCATTTATATGGGATTACGTGACAGAGAAAGCGCTTATACTATCTTATACATTTCAACTTTCAATTTCAACTTTCAACCATTATCAACTCTAAGCCTTTAAATAAAATACGATAGCCTCGAAGCATTGTGGCAACAATGGACATCAGCATTAAAGTATTTTTTTTATTCGATGACAAGGTAGTCCTTGACTGCGATCTCACCTGATGGTAAGTGACGATGCAATCTAAGAAGCCTAACGCTAAATTGCTTCGCGGCACGTCTTTGAAGGTAGGGTGGTAACTAGAATCGAACCCGAGACCTCCCAGTTATAAGACCTCAGCCTCAAAACTGCGCCAGAGAGGTCGGCAAATATACTAATAAATAAAAAATAAAAATATACTTACTAAATTGTTGAAACAAGCTCTTGAAAATAACAATTTCCAAGAGCTTGTTTCAACAATATTGTTTATGCTTCTTGGAAACAGGATAATAAAGGAGATCGATTTCAATGAAAATTGTATTTGTGATCCCTAAGGGGTTTGTCTACCGGGAATTTCGGTTAACAATAAATAATTTATATCTAACCATTAATTGAATAATTTATGGTTGATTGTTTGGATATTCTGGGATGTTTTTCGCGCGCGTAGATCGGGAGGGTTTCCTTCAATTAGTCATACCCATTTAAGATTACTGTTCATAATTTGCAACAGGGAATATAATTGTTTTGAGTTATAACCCGTTTTGACCCACTATTTTCATTCTGAGAACTATTCTGAACTTTACTTTTCCGTATCACATATGTATATCCTATATTAATTGATACATGAACAGTAATTTCATTTAAATAAAGTAATTTATTTCATGCAGGCCAACCTAGGGTTCGGAAAGAAGACTCTACAGCGACAAGCCGGCAAAAAACTCAGCAGAGTCTCTTTTCAAAACACAATATATCATTATGTAGCTATTTCAGTGTAATAAGTTATTACGCTCTTTGTTATTATCTTGCAGGCAACTGAATGCAATTTGTCATAATTTTTAAATATATGTAACTAATTTTCCATTATCTTTTACTAAGTTTTTTAACTAAGCATAAATCTACAATGCTCCCGCGTCTAGGTCGTTATATTTGATTGATGGGTGGTGATAGCAATCACGCCCTAATCGAATAAATATTACCCGTAGGTTTAGATGAGTGTAATTGATTAAATAATACTTAGATATGTTTGATAGTTACCCTTACGTTCAGATGGTAGTTTGTCTGACGTTTTGTGGTATAATAGATTAGATGGGAGGACAGGGGCCGTTATAGGGGCGGTTGGAGACGGCTTTAGGTAGGGTTTAAGCGTTGTTTGAGTTTATACTATATACAAGTAGCTATTAGTACTAACGCAAGGAAAGATGTAAAATATTGCCCTTTATCACCGTTAAGCTGTTGAGGCTTTAAGGTCAATTGATTTGATAAAAGTATTATGTTTTTGTCTGCAATTATAAATACTCACGATCATTATATACTGTGGCATTTAAAGCAATTAGTTTTATCGTGTAATTGTGAAAAATGTTCAAATGCAGCACATTAAAAATGTTATTTGTTAGTGTCCAGTGCAGACGATGTTGTTAGACGTTCTGGGAAAACGGTTGTCTCATTCCTATGAAATGGGAAAGAAAAATGGTATAGAATTTAACAAATTCTTTAGGATTTTTAGTACAAGCAAAGTTTCTAGTTTCTATATCAACATGAACCATTATTATGTTTTAAAAAATCACTAAAATTATAGAATTATACACTGAGCGATTTTTTAAAAAAATATTAGCCAAACTTGAATATTATTTTCCTCTCCTTTCCAAATAAGCGGAAATCTTGTGTTAGAAATGGATACGTCAATTATAGTACAACATGTTGGGATCGGACTATAGATCTTTCAGTTTTCCAGTCCGCACCTTTAACCTAAGCTAATTTACAAGTACAATTTAATTTCACAATATTAATAATAATGTAACGGCATTCATTGGAATGGCATTCTGGACTATTGATAGATAGATAATAGATTTATTTAAATAAAAAATTATTCCATTCTATTTCACGGAAGTCCAATCTTTGTATGTAGTTTTACTTATTACGTCGTAGCAATATAACAGCATATTTCAAGCAAAAAAGGTGCTTAGTGAACAAAAAGTCACTCCGAAGAAAAAGTTAGCTCAGGAGTAGATTACCTACTTTCACGGTATTTGGAACAAGGCTCTCGTCACTTTTTCACGTTTTTTACCCGGGTATTTATGAATGCAAATGAAAAGGCTACGGGCTTATGGCTTTTGATTTTATAAGATGCTAAGATGAGCAATCTCTCCCTCTTATAATATTTTTCTTGAAAATAAGTATCTGTAAAAAATTCAACTAGATTTTAAATCCATTCCATTTCATACCTTAAGTATTAAATCCAGATATCTGCGATTTAAGAAAATGTTTTTGGGAGATTATTCAAATACATCAAGTTACGTTAAACTATGTAACATTTTAACCCTCATTACTAATTCGTCACAGTTGTTATTTTTCTTTAAAAAAAACTTTTTGTCTCAATTATTTTAAAACACCTATAATCCTATTATTAATATTATAAATGTGAAAGTTTGGATATGTGTATGTACTATGTATGTATGGATGGATAAGTGTTTGTTACTTAAACACGCCGCAACTATTGAACCGATTTGGCTGTTTGGCACAGAGATAGATTATGGACTGGAATAACACATAGGTTAAATTTTATCTCGGAAATTGAGAGTTCTCGCGGGAATTAAAAAACCACAATTCACGAATCAAAGAAAGTCGCCGGCATCAACTAGTGACACATATTCTTTTATTTATCTTTCAATCGGACATCGTTGCTCATTTAGCAAATTTTTTATAACTGAGCCTTTAAACTCTGAACTTTTTAATAGTTTCTGATTAAAAGGGCTGTGACACACAAACAGACATACTGACAAACACTGTAAGGATGATACAGTGTACTTATTTTACTGCGAAATCCTCAAAATGCCAATATCAGTTCGCAGCACTTACCCCGTTGTGTACCGAACGTTAACAGCTCAAATCTCATTTAACTTCATCTCATTCATGAGCATCACTCAATTCTAGATGGTCTAGGAAATGTAATGTCGCTTTATGAGCAACTCGGAAATCCTCCTGCTGAGAGAAATATGATGAGCACTGAGCGAATCGTTCGTTTAATACGTCCTTTTGTTGGTGAAATGTTTTGTTAAATTACTACAAGTACTTATGTTATCACTTAATCATATTTACGTGTCCTTAAATCGATTATGGCACGTCCGTGTCGGACGAAAGTCCCTTAAAAATTGAGCTAATGAAAAAAAAGTCGACTATGATAATTACAATTTTTTTTTAAGTAAAAAAAAATTGTAATTATCATAGTATTTTTGTAACTGGAACTCAACTACGGAAAATCCTACTATTAATATTATAAATGTGAGTGTGGATGTTTGGATGTTTGTGACTCAATCACGTCGCAACGACTAGACCGATTTGGCTGAAATTTAGCACAGAGATAGATTATAGTCTGGAATAGCACATAGGCTACTTTTTATAATGCGGGAATCAAAAAATCTTAATCCACGCGAACGAAGTCGCGGGTATCAGCTAGTTGGTTGTATAAGTTCATGCAATTCACGAGGGCGCGTGACTCATGGTTGTGTGTGTGTCGTATCTACATATATAAGTGGGAGCGAGAGCTTGCTCTCGCCTGACCGCTCACACCGAGGCTCCTGACAGGCACACACACTTACGCAATGTTTATGTACACAACGTAACCACAAGTAAAGCTCACATGCCTTCGTGAATTAAATGAACCATGCGTCATATAGATATTGGTAGTAGATATAAAATATAGGTAATACCAACAGGATCTTATAATAACGAATGGATTGACGCCTCATTCATCAAAAGCGGCTGAGCTGTTTTGGTTGTCTGATTGATTTGCCATTGACATATCTGCCTGTAGCCCATGTGTAAATAAAAGGGTCGAGGGGCTCAAAATACCCTTAAAAAGGGAATGCCTTAACAAAATCGTAACTAATTAAGTACGCATTTGCTGAAGTACGTAAACGTATATCAATTTGATGACATCCATTTGCAATTAACGCATACGAGCGAGTTGGTAATTACTACCCCTCGGTTATTTACAAAGACCCTCGTCATTGCGAACGTGCTGTCATTCTCCTGGTGTTGTTTTACACGTCATTCCTTTATTGGTAACAAAAAATTCCAAAAGAAAAATAATTTGTTTTTTAATAATAAAGTCCTCCCGACCGAATTCGGTCCGGCGGCCAATCTCCACAGAGATTAGCCATCTGCGCGGGAGATATTATAGTGCACAAGTGTGTGCGCAAACACAGGTGCACTCTCTACCCTCACTCTCATAGTTCGATGGGACGGAAAATCCGACACGACCGGGAAGAGATCAGGCGCAGGACCGACGGATTTACGTGCTCTCCGAGGCACGGCGGTGACTCACCACCGACTTCCTAACTCCGGGCTAGTACTGAAAATTTCTTAACAGAAAATACAATACATTTTTGGCCCGACCCGGGAATCGAACCCGGAACCTCGTCATCCGTAGTCGAACTGGCTAACCCCTAGACCAACAGGGCAATTGTTTTTTACTGTGGAGCCGCAGTCATGGATAGAAGAGAAAATGTTTGCTTTGAACATTGGCACGCCTATTTCACACGGAAGTGTGAAATGTCGAGTTCATCATCTCATCCGAAAGACGTCCGCTTCTGGACTTAGGTATCTTGAAATGATCGCCACAGAACACGATCCTGTGCCGCCTGTATTCAACTGCTGCCAGCAATTTACCTGAGATCGTCCGTCCATCTAGTGGGGGTCTAAAAACGCTACGGCGAAACATACGCTAATAGAAACATTTCAACAAACATACATATTACAGACTGCTAGAATCATAACCCCTCTTTAGACTTTGCCGTAAAAATATTTCCCTCTCTTTTGCAAATAAGCGTAAAGCTTGTAGGAGTAGACACAGACCAGAAGTCTTCTTTATCTCTTCAGTGGTTGGTATTTTGTCACAATAATAGGCTGTCATATTCGGTTGCTGGGGTGTCATATCCGGCGCCTCCCGGTGTTGCCTCTTCACCTTCGCGACTCGATGAGCTATGTATGACGGTATTTCTTGTTCTCCTACAGAACTCCTCATTATCGATTTCATTTATATTTCCCCTCTAAATAAGCGTAAAATTTGCGCTTGGAGTGATAACGACAACAGTGAAGCGGGTGGGATTAGAAACCTTTTGGATTTCAGTCCGCCAGTCCGAGTCTCAACAGTTGAGCAGACATTTATGCCCGTTTTCACCAACCATACCTAAAATATTACCTAAATAGGAGTCTCTTTACATAGGTAGCGCCTTAACCAATCTCTTCTCCATCTTTAGATGTTACCTAACGGTTCGTGAAAATAAAATTGTCAGAAAACGTCACCTAGCTTAGCTTTTGTTACCCGCAAAAGTTAGGGAACATTGGTAAAAGCGGGCACTAATCTGATAAAATGTACATAGATAGGGGTGTACCTAACTGTAAATAAAAGGAAGGATATATCGATAATAGGGCATTTCATCTGAGTCGTTATGGGGTACAAATTATTCCGTACCGTGCACCTGATTTATAACTGCTTGTTCTGTTTAGTAAACATCAAAGCAATTTCAAGCCCTGCACATGACAAATAACTTGGCAGGCGGTAGTGCAAATAACTGACTATCCAAGAGACAGCCTTATGTTCTTCTTAAGAATTAAACCATACTCAAATACGAGGTTTTTTTTACCTAGACAAATAGAGGTTAAATATAGCAAATAGGATAATTAATTTGTCTAGATATGAAAATGTAATTTGGGTGAGCAGACAATGCATACGCCGTTTGAATTTAACTATTGTTACGAAGCGGCACTCTCCTCGCGACGCACTACGCTCAGCTCTATCTATGGCTTGTGATTAGGACACAAACATACCATACTGTTTAATTATAAACAGTATGGTATGTTAACAAATATTAATTTGTAGTAGGTAGTAACAATAGGAATAAAGAGAGTTCCAAATATCAAGTGATGATTTTTTGAGCACTTGGCCAATGAGGGCTATTATCCAATTAATATTATCAATGCGAGAGTTTGTATGTATGGATGTTTGTTACTCAATCACGACTATACCGATTTGGCTGAAAGGCACATAGATGGAATAATACATTGGTATTTTACATTGGTAATGCTCGTGACGCGGCGATTAGCGAGGGCGGTTAATGCTGACAATTGCGTTTTAAACAATTGGATATTTGACCAATTAGCGAGCTACAGAGCCATTTATTGATTCTATGAGGCGGCGGTGCGTGGGTCTGCTAATAAATGGTAATAGGAATTCCTACGGAATACATTAGTCCAAAATTGTGAACGTTTTCGCGCAACCAGAGCGTCTCTTAGACTATGCGTCAAACGCGCAGTGGACATCATAATAACCATCGCTATCCCTAAGTGCGTTACGGGATCGTTGGTGCGATTGTTTGAGGACAGACTCAGTGAGGAGGACGATAATTTGTCATTGCGACACCGCTGTTGTGTGATTTCTATGGCCTGAATGCGCCTTGCTCTGTTATCTGATGGACAAAAGCGGACAAGTTCACCACAGAGGCCTAAGATTTATTATTAGATACTACTTAAAAGGTGCCCGCGACTTCGTCCGCGTGGATTAAAGTTTTTTAATTCCCGCTGGAACTCTCCATCAAGAATTTTTTTAAGTTGAAGTAAAGAATTTTGAATTGGTAGGTGTTTTAAGCTATTGCATAGCTTCTATCACGGGCCTTGAGCGTGGAGACCGAATTCAGAAATTCCGTAACGAAAATTACCTGACACGGGACTCCTCTCACCGCTAGATGGCGTTGATAAAAAATGCTATGCAATAGTTTTACCGCGGCAGTCCCCGAGTGCCACACGTCTTTTTTTTACTCTGTAGAATAGGGTATTCTAGGAATACATTCATTCATTCATTGAATGAAGGTACTGATATTTAGTGATCAAACAAACAAAATCAAAATCGGTTCATCCGTTCGGGAGTTACGATGCCAAACACACACACACATCCCCCACCCACCCTATCGTTTTTGCGTCGGGGATTAAAAAGTATCTCCTCACCGCAACAAGATTAGCATGTTACGTAACTAGAGCACGCGACGCGATGCAGGCGCCAGAGCGCAGCAGTCTGCCTAATGAACGGTGTAACATGACAAATTACTAGCAGAGCAGCCTCAAAATTATTGCTCTTGCAAATATCTACAAACAGATAAATCCTATACCGTACAGGTACTAATTATAGTATTAGCTTTGCCCGCGACTCCATTCACGTGAAGATTTTTTAAATTGCTCCAGCACTGGTAGCATGGGTAGGAGATAAGTTTTATCCCCCGATTTTATCCACTGACTGGGGATATAATTATCTTTTCCCTATGCTAAAGCATGGTGACAGAGGAGAAGGCGATGTATATTTCTATAAGTATATCCACTGAGTGTTATTTCCACCGCTGTGCCCATTGCCGACGGGTGGATAAAGCTAAGCAAGGGAATAAACGTTTTATCCTTTTCCCGGGGTTAAAATTTATCCCGCCCATGCTACCAGGGCAGGAACCTTTTGATTTTCAAGGATAAAAAATAACCAGTGTCCCTCTTCGGTCCTCAGCTATACCCATTATAAAATTAATTTTGATCCATTGCTTTCTTTTCTGAGTGATTAAAAGTCAAACAAACATCCTTACTAATTTTATAAATGCGAAAGTGTGTGTTTGTTGGTTTATTGGTTTGTTGGTTTGTCCTTCAATCACGCCGCAACAAAGCAATGGATCAACGTGAGTTGCATGCATGCGTATAGTTGAGGACTAGGAGACTGACCAAGGCTTATTTTTATTAATAAAAGAGTTCCCGCGGGATTTTAAAAACTAAATCCACGCGAGCGAAGCCGCGAGCATCAACTAGTTGACAACAATAACACTGTGACATTTACATTATCTACCCCATTTTGTGGACACAAATGTTCGTAATTGGGGCAAAAACAATTTGGTGCTGTAACCATTATCGAGCTCAGCAATAAATAATCGGCTAATCTTCTTTATATTTCAGATAGCGCTCTTTGTTCTGATAAGATTATAATGAGGGTTATAGGATTTAATTGAAAAAATAATAATGAGGCTTCTAAATGGCAAATTATGTTTACGTATGTTGCCTTATTACTAGCTTTTGCTCGCGACTTCGTCCGCGTGACTTAGGTTACTGTTTTACCGGGTTAAAAGGTCACTTTCCTTACCATCAAAAAACCCATTCAATACAAAATGTGTGAAAAAATGAAATTTTTTTCATAATTTTTTTTTTCGTGAGTTTTTCTGATATTTTAAAAGTTATTCTGCTATTCGAGGCGGCGACAAATACAACAAACCAAAAATCATCAAAATCAGTCTAGCCGTTCTAGAGTTATAAGTGTTCGAACAAACCCGACTTTGTTTTATAGTATACGGGATAAAAAGTATCC
This sequence comes from Hipparchia semele, assembly GCA_933228805.2. NCBI lineage: Eukaryota > Metazoa > Arthropoda > Insecta > Lepidoptera > Nymphalidae > Hipparchia > Hipparchia semele. The sequence continues at coordinate 8,221,206 of OW121727.1, forward strand.
TGTGTCCGTCTCCTGGTTCTAAGCTAGCCCACCAATTTTCAGCCAAATCGATTCAGCCGTTCTTGAGTTATAAATAGTGTAACTAACACGACTTTCTTTTATATATTATATAGATAGAGCCCAATTGGTTTATTATTATATATTGATATTTGGTATTCTGTGGTAAAACTAGGTAACAACTAAATTCACACTGTCACATACATAAGTTACACACTTTGTTACACATAATTTATCGGTCTTCGTACTTTATCTTGCAAAGTCTCAGAGATTTATGGCGTATGTTGATACCTTTTCTGCCAGGGACTTCATATAAACCCTTCATGAATATTAATGTTCACACTGGGAGGCTCATCGTAAACATTCGATCAATCAAGTGCATAACTTTGTTAGGGACCATACTTTAAAACAATATACATATATATTTGTATAATTTCTAATTACATATATACAAACAAACTTTCAATAACATTATTTAGTCTTTAGTCATGTGTTTTTTGGCCTTATAGTGTACAAGTACCTATATCAAGGAATGCAGCTGTATCGGCACAGTATCGATTCATATCTTTGAGTATTAACAAAGGTTCATATAGAAGAAAATGACTCTTACCTAGTACCCAAGCATATATTATGGGATCAAGACCGTAGATATTCAATTTTTTTTTTTTTTGATGAAACAATAGTCGTTGGCTTTGATTTGATGTCATCTGATCGTAAGTGACAACGCAGTCTAAGATAGTGGTGTTTTCTTGGAAGGGGTAGTGAAGTGTTTTTATTAAACCCTTATCCCTAATCAGTGGTTTCTACAGGCTTGGCGACACGTGTTTGACGGTAAGGCCGCGACCAAAGCCTCCTACCAAACACAAAATTTTTTTTCCTCCGAGCTCCTACCAGACAAAATTAAAAATCTTTAAAATCATCTTATATACTAGCTTTTGTCCACCACGTGGAATTAGAAATTTAAATACCTATGGGACCCCATATAAAAAATTAAGTCAATCCGTTGGACCGCTGCTGCCTGATTGGAAGACAAATTAACGAGCCAACAAACAAACACACTTCCGCATTTACAATATTAATAAGGATTTTAAACCTTGCAAAAACGAAATCGCCAAGTATAATTATTGCAATGTGAAATTGCGAGATCAGCAGTATTCGCTGTTATCTGCTGCATGTTCTCGCTCGGAGGGTTTCCGCAACATCATGTAAACCGGTTTTTATTTCCCGCCACCCCACATAAATCGGGCTCAATGTCCGGTTACGAATAATTTACAGTTAGCCCGAAATGGACGTTTATACCACATATTTACTTAGGGCGGTTACAGACCTAGGCGTTTTAAGCCCGTTTTTTCATACTCGCATACACACTTGCTTTTTGTGCTTTAATTAACCAAACGCGCATGCAGCGTATATTAAAGCCTGTTAGCACGAGCTTGTCGGTAAATTGATTCACGACCCTATATATACGTTCGAACGTTTATCTCACGAAGTTACGGGCGCTTTACTTGTGGTTACGTCGTGTACATGCACCTTGCGTAAGTGTGCGTGCCTGTCGGGAACCTCGGTGGGAGCGATCAGGCGCGAGCAAGCTCTCACTCACACTACAGATACAACAGACACACAACCATGAGCCACGTGCCCTCGTGAATTGAAAGAACTATACAAGCTTCTAAATGTATCTACGCTCATGCGACACAGGTGTATGTGTGTAAGACCCTGAAAAACAAGTTTAAACGTATCGAAAAATGGCAGTCGGAAACGACCCTGAAACTATAAACACAATATGACTATGTTATAAAGACGCGGTTAAACGGCGCGCTATAACACGAGCCGAGCCTAGCTCGGCGCGTGGCTCGGCGCGCCACGCGCCGTGTAAACAACTACGCTCGGCGCGGCTCGGCAAACTTTGCCCGATCCATCACTTGTCGGTTTTTTCGACACGGATCAAAGGCGCGCGCGCCATCTAGGCTCGGCTCGTGTTAATACGCGCCGTCTAAACAGATGGCACAGAGCGCGCGACGAACGAATGCCGCTGATGCCGCATCTCCACGGACGGCTCGGCTCGCGTAGGATCGTGCTACCCCGCGTCGTTTAAACGAGCAGGCTTGCGTCCGCATTAAGCCGAGCCGCGCCTACACGGATGGTGCGGCGCGGCGCGGCTCGTGTTATAGCGCGCCGTTTAATCGCACCATAATGCAACCGACCGATTACAATCTGACTGATTGGACTGACAGAAATATGAGAAATTATATTATTAAACATAAAAACATTATGGCAGAAAAAAATATTTGAAACCAAATAAAACCACACGAAAATTCCCTTTTATTTAACTTTATTTTTCATTGTCGAACATTACTGTTAAATAGTCAAATGGTATACCTACTTAAAACATTTAACTCAATGTTTTTTTTTTTAATTTTTATTCGTTGATAAGATAGTCCTTGACTGCAATCTCACCTGATGGTAAGCCTCCCACCAGACCAGAGATAATTCAGAAATTAATTGCAACGTTGGCAAAGGCATAGATTTTAGCGCAGCTTGTTCTCAGTTGAAATCTCAAGAGCTTTGAATAGACTTGAATAGGTATTCAGAAGAATTTCCTAGAGATTCATACTTTAAAAGGCAAAGCTGCTTTTATGTAAATTCATTGAATCTAATTAGTATTTACAAAATGAAACCAAGACTTTTATTTTATCAGTAACACAGTAGCTAAGACATAAGCTTTACTATGTACCAACAGTCCAACAAGTATGAAAAGGTACACCTTCAGAGTAATTATTGTAAAAATAATGCCTTCCAAATTCGTTCATTTTTCTCCTTTTTTTCCCTGACCAACCTTTTTCCCTAAACGGGGAAGACAGGGGGAAATTTTCCATGTCCTTTTCTTCTGACCAAGAAAAAAGCGTAGTAGCTACGTCACTTAAGTGCCTACTTACATATCATAGGTAAATTAGTCGTTTATATTAACGTTCTCTACGTTCTACGAGGTGAAAAGGCCAATAAAATGAATTTTCCCAGTTGGAGATTCAAATAAAATCTGTAAAAAAGCCCTTTTGCAGTGCAAAAATAAATGATTAGACTAAATGTATGGCATAAATGATGCATTAAAGATTTTTGATCGTAAAACGAACTAAAGTGGGACAAACATTGACCCTTTAGCTTTGTAACCAAAAGCAGTTCTTTTACGGATTTTCACCTAATTTCTGATTTGATCACGTAGACAAACTTCAGCAAAAGGGTAATAATTATATTTGCCAATAAAAACACTCCCAGGATTCCATAATTAAATAAAAATCTACAAATACTTACTCTTGGTCGTTCTGTTCCCGAACACAGTAAAAAAGTCGTAAATGAAAACTTTACGACTAGCCAACTGCGAGTTGCTTTATAGCTTTACGTAAAACAATTTTTATGACGTAATGCAATATTGTTATTGATTATTATTTGTACGCATTTTTTATGTTTCCAAATCGAAGGCGCTTTGCGATTGATGTAAGCTACGAAGTATACTCAAGTGTACGAGTATATAGTATTGAATTTTATAGCAATACCTACTGTTTCCAAATTGTGAAAATGAAATCACGGTTTTTCATATTCGTAATGGTGTTTAGGTACTTTATTAAAATGACCAAACCTAACTGAAGCCGAGGTTTATATTCTATTTCACCTCTCATCTAATAGAGTGTCTTGAGTGAACATGTGCTAAAAAATACTTTAGACACTGGGATGGTGTACTAGCGTAACTAACTTCGTTCTTGGCCTTTAGATGAGACATAATAATATTATTGTGTTTGTATCACGTTCGCATAACATCACAGTTTACTAGTTCTATACGACCGTTTCTTTCTAGCTCATGATAAAAACAGTTATGTTACACGAAAGTGCTAGCTAACTTTAAAAAATTGTATCAGCACCTCATTACACTTCGCCAGTATACCCGATTTATGATCGAAGAGCTCTTGACGAAATTTTGCAAGGGTTTTGTAATTGCTCATGTTATTTTTTTTTTATTCGATGACAAGATAGCCCTTGACTGCAATCTCACCTGATAGTAAGTGACGATGCAGTCTAAGATGGTAGCGGGCTAAATTGGAAGGGGTATAACAGTGTCAATTCAACCCATATCCCTAATCGGTTTCTACACGGCACCGTGCCGGAACGCTAAATCGCTTGACGGCACGTCTTTGACGGTAGGGTGGTAACTAGCCACGGCCAAAGCCTCCCACCAGAACAGATCAGAGACAATTTAGAAATTATAAATTCCTTAATTGCCCCCGCCGGGAATCGAACCCGAAACCTCCCAGTTATAAGACCACAGCGCTCACCACTGCGCCAGGGAGGTCGTCAAAAATGAGCAATATTGCAAATGAGTCACCACCCACACGCAAAGGCACAATGATATCGCATTATCAACTACGTGTACTTGACTCCAGTCTCCAAGTAACTCATTTGTATTGTTTCACATACAGTAAATTATGTGTAGTAAAATATAAGTATTAGTACTTGTATGCATTTCATGCCATATTTCAATGTGAAAAACTTTGAATTGAGTTGGTGTTGAGTATATAATCGTGTTGAGTGGATGCGGGGTGCCAAGGCCCTTATACCTCATACTTACTTGCCACGTTCTATTGGTAACTTTGCGGTTTGGTCACTTTTTCACCAACTCACTTTGATCTTGCAAGTGGATCCCACTTTAAAAGAGTCTACAAATGTATTAGTATAATGATGCGATCATTGACCACCGTATTGGCTGAATTTATAGTATTCTTGCTACATCAATGGATTTTCTCCAATAGCGAGAGAATACCAGCCAAAAAAAACACAGCTGTTTCATTTCGAGTTCGTAGCCGACCGAAGACAGCAACAGCAGACGACGTGACGCCGCGACTCTACTGAATTCTATGTGTTTCTATGCAGGCGACGTGTCACTAGCTACGGAAGGTATTTCATAGAAATACACAGAAACCAGTAATGTCGCGGCGACATGTCGTCTGCTATTGCTGTCTCAGTAGGCTACGTACCTTAATACTATAATTTTTTATGACACCATTTCTACTAAGCTCTCGTAGTTTTGTCACGAACTCTTGGACTATAAGTGAAACAAGTGTGCCACTTCCACGCGATCCTCCGCCATTAATTACGAACAGCGCGCCGCAGATTGGTATCTGTCAGCGAACACGCGAATGCTTGTTCCGCGCTCAATCGCACATCAAATAAATAAAAGATAGCGTCTACCGTTACTCGCGGCTTTATCTTTGCTTATTTAAACTTTTTAGAACAAAAGAAAAACAATCAGATTGTATAGTTCTTGCAATTCACGACGGCGCGTGGATCATGGTTGTGTATGTGTCGTATCTGTATAAGTGTGAGCGAGAGCTTGCTCGCGCCTGACCACTCTCACCTAGGCTCCTGACAGGCACACACACTTACGCAATGTGCATGTACATGACGTAACCACAAGTAAAGCGCCCGTAACTTTGTGTAAGGGAGTGTGATAGTTTTATTTAAGCCCATACCTCATTCAATTACTGCAAGCCATGGTACTAGAATGCCAAATGGCTTGGTGCATGGTTGCTTGACGGTAACATGGTAACTAACTATCCACGGCCAGAGCCTACCCGAAGAAACAAGTGCAAGTTTTTGCTACATACTCACCTCTGGTTAATTCAATTTATCTGTAATCTGTATCGATAGATTAAGAAGCTACCTAGTAAAGTTGCTATTTTTTTCAAAACGTTATCAAATAATATTGTTATGTAACTGACTTACCTATGTAAAGGTTTCCTTTGTACAGATTTAAAACATTGCTCTTATAGTTAGTTTAATGATTCGTTAGTACGTAGAGGTACATAAGTCTTAATGCTGTAGGACTCTCACTTAGGCAAAGACTTTTTAAGATAATTAATATCTCTAATAAGAGATCCTATAGGAATTTTATAAACCTACGTGGATGAAGTCGCAAATCTTCAATAAGATTAGCAAGTGTTCTTAAAAGGCTTCTAATATTATGTCGCTGGAAGCTATTTTTTTAATTACCACAACAATGTAATTATTCGACAAAAGAAAACGTAGCGTTCTCGAGAGTATAGCTAAGTGTACTTTCAACTTTCAACGAGTCTCGAAATATGTTATAAAATGCTACATTCACATAGTATATAGAAGGTACATGATTTGTTACACATTTTTTGTTATTAGGAAAAGACCAAAAATTGTATGAACGTGAGCCCCAGAATGTACAGAGATGAATGATGGAGATATTCCAAGAATCTGCTAATTTATTTAATTGCTTGTAGTGATAACTTACATTAACTAGTTCACGTGAAGTACAAGTTCTTGATAGTTCTTCGTAGATCGTAATTACGTTGTGGTTGTAATATTTCAAAACTTGCATGGTAATTAATTATACGATTTGATAAAACTTTTTACACTGTAGCTGTAATATTTCAAATATTGTACAGTACTTATAGATTGTAGGTACGATGTGGTTGTAATATTTCAAAATATCGGACGGTGTACCGTGCACGGTGCATGGAATCTTGAGAAAATGTATTGTTTACGTGAAAAGAGTTCGGTGTTCAAATATTAAAACGGCGATGTTGGCGCGCGTTTGACACATTAATATCTTATCCAGCAAGAACAAAATGTACGATGTATGCAGCGGGAATACATTTTTGAATAAAAATTACGCTGGAAAATTACGCTTTTATAGCTATTGGTTTTCCTGTCAAGAAAATCTCGGTGAGTTTTAAAAGAACGAAACCGTTCGAATTAGTTAGTTTAAAAAGGTTAAGTTCAGTTTTTGTGTTATAGTGATTTCGCCACTTAGCTACGAGTACATAGTGAACTTTTAGGGAAAAAAATTAGGAAAACGTATGTTGAAGTCGGGCGATCGATTCGAGCATCGCGAATCGATTTCATTGTTTCTTTTTAACTCCGCTCGACTTCAACAAACGTGTCTCTAATGTGTCATCAGAGGGCGAGCGTCGTGCATCGGTTTCATCCTTTCTATTTAGGCCCACCCGACTTCAACAAACGTATATACGTTTGTTGAAGTCGGGTCGTCGAAACTAAAATTATTTTCATACTTTATAATGGAGTTTGAAGTCGGTTTTTGGAAGAGATTTTTATTTCTTCAATGACTAAACTATACCAATGCAAAAATCACATCCTCCGCTGCTCTGTGCTGTGTGAATGAAGGACAAACTAACAAACAACTTCCCATTTGTAATATTATTAGTAAGTTTTGTAATGTTTTTTTTATATGACGTGTACAATGCTCTACCCGGACTTGCGTGCTCGCTGAAAGACGACTGACGAGCCGCGGCGTTGTTGGTAATAAATGGCGGCATATCGCGTGGAAATGGCACACTTGTCTCGCCCAGCGTCGGATGCTCGGAAGAAATGTGGACGATGCTATCTTAAATATTCCAGAGGCCAATACAGTAACACTAAAAATATATCAAGTGTTTCGCGTTTTAAATCCTGCATGTACTAGGTGCTTTAGCTTTTTCGGTAACAAGGAGGTATTTGCATTTTAACAAACAAGAGTGTAAGCAAATGCACAGAAAAACGCGAATGGTGACTTTGTTTTATCATCATCATTATGTGCCTTCCTCGAATTGAAATTCAGCGGTCATCAGGCGAAAAGCTCCTCTATACAAAGATGTAGCTATAAGGATAACTCAGCCCTTTAGTTTACCACCTTATCGTCTAATCACTTGCATCTTTAGCGACCTTGAGCTCTCTTGCCTGCAATCCTTCCCTCCAATACTAGTTTTGGAAATGAGAGAGCTTATAGCATAAAAATATATGTTATCTATGTAGCATAAAATAATACGGATTTGTAAAAGAGCATCCGCTGATTTTCTTGCTGGTTCTTCTCGGTTAGAATTCATTCATTCCGAATTAGAGGTATGTAAATCCACTTGACAATTCACAAGCACTTTGTATAAAATTTAAAAATAAAACCTTTTCTATTCAATTCTATTTTCATCAGATAGTATTACAAAAAGTACAGTTATATTTAAATAAATAGACCATTAATATTAGCATGAATAATACGCGACAAAGCGATTAATCTAATAGTTCATCCAAAATATTTTCCCAATTAATTTGTATTATCAGCTTCCATTGAATATTAGATACATTAATCAGGGAATTACTAAAACATACACGGAAAGCTAGACGAATACACAATTGAATTTGCTAACCAATGCTAAATTGCAATAATTATAATCTCTCAAACATGGAACTTTATTTCAGTATTTACCTCATCATTTATAATTAATAGACTAAATGGGATCCCAAACATTTGGTTTGATAATAATCTGAGTTAGTCAATCCATCTTGCATGGCATCACAGGTTCCTGCTATCAATATTATTTGGATAAAAATATTTGTTTCGTCCGTCCGAAGCTCGAATATGTCAAACGGTCGAAATTAATACATGAAAATAAACGAAAAACCTTTTTTTAGAAACGCAATATTGGTATACACTTTCTGGACAGATACGAGTATGTACGAGTATGTGAGAAGCTTGAAGTAGCTTGAAGTGCATTGTTCCACAAAAATACACGAGATTCGAGATAGAACATCACCATTGTTTTACTAAAGATTCATGAATACCTGCTTCATTGTCGGCTCTTCACAGCAGAATTAGATTTCCAAACCGGTGGTAGATTTTCGACTTGTCAGAAGAGACAACATTGGTCTACATGCAATTACCAATTTTGAATTTGAAATTAAAAATTCCGTATTTTTTGAAAATAATATTAGAATTTTATTTCTAAAAACGGTCTATACAGCAAGCTCTTGACACGCATATCTAACCCGCATATTTTTCTGTTCTATCTTGTGTGCTTACCTCAGTTTGACTTCCAATCTCTGACCGTTATCGGGATATGCGGAGCTAAGTTAACGATGTAGTCGAGGCACTCACCGCATAATATGTGGCACGGACAGGATTGGACGTTAGGCCTTGCAAGAACATCTTGGCTGCCATCCAAACTTTCAGCACCAGTCCTTATTTAAAACAATATTGAAGTTATTGAATCCATTAACAGCGTTGACACGGCTAGCCACCAATGCTAGCCACTGAAATTTCTTCGTCCAAGCATGTACTTAAATAAAATTTGCACTTTTACTGTTGTATTTGCTGTCCTTTACTGAAGTTTGCCTGGATACTAGTTTTTACCCCCAACAAAAAGAGGGGTGTTATAAGCTTGACGTGTGTGTCTATATATTTGTGTATCTGTCTGTTATCTCGTAGCTCTCCAACGAATGGACCGATTTTGTCTGTTTGAAACTGTTTGACCTGACTGATCAGGCGTTTGAAAGATCATCAGCTCATTTCTTACTTGATTAAAAGGTCTTACAAACTTTCCAAAAAAAAAAAATTGGTTTATCTAACGAACTGAAGTTTATCGTAGAGGTCTTGACATTTTTCCTACAATGCTGCCTTTGCTTTTATAGACCGCCCATTGTTACGTCGGTTTTAGTCGACAAAGGTATTTTTGGCCCTGTAAAATCTCTTCTGGGAATTAGGTAAACACGATCACACTTTCTCATACTATATTCAGCATACTCTATAGTAAGGATTGTATCCCTACCAATATTATTTATGCAAAAATATTTTTGTTTGTTGACTCTGTTTTCCAATCACGCAGCCTTGGAGTAACGGATCGAACTCATTTTACATGGACAAGAGCTTTTTATCGGAAAAACAAATGGTTTCCGCGAGATTTTTAGAAAACCTAACTCCACGCTGATGATGTCGCGGGAAAAGGTTAGTTTCTGATCTAAATGCGAACATGTCTGTATTCGTTAGCACTAATCCTTCAATCCAATCAATCCTTTAAGCAAGCCGCGTGGCAATGGAGCTGTGGATTTTTTATTGCGGGAAACAAAGGGTTCTCGCGTGTTGAAAAAGCTAATCCTACTATTATTACTCGTATAAATTCGAAAGTTTGTGGAGTTTGTGAGTTACATCCATATGCATGGATGGATGTTTGTTAGGTTTGTGAGTTACATCCATATGTATGGGTGGATGTTTGTTACTCTTTCACGCCACGACAAATGTACCGATTGAGCTGTTTGGCAAGGAGATACTTTATTCCGAAAAATTATAGAGTTCCCGCGGTAATCGACGCATACAAAGTCGCGAGCATCAGTAAGTATTTAATAAGTATCAAAAGCCCGTGACTCTATCAAAATAAACAATTCAACAAGACAAACAAAATATTTTAATTTAATAGGGTCTAGCCGGATAAGGGTAGAAAAGCTACACCAGTGTGTAATGAAGAGTTCTTACCGTGTGATTATTGCTCTCTATCTAAAACATATTTACGCTTAATTTCAGACTTCTACCCCTGATAGTTAGGGAATATTCGGGGTGGCAACACTTGACGTTTAACATCAACGATTTTTCACGAGTACCTGTCTACTATTTAGAATTTTTTAATGAATGTTCCTTTTTACGATAACAATAACAATTCGAATAAATGACCTACTAAATCGAAATAGGTATTTTAATCTTAATAAATTTCATGTTATCTGAGATTTCCCCGCTTCATCGTTTATCGTCCTTGTTAAATTTAATATTTAATCTAAGCTCTCTTCAATTTGAATTATAGCGTATACACTACTCTAGTCTAATCGTGATTATCTTCGTGATGAAACCTTGACAGAAAACTTAATTGTCCCGCGTATAATTTTGTTAACTTATAGGATATTGGATTAAGAAAATGTTTAGGTATAACTGATGAATGAGAGGCCTATATTCATTAGATATATTTCTTAAGTAGCTACATCATTAGTACTTAGTAGTGATCTAATTTGACCTAATTTGACTTAAGTTTTCCTAAGGAGTATTGAGTTAGCTTGTACCTAGAACTAACACATGGGCTATATTATGTCGGACAGTTAAAGAGCCTTATTAGTCCACGCGGAAAACGTCACGGGCTTCATCTTATCTTAAAATACCTATAATTCATAGATATGAGAAAAGTTTTTTTTTTTTATAACAAAATTGCATAGTATAGCTGTATAGACCGACCATATGTCAACTATTTTCTACAGGAGCGTCCCACCTTCATTATAACTTGGATGTAAAATTTATTGCAACCTGATTGCTCATTCTAGATGTTAGTTGAATAAGGAGATAAAATCCAGAAAATGTTGCATCATCAATCTTCATTACGAGCCAACGAGCCAACGATGCTCTCAAGTCGGGGTCGCTCATTATCCGAAAATACGAAGACAACTCAAATAATGATAATAATTACATCATACTTTTTAGGAGTCCAACAAAAATTTCAATAAGAGTTTTTTAATAAACCCTAACAAGTGCTTTCGAATCGTTAATTGAATCTACAAACGAAAAATTTCTAGTTTAAAATTAAGCATAATCCTATTATCCTATTAATATTAATTATAAATGCGAAATTTTGTATGTTTGTTACTCAATTCACGTCCTAACGACTTTAGTCGTTTGGACGTGAGTTAGTGGAGTGACGCCGATTTGGTTGAAATTTGGCACAGAGATAGATTATAGTCTGGAATATCAAATAGGCTTCTTTTTACCCCGGGAAATAAGAGAGTTCCCGCGGTAATAAAAATCCACGCGAACGATGTCTAGTAATATTATAATTTTCGTCGTTCCAAAGTAAATAGCTGAAAGGTTCGTGGGCACTACTTACAAATTACGAAAAACATTTAAGCATTGTGAAATCCGTTTCTTAAAATAAACTCTAAGTAATATTAAACGTACCTAGAACGTGCTACATCTCTGCACTGAATCACAAGATGAAGCAAGAAACGACGCAGACGTCTAATCAGTTGAGGAGGGTCTACATCTATCTACAATGAGATCTTTCATAAATAAAGTTGTAGATTTCGCTGTACTGTGAATCCATTGCGACACCTGTTTTTATCTTAATGTTTAAAAAAGAAAAGGGTGACCGACTTACTGACTAACTGACTGACTGACTGACTGATCTATTAACGCACTTTTGTCTGGTGGGAGGCTTTGGCCGTGGCTAGTTACCACCCTACCGTCAAAGACGTGCCGCCTAGCGATTTAGCGTTCCAGCACAATGGCGTGTAGAAACCGATTAGGGGTATGAGTACACTGTCATATCCCTTCCAAGTTAGCCCGCTACCATCTTAGACTGCATCGTCATCATCAGGTGAGATTGCAGTCAAGGATCTTGTCATAGGTTAAAAAAAAGGTCAAACCTCTGGACGGATCAGGTTGTGGCATATCTGAGAAAGTCCTATGAAAATCAGCTCACCGTACAGATGAAATTTCACCTAACAGATGTAAGCATGATAAATAATATAATTTATGTTCTAAGAAACATTTGCTACTAACAACTTACCCCATCGGAAGGCTCCATATTACGTTCCTAGATCACTAGTAGGTACTTGTTGGACCGACGACATCAAACGAGTCGCAGAGCCGCTGGATTCAGGCGGCGCAAGACCGAGACATGTGGTGGTCCATTTAAGAGACCTATGTCCAGCAGTGGACGTCCATCAGTTGATTAAGGAGAAGAATCAGAAGTGCTTGTTGATGCAAAGAATTTACTACCTATATACATTAACAGAAACCCGCTTCAGTAAGCTTCTGTAGTGTGACGATTCAACACTTCTAGTAACAATAAAAGCCCCTTTTACACTCACGGCCGCGTAATGGTGGTGAAAAACTTGTTCCGTCAGAGGAATTCATTAGGAGGACCTCGGGTAGTCGCGCTTGACCTAATTAGCGGCACGCTGTCAGTGTGATGAGGGATTCTTTTTGTTGGTTCTTTTGTTTCACCATAACATGGGAATCATGAATACGGTTGCAAAATTACGTAATTTTACCGAAAAAGCTTGTAAAATACGGATATTTTACGGTAATTTATATATATTACGGTAAAATTACCGGCTACGTATGTATGCTAAAAAGTATGGCGGGGGGGTGAGACGAGCGTGTAGTTGAAACATACGTACTGCGAGTCGCGCGGCGCGACTCGCACGATGCGACGTTGCCGTTTAGTGCAGTTTGCCTTTATGTTTTGCGCTGTTGCCATTCCGACTGAACAGTGAGCATTCGGCAAGCCGATCGGCGATCAGTTGAATTGTTTTGACTGACTGCACTATACGTGCATTTAGTAAATTATGCCACGAAATCAAGCAAAAGTGTGGGTCACAATTAGGGTGCCAGATTTTTTTTCAGCCTATAAGGGACAAATGGTCAAATGGGCAAAAAAATACGGGATTTCAGTTTTATACCCGGGACAAATAAAAAAACAAAATTATTTAGTGTCTTTTTTTTAATATTTTTCCGAGGATCGAGTCAGTTTTAACATATTTTTATTTGTTTGAACATGGGTATCTGTAAACCTCAATACAATAACACACCTACAAATTATTATTTTTTCCTTTTTTGATGTCAGTGCTGATTTCTTGGGTTTTGGAATCTCCTAATGACGAATCTGAAGTCAGTTTGGCTCTATCACATCAGAATACATCAGAATTTTTCACAATACACATTTATAAAAATCAAGAATGTATTGGGGTATTCAAGAAAAAAAAAAACAACCAGAAGTAAAGAAATAGCTGGATAGTTAGTATTATTTTTAGTATCCGAATAGTTAGTCAAGAGGAACATTTTAAAATACTAGTGCAACTTGAGGAACTTTTTCTTTTTAAAAGTTAAAAAAACTTAAATACCTTCATTACCTAATTATGCTTACTACTAGCACGTATACGCGCATAGTAGCTGCGTTTTGTTGAAGATTTTCTAAGAACTCAAAGAAATCTATATATTTTTTTAATAAATAAACAGGGCAATTATCCATCCGATCAGACAAACTTCATTTTATATCATAATTATAAGTTTAACTAAATGAAAATCACCGTCATGCTATATTCATGTAGAAAAATTTTGCAAAATAAAAAAAAATATTTCCTCAACTCACAAAAATCTAGGAGAAACGTTACTTGAACTTCAAAAAGGAATTTCGTTGTAGGACTGTGTAATTATAATCGTAATTAAAATCGATTTCATAATGAAAAACGAAGTACGGTTCAAATACGGGACAGAGTCAGTCCCGCCGGGACATTTTAAACTATGTCTAAAATACGGGATGTCCCGGGAAATACGGGACGTCTGGCAACCCTAGTCACAATAGTTTTGTTAGAGAGATAAATCGTATTTTACCCAATTTTACCGTAATTTACGTAATTTATTTATATTTTACGTAAAATATGGTAAATTACCGAATTTTACGAAAGTAATATTACCGCTTTACATCCCTAATCATGAATGAAACTTTTCATGTGCATTTGTTTTGTTTGACGCAGCGCTGTAATTTGTCAGTTCTTATTTTATGATAGTTGTGAAATGTATGCTTTATCAAAAACATTGAACATTCTGCCTATTGAACATTTTGCTTCGCGACGTTAATTGTTAGTATTATGTGCTTGTAGTGCAACTTCATCCATATGTATGTCTATCACAACTAACGCTGTCAACTTGAGTTTTTTTTATTCAATCACAAGATAGTCCTTGACTGCGATCTCACCTGATGGAAAGTGACGATGCAGTCTAAGATGGTAGCGGAATAACTTGGAAGGAGTATGGCAGTGTACATTCAACCCATACCCCAAATCTGTTTCTACACGTCATTTGACGGTAGCTACAGCCAAAGCCTCCCAGCTTTACAACTATATATTATAATTTAACAACTCTGGACAAACATGAGGAACCCGCAATATATGTATTTTATATTTAGTCTTATAATAATCCCTCTAATAAAGTAATTGCTTGTTGGCTTGTCCATGTCCTTCCACCACACTGGAACAGAACCTTTGTTGCAAGAATATTGTTGTTGTCTTTAAGTGTTGTTGAGGACTTCAAGAGACACACAGGATACTCCCACGCAATTTTTAAAATTTAATTCCACGGGGACACAGTTGCTGGCAGAAGCTAGAATATTACTATTAGGGAAGTTATGTTAGTTTGTCCTTCAATCACGTGACAACAGAGCAACGGATCGATTTGATTTCTTGCAGTAATAGATATAGAGACAAACGGAGACTGATACATCGACTAATATGAGATATCGATTGGATTAAAAAATAAAAAATAACTAACTAAAGTACACATGGGCGAAGTCGTGGGCAAACGCTAGTTTTTCATATTAAAATTTCAACCTAAGCTACAGTTGCTATTTCATAACATTAACGACTCGCCCTTTTTGCTACTTCGCTTTTTATGTACTTAGTACAAAGAGCTCGGTAAAAGGTCACTTTTGTACGAGTACCTTCATCTTTCAGCTTTTTTGTGAAAGCAGTCCGAATAGCCTTTATACTAGCCGCAATTTAATACAGTATACGATATTATAATACTTATAGACATATAGTGAACCTTATATTATTATGAGACCGGTCAAGATTTTTGGTCACTTTGATTTAAGAATTTTATTTATTCCTAAGTAACACTGCCTGACTGTCTATAATTCGATATCGATCGTTGACAAAGATATATGTCTATCCTGAGGAACATAGGCACTTCTTACTGTCCCGAAAAATTGAAGCCTTATAGGATTGCTTGGATATCCCTCTGTCTGTCCGTGTGTCAAAGCCCTTTTTTCAGAAACGGCTTGAGTTGATACTGAATATGAAGGTCGAATGGTCTCTCAATGCTGTGAAAATTTTAAATTTTTAGTTTAACTTAATCAAAATTTACAGCTTCTCAAAGCGACGTTTCTGCCATTTAAATCTGGGCGCATTTATTAAAATGTCAAAAAAATAGATTTTATGATGAAAACTACATAATTATGTACTCCCTTTTTAAATATTATGCATATAGTGACGGGCAACTACGGAACTCCGCGTGGTCTGATATTTGGCCGTTCATTTTTCTGAATAGTCTCTGTTCTGGTATGGTCTGGCTTTGGCCGTGACTAGTTACCACCCAACCGTTAACAACGTGCCGCCAAACGATTAAGCGTTCCGGTGCGATTTATAAGGGTATGGGTTTATTTACACTGTAATACCCATCCAACTTAGACTGCCTCACTGCATCGTTACTTACCATGAACTTAAATCGCAGTTCAGGGCTATCTTGACATGGAATTAAAACATAAAATCGATCAGAGGACGCGTTGCATATTTAGAAATTGGATGAATTATTCGAACTCCATCTACCGTTCTACAATCGTACTACCTGCCTCGAAACTAAACTCCGTCGACAGCAGTTGAATGTCTGGCAAACTACAGTCACTTACCATCAGGTGAGATCGCAGTCAAGGGCTATCTTGTCATCGAATAAAATAAAATAAAGCACCACAATCTCATACCCGTCCGTCCGAACATTCCTTTCAACGTGAGTACGTGACAAATGTGAAATTTCCGCCTTCTGCAGAGTTTCCACGAGGCTTTGGCTATAAGACGGAGTTATTCAAAACGCGGATGAATACCTATGTTCAGTTTAAGCCTATGAGAGACTGTACTCACAAGTCAGATTCTACTTTACCCACAGAAGTGGCCTGAACACACATGCTAACTGTTTGCAGTATAGTTTCGACGACCTTCTTGGCGCAGTGATAAGCGCTGTGGTCTTATAATTGGAAGGTCACGGGTTCGATTCCCGGCAGGTGCAATTTGGGAATTTATTATTTCCGAATTGTCTCTGGTCTGGTCTGATGGGAGGCTTTGGCCGTGGTTATTTACCACCCTACCGTCTAAGACGTGCCGCCAAGCGATTTAGCGTTCCGTCACAATGGCGTGTAGAAACCGATTAGTGGTATGTCCTTTCCAAGTTAGCCCGCTACCATCTTAGACTGCACTTACCATTCGATGAGATCGCAGTCAAGCTCTACTCATCGAATTAAAAAAAAAAAAAATCATAAGTCCACTTAGCACCACTAAGTCGATGAAAGGCGAACTGTGTTAAGAAAGTGGCCACTACTTTCAAGTCCTTTTAATAGACTCGTCTGACCTCCTCTGGCGAATCCGGGTTTACGAACTGTTGGGAGTATGAAAGAGCCTTTAATTACCACTGCGCGGACTTAATTGTCACTTTGCAAGAGCTTTGAAGAGGAAATAACGTATTTAATTATTTATTTCAATTAAGTCCGGTTAAAAATTAAAACTTTAATTTAATAAAACGTAGTAGGTATAAAGTTGTTAACCTTGCGTCAAAATTACACAAATAATTCTGAAACGCTATTCAATCAATAAATAAAATCAAACAGTGAATGGGCTGAATAACCGTTGATCAATTTCAAATTGAGTTTCAAAAAGGACTGTTATTCGGCACTCGCCAACAGCAAATTATGTCATTCAATATTTTAAATCGTTCATCGATCATAAAACAAATTCGGTAATTTTATGATGATTCGTGTTTCTACAAATCTAGTAGTAACGCAGAGATTTGACATGGAATTTATCCTTTTCCCGCGCCGTATAGATGTCTCTAGTATAGATCTTGCAATTCACGAGGGCGCGTGAGCTTTACTTGTGGTTACGTCGTGTACATGCACATTGCGTAAGTGTGCGTGCCTGTCAGGAGCCTAGATGGGAGCGGTCAGGCGCGAGTAAGCTCTCGCTCCCACTTATACAGCTACGACACACTCACAACCATGAGCCACGCGCCCTCGTGAATTATAAGAAATATACAACTTCGACGCGAAACAAGTAGCATCGTTGAGGTACAGCTATACGTATCGCGGCAAAAAGACTCATAGTCAATTCTCTTCGCTAAAACAGACATTTTCGTTTCTGCTTTAAAAGGAAGGTTACTTAGTGCCCATTTCACCCTCGTCGAGTTACGTTTAAACGAGAGTTTTGACGTTCTGACAGTTTTGAAAATATAGTTTATTCCGCTTATTCCTCAGTTAAACCTTTCTCGGCGGTGGGTGGTGAAATCAGCGCTCAAGCTTGTAATTAATTTGAATAGGATCTCGGAAACTAGGTTTAGACACTATTGTTAGTCAGAAAATATCTTTTAAAGCCTTTACTTATCTCGCTTAGCGCTAGCATATTATTACGCTCATAAATCATAAACCACAAGTTCCGGGGCTAACACGAACGCTCTTATATTAATTATTAACACTAAAACCTACCAGATAAAAGTTTAAAAACCCAACCACGGAAAATTAGATTTAACATTGATTTTGTTCGCAAATTTTAGCTTATGTCACCATAATAAAGAATCGGTTGACAGCTGTCAATCGGTTCATCAAAGTCGGCTCAGTAGTTTAGGCGCTACGGTGGAACATACGTAAATACAAACATACATAATATACTAAAATCACAACCCTTCCTTTTGATTTTGCCGTAGTCGTGTAAAAATGCATTTTAGTAAGTTACAAAAAAAAACGACGTGTGGCACTCGGGGACTGCCGCGGTTAAAGCTATTGCGTATCAACGCCATCTAGCGGCTCACCGTAGAGGAGTCCCGTGTCAGGTTATTTTCGTTACGGAATTTCTGGATTCGGTCTCCACGTTGCTGGCCCGCGATAGAAGCTATGCAATAGCTTAAAAAACTTCTAAACACTTCTGAGGTACGTTTAAAGAGTTCTGCGACGCTGCTTAAGAAATCGTGGGCATCTTCTATTACAATATTTTCTTTTATTTATCCCTTAGTTATCCCAGTCCGAAGGGAACGGTACGATTATCATATATCAGGTCGCTTTTAATCTCGCAAGCCCTATTCATTTATGTTTATATTTTCTAACATATTTTCCCTTTGGACTAACACTTTTTTTGCTGATTTATATCTGTTGTCTGGATTCACTGTGAGAACTGGAAAGTGTATCTTGCTCACTTTTGTAGGATCGTTAGAGGATTACATTTACGATGACGCGTGGTTGAGCATTTTACGGGCAGGCCTGAACACGTGTCGAATAAGAAAATCTTTCGAATTACACTACAACCTTTAAATCAAGAGTGAATAGGCATCTTTTAGGCAAGCGCGCTCCATCTTAGCCCACTTTCTTCTTGACTGCATCTCAATCAAGCGCTAGTCATATATTTATAAAAAAAATTACAATACAGTTGGACGTGGATAAGCGATAACCTCTATTGCTGAAATCTGAGCGTGCTCTGACTTAGCTCGGACTCAAGATAAGAGTTAAAACGATACACAAATATGCTCCGACATAAATCTGTCTCGTTTTATTTCTGTCTTGAGTCTGAGCAGAGTGAGAGTGCGGTCTATAGATTTCAGCCTGAGAGTGGCAGATCCTTTCAATTCTAACCTCAACAACCTTTTTAAGCGAGAGACTAAGACCTTTTTAAGCGATTTCATGTCTAGAGCTCATAAGAAAAAATGCCCTGACTTCACATCTCCTTAATACAACAGTCTTCATTTTTAAACAAAAGTTCGATAGTAATGGTTAACTTTGTGGCTTTTTTTACTAATACCGGTGTAAATATAATATTTTTTAGGATATGACAGTAAAATTGCTAAAGTAATAATTGCTAAGGTAATTTTAAGTGTTAACCTAGGTATGTAATTCAGCTAACTAACGAACAATAATGCAGGAGCAAGGCTATTTAAAAAATATATTCCCATTATTTAAACAGAAATGTGTACAGGATTTTTTTATGAAACTTCTAAGTGGTTTAATGCGTCTCCATCAATCTTTACTAATTAGCACTCTACTTATGTAGAGTGCCGCTAATGACGGAAAGGCGTATCCGATGGCGTCACGAATCATACTCGCATAAGAGCCATTACAAACCCACTTATGTAGTTCTGTACAACACGCATTTGAGGGTATAATTTTTAAAAGGAATAACGGCATTTACGTGCTACGTGTAATTGTTACTATTTGAACACATCTTGTACTCGTATTCTTATAGTACGTATGCTGAGATCTATATGGTATGGTGGTCCTCAAATATGGTTGAGCGAAGCAATGGCTGGATCATGCGTCATGCCTGTGAACGGGTGCCACCAACGGGAATGGGTATCTACGTATGCATTTTTGCATTTTTGAAGCTTTATTGTGGAAGCACTGTATACCTACATAGCATAGCTTTGTAAAAAAAAAAATTTTTTTGAAAAGAGCAACTGCTGAGTTTCTTGCCGGCTCTTCTCAGCAGAATGTGCATTCCGAACCGGTGGTAGATTTATGACGTGTCATAAGAGCTACAAGTTAGCCTACATGAAATAAATAAATTTTGAATTTGAATTTATAGAGCGTACTCTGACTCAGCTCAGACTTGACCGCCGTGGCCGGATTCAATCTGCAGGATTATTATTTACTGAAGGAATTCAAGAACATTTCGTTTCTATTAAGCAAATTGGTGTTGTAAATTCACTATTAGCAGGAATCGATGACTATTGTCTCAGTATAATTGGCAGAAGGCGTGCCTCTCGGTGGGTGTATCGTGGACGTTAATCTAGTAACAGGGCATTAGACGAGCTTTTCCAATAATGGAGATTGATCGCTTCAATACGAATGCAAGGATTTTTATGCTAAAATAAGGTTCATATAGCACCAACCTCTTATCTGTAGCTACGAGTTACTCTTTACGAGAGCCCTTTGCACCACTGACTGCCTCGTAGATATAGAGGTGCAGTAATATAATAAGTTTACGGGTTAAATAAAAATATATTCAGGCATCATAATATAATTATTTATATTGTAATTATGTTATATAATTTGATAAGCTACTTATGCCCGTTTTTCCAACCAAATCATACCCTAATTATAGGGGGCTCTTTACGTAGCTAGCCCTAAATACAATCCCTTACTCAATGTCAAAATAAAGATGAAACTTTATGCGCGCCTCCTAGTTTAAGCTTTTACCCGTGGCTTCGATTCAGCCATCTATTAAAAATTATCCGAAGTAATGATTCCTATACCAAGTTATCAATTTTGATTTTTTAGATTTTTCAGTTGTCCTTTTGAGGTTTCCCAATTTTTTTTTTATACATTCAAATCGGTCAAGCCATTGTTGGGTTTTAGCCAGACTACACAATACACATATATATATATCATAGAGATAGATGAACTTATTCCAATTACGAAAGCAATAAGTGGGCATGCGATTATTTCTCATTATGAGAGATTTGCATGTGTATTAATAGAGGTCAATGTGGTTCAGTATCCAACTAAGCCTGTCGAAGTCCTAACTAAGCCTAGAGTCTAGACATAATCCCATAGGTCTAATATTAAATTACGATTTACATATCTTTTTTAAGGTCGACCTTTCGTGGGTTAGGTTAATGATGCGTCCTAACAGAGCTCCATTATTACTAAACAATATTAAATTGAGTAAGTAAATGAATAAAACGGAATAATCCTGTTCATAACCAATATAGAACCAGAGTAACCAACGGGCTGTGGAACAGAAGTAACAAAATGGTAGCGCACATTGTTCGAAGAATCTAAGAATGTCTTTCACATTGGAGAGGCGACCTCAACATAGACGACCACTGTTGGCACCCTCCACTGATAATATTAAAATAGAATAGGATAGAATACAATTTATTTTTTCAAATAAACTTTTATGAAATGCTTTTGAATCGTCAAATGAATCTACCACCGGTTCGGTATCTACCAGTGGTACCTTTGACTGACGTCATCAGACCCGTCGCAGGATGCCGAAGACCACTTCTTCTTATCAACCGATAGATGTCCAAAGCTGGACACAAGTATCTTGCATAGACTTCCGCCTGCTTCAGTCTTGCGCTCCCTGCGACTAGCCTGGTGTCCGATGCGAGGTCATTATTCCATTCCTTTGGGTCACCAAAGATTAATAGTTTTCCAAAATATATGCCACGTCCACGAATCCCTAAAATAAACCAATATTCTGCACTGGACGACGGACGTCTATCTGACAGGGCTATCTGATGATGAAAGTAAATACAATAATCCTATACTTCAGCGCAAAATAATTTCGGCCAAGTAAGCAAAATACTTGAAGGCCGGTATTTTGCACGTCAGTAAATTTAAGAAGCGAGTAATTTATCTAGTTGAAATAATCGCATAGACGGCCATTATGCTTGGCTGGTCGCCAACCGGCGACTGCCTCGTTTACCGCCACCACTTACATGTATTTACTTAGAGACAATAATACGCAACAATAATATAACTAGTGGTTCGCCCCGAACTGAGACCTCGCGATATCCCATAATTCCCAAAAGTTTTAATTATATATTGTAATAATTAACTTTTAACATTAGACGCAATAAAAAAAATAATAGTTGACACAAAACTGTTTTACTGACACAGCGCCATCTATTAGCATTATAGTGAAGCTATTAGCTTCACAATAATGCTAATAGATGGCGCATTAAAATTAAATAATTTCGTTTCTTTATAACATTTATCTAATTTTAGTATTTGTTGTTCAAGTACAGGATATAACTGAATTTTCAACCAAGTTTCACGTTCTAATATTCAGTAATTCAGAAGTTATAGGGCTCTGACAGACATTTAGACGGACACACTTCTCTGTCTAGTAGGCAAGCGCCCTAGTTGACTCAGAGAACTCGCTTCGCTCGTTCAATTATTTATGTATAATTTAAATACTGCTTTTTCAAAATTTCAAAATTTAACTAAACATGACTAAGCAGACGTTGACTTCAGCTCAGTAGAGTCACATAAAACGACAGAACATTGGTGATAAAACAATATGTTTATTTTAATTTAAACATCATGTAATATTTGTTTAAAACAAACACCAAAAATTACAGAACCGGATGGCACGGTATGCGAATTTATAATATATTTAAATGAACTGATTTGCTTAAATAACATTTTCATACTATACCTCCTATTCATTCGTTTCAATAAAATATTTATTGAAATAGCTATCGTGTTCACAAGCACTTACATTTTAATCCAGAATCGATTGAATAACAACAACGATAATGGCATGTTTAACACTCATTAGTTGCGAACATTGAATTTTATAATAGCGCGGTTTAATAATATTATGATTAAAAGATTACTCGTCATAACATATTTTACTAGTATGGTTACATACACAATACATTTTGTATGTTACGCGATTTTCGGTGGGAACATATTATTTTAATAATTAAGCTATTGCATAGCTTCTATCGCGGGCCTTGAGCGTGGAGACCGAAT